>OY755042.1:33769516-33787016 GCA_963576565.1 Aspidapion aeneum | reverse complement strand
TAATTCCTAGAATAATTTTGGTAGAAAATACATTTAGTAGAAAGTACAATAAGTAGAAAAACAATTGTTAGCCAAAAATACAACTAGAAGAAAAACATTATATGGAATATATTTGGCAGAAAATACATTTGGTAATAAATAAATACATTTGGTAGAAAAACAGAAACGAACCTCGTCTAAATTATTCAAATCTGATAGGGTAAATTTGCCCAAATCGTACCGTTGTCTAAATCGTACCACAGTGGCTTTTCAAATAAGGCGCCAAACTATAGGTCTTCTGTCAGCCGTAGTGTCTTTCAAATGACACATGATAGAGTTGTTCTGGACATGTTGCGTTTCGCTTAGTCGCAAACAGAAGCTAAAAAATGTCGGGTATTTTAATTTAACTTTTTTTAAGTTTGTGTAAGGCTCTACTTCATCGGTAAGTAGTATTTTTACAGATTATATTCTTTAGTAGTATAGCCTAGAAAGTTCTCTTTAACTTACAAAACTTGAATTTAATATCAGATTTGGAAATTATTGTTAACATTTTATTTATTTATTTTTATTGACAGTTGCCAAAATCATACCAGGTTGGGGTTTCCCAAATCGTATCGGTACGATTTTGGCAGCTTATGTCGTTTCAATATCTGATTTTGTCTTGCAGAAAACATCTTTTATGATTCTTTTTAAATTGTACAGGGAGAAAAAAAATTATGGCTCTATTACGTTTTACCTCGATAATTAAATATGCGATTTTTTTTTAATGATAATTTTAGATCTTTTAATACTGATTTTAAGAAAAAAATGCGGATTTTTGTATATTTTTTTAAAATATATTTTTTTAAAACACAAATTGCTATAAAAAGATGAAAGATCTATATAATTATGTATACTCTGTGACATTGTTATGTCAAAGTACAAAGAGGCTATATACTTTGTGATCAAAGTAAATACTTGGCTACTGACAACCGAATGTTAATGGTGCGTTTACACAGCCAACCTTCTCGACAGCGAGTTGGGATTTGGGCGCTCAACACGTTTGCCAATAAAAATTTTGCTTTTTTTTGTAATAGAACCTCCGATTTTACATAGATTTTTTTTTCATATGCCAACAAATTTCTGCACTTCTTTATATTTATTAAATCTTAAATGGTACGATTTAGGAATCCGCTGGTACGATTTAGACAACTAGTTTCCCAAATCATACCGTTTGCAACCCCTTACAAAAACTCTTGTTTCTCCAAGTTCAATATTGATCGTGTGTGTTCAAAAGACTGATCTATCGTTCTGAATTTAAAAAATTTATTTAGAATTTTTAATTTTTAAGAAAAAAAAATAAAATCCAAAAAGTGGTACGATTTAGGTAAGCTTACCCTATACAGGGTGTCCCAAATAACAGCAACTATATGGTGTTGGATCTTAATTTTAAGAATGTGTGTTCAAACAAAGTGTGGGTCATAGATTTCTCAGGAATAGGGGTCCAAATTGAAAGTGTTGTCAAAAAACTTTACCTATTTTTGATTCTATGCCCAGTGTAATGTGTTGACGTGACATACGTCAAAAACACTAAAAAAACGCGAGAATTTCGCCGCTTCCATCTTTGACCAGCAAAGAGACCACACGTGGCCCGGAGCTCCAACGCCATCGAACTCGTCTTATGTGCCGAGATTTGTTGGATAAAGGGTGAGTTGAGCACTTTTGTAGGGCATAGAATAGGGAAAATGGGATTATAAGGGTTCGGGATTTTTTGTAAATTTTTAGCAATAAATAAATGTGTTTAGTGAACAGTTGCGTTCATTAAATGGTCCTTCTAGCCAAATCCTGAATTGGCAGTGTGGATATACGATTTTTGTAGCAATTTCTTTAATCTTTTTCCCTTTCAGCCTCGTGGTTGTCATTTTTTGACTGTGTGACCAAAGACATCAAAAATTGAATTCAAAACAAAGAGAAGTTGGCAAGTGGTAAACGGCACCAGTGACCGACTAAAGTGAAAGCGAGTTCCGGTTCTTATGTGGTTGGGCTTTCCATGTAGATATAGTAAACAAAAGTGTGGTGTGGCTTTCGGTATAGGCATATAGTGCGGCTGTCAAGCAGCTGATTTTAGCGGTTCTAACCTCAGTTTAATTTTGAAAAATGTTGTTTGTTTTTATTTTGAAAACAACGTGTTTTGTGTCTATTTTCCGAGATTTTAGTAGGAATTTCGTGCGTTGATGACCAAGAAAACAAAAAAAATGACGTGGGAAATAAAATCATTAAAAAGGAAAAGATTAACGATCTTCAAATCGAACCCGAGCGCTCTATGACGTAGGAAATGAATCCCTTATCGAGTCAACGTAAAAGGGTCAGTTACAAACGCATGTAGAAAACTTAGCGGAATGGGTAAGTCGGTTCGAAATTTACATTTAGAAATTGTAGGGTTAGTAGAAGATAGTGAGTGTGATACTGAGTAAGAGGTTATAAATGAGTTTGTCTCAATGCAATTTTCAATCAAACAAATTTTTAAGGACTTGTTGCCGGTTGAGGTTAGTGTGAGTGGTATGAATAAAAATGATTCAAACTTGTCTGTGAGTGGTAGAATGAAAACATTTGCAAAACCGAGGTTAGATATACCGACCTACTGTGGTGATAGGCAAAAGTGGCCAATCTTTTATGCTATTTTTAGAGCATTGGTAGATGATGATCCCGAGTACTCAGATATTGCCAAATTTAAATTTTTAGTTTCGGTTTTAGAGGGTGAAGCAGCGGATGTGATTAAGAATATCCCTATTCAGGGCAGGAATTACAAAACAGCTTATATGGCTCTAGTGGATATGTTTCAAAGTGATAGATTCTTTTTGACAGATTATTGGTTGGTAATTGTGAATGCTTCTCCAGCTAAAAATAATAGTTCAATGAAGCTACGTAAATTGATCTCTACTTTTAAACAAAACTTGGAGGCTTTAGATAATTATCAAGAATTGGATTTGTGGGACTTTACAAAGTTAAATTTACTCTTGCAAAAAATAGATCCTTTTTTGAAAACGCGATTTGAAATAGAGTACAGTAAAGATAAAATCCCTTTGTATCAAAATCTTATTAGTTTTTTGGAAACAAATTGTCATGCTTTGGAGAATAGTGCACTTTTATCCAAATATACTACTTCAAGTCTTGTGAATATCTGGTGTGACATTAGCTGATCCCCAGTATGGTACTCCCCGAGATGTGGAGTTATTATTAGAAGCTGATGTCTTCTCCCAAGTTTTACTTCCTGGGTTAAAACAAGGGCAAAATGGTGGACCCTGTGCTATGAATACCATCTTTGGGTGTGTGCTCATGGGTAGTGTGTGTGACAAACCTTCGACCAGTCAACTTAGTTTGTGTACCTCTTTAAACTCAACAGGTCTTGAGGAATGAGTACAACAATTTTGGCAACTTGAGACTCTTTCTGTGGATATTCCATTGACTAAAGATGATCAAAGATGTGAGGACATTTTTAGTTCTACTCATAGACGTGATAAAAATGGTAGATATATTGTGAGATTGCCATTTCATGAACAGGCTACCTTGGGTGAGTCGAGGTCCCAAGCCTTGAAAAGATTTCACTTGCTAGAGGCTCGCTTGCTTAAAAATCCTTCTTTTCGTGAAGCTTATTGTGATTTTATGGCAGATTATCTTGATCAGAACCATATGAGGGTGGTGAATAGTAGTGACTCTAGTGATTCTTATGGAAAATATTATATTCCTCATCATGACATCTGGAAAGATAGTGGAGAGTCAAAAAAGTTTAGAGCTGTCTTTGATGGATCAGCACAAAGTAGTAATAAACTGAGCTTAAATGATGTGTGTTGTGGTTGGAAGTAAACTACAAACAAATATTGTTTCTATTTTGTTGAACTTTCGTGTGAAGAAAGTGGTTTTCACTACAGATATAAGACAAATATCGTAACATTTTAGTGCATTCTGAAGATGTGGCCTACCAAACAATTTTTTGGAGATTTGGTATTGACCAACCCATTTGTGAGTGTTTTAAATACTGTGACTTATGGCTTAAGTTGTAGTCTGTACCTGGCCATCCGTATTTTATTGCAATTGGCAGAGGATCATGGTCAAGAGTACCCACTAGCAGCGGATATATTGAGGCAATCGACCTACATCGACGATGCCGTGGGATCAGCAAACTCTGTCTCAGAGGCTTTGGAGGTCCAGAGACAATTAGTGACATTGTTGAGACTTGGACTTAGGAACTGGGCCAGTATTTACTCAGATTTACTGGAATATGTGCCAGAAAGTCACCTCCAACCCATCAGTTTTGATGAAGGTGACTCGGTGTTGAAAATTTTGGGTCTGCAGTGGAACCCTGTGAAAGATGAGTTCTCATATTTAGTAGTGCCAGACAACAAGCTATGTACCAAAAGAAATATTTTGTCTCAAATAGCCAGAATATATGATCCTCTGGATTTTCTCTCACCAGTAGTTTTTGTGGCTAAATCTTTAATCCAGAAGTTTTTGGCTTCAAGGGTCAGATTTTGATGATTGTCCATCCCAGGCAATTGTGGATCAGTGGTCTACATATTTGTCTCAGTTACCCATTCTTTCAACTATAACCATTCCAAGGTGTGTAAGTGTAGATAATGTAGTTTTGAGGGAACTGCACGGCTTTTGTGATGCCTCATTATCAGGTTATGGTGGGGTAGTATATTTAAGACAAGTGGATTCATGTGGAAAAGTGACTGGTGATCTTCTGTGTGCAAAAAGTAAGGTGGCTCCGCTTAATGTAATCTCAGTGCCTCGGCTTGAACTTTGCTCTGCTCATTTATTGAGTAAATTGATGTGTTTTGTGATGGAGAGTATACGTGATATTAAAATTGATAATCTTTTTGCATGGTCAGATTCGACTGTTGCTCTATCCTGGACCAAGGATCATCTTTCCCGCTGGAAGGTATTTGTGGCAAATAGGGTTACTCAAATTAAAGAGATTTTACCTCCTAGTGTGTGGAATCATGTAGATGGTAAGTCAGACCCAGCAGATTGTTTATCTCGAGGTTTGGTGTCGACCAATATGTGTGTCGTGAGGGTTGGTGGGCGTCTTCACCATAGTGAAGATTTGTCTTACGAATCTAAACACCCGATATTGATTTCATAGAGAACATCGGTTGACAACATTGATTATTGAGCAAGTGCATCGAGAAAACGGTCATCCCGGTCCTCGTATGATGGTTATGCAAAGATTCTGGATTCGATCGGCGAAGCGTGCAATTTATAGTGTATTGTCGAAATGTTTTAGGTGTGTTCGCAAGCGACCTGTGCCCTTTTCCCCTTATATGGGAGACTTACCGAAGGCTTGTATATCACAGGTGAAGCCCTTCTCACATGTGGCTGTTGATTATATGGGACCTTTTTCCATAACGATGAGTAAGGCTAGAGCACAGTAAACTAATTATTTATAGTAAGGAGAGCACCCCGGTCTTGTCATAATACTGTTATACATACCCCCTGCACCCCGCTGATTACAGACCGTCACCCCTGGTATAAAAATACTATGGACAGAGGTCTGTGCTGTCGCAATATACAGGGTGTCCCATTAAGGATGGCAGCCGGATTTTTCTCAAATACTAGTACAGCTACGACTTCGGGAAATTTTTTTTTATAACAAAATCGGGCCTTGTGAATTTACCTAAAAAATTTGGTTTCTTTAGCTTCCCGCTAGGGGGCAGTAATAACACCCCAACTATAAAAATTGCATTTTATGACAAAACTCTATGATAAACATACACAAATTTTACAATATTCGTATTCCTTGAAAAATTCTGCATAATTTGGACCTCTCACTTGTACCTCTTTCTCACTTCCCCACATGGATGGAATGAAAATGTAACTTTTTATTTAAAAAATAATTACTTCTTCGTGGTAACTAAACCGACTCCTATTATTTATTTGACTTATTAGGAAAACCTTAAAAAATGCAAATATTCTTGATTTTTGGTTTAAATTAACTGTTCTCGCCCTTTCTTAAATTAAAATATTCCAGGAAAATAACGAAAATCAGTTTGACAACATTGTATTTGTTCCGCTGCGAATTTATTTTTCTTTTCATAAAAGATTCGGGTTTTGGTCACCTTCGGATAAGGTGAAAAACATATATTAGGCGGTTTCATAAAATTTTGTGGTGAAAGAAAAACGTCTTTTCTGCATCGAATAAAGAGTGGTCCTTTTTGGTTTACAAATAAGCAAGCGACACCAGTATTCACTCAACCTTACAATTTTTCCTTTTACCTTTCCCTCCTATTTTCACAATTTTCCGAGTGAAAAATAATTAGGACAGAAGATCTACATAAACGTGGTGAGTACAAAAAATTTATCGTTTATTGGTGTTCATCAGCTTTTCATTGACTATCGTAGGAACATTGGCCTTGCGAGCCAGGATAATCAGCGCGATAAGTTTTTGTTGTCTTGTTTACGCGGTATATTTAATTTAATTTTCTAGAAATACCTACACATATTTATAGAGGTTTCGAATGACATTTTTTATCTCTTTATTTTAGCAGGTTTATAAAAGACAAAAAAGCGGTTACCGGGTTAATCTTTTTTTGTATTTATGCAGTTTTGGACAGCGGGAAAATACAGCGTTGTCAAACAATCTAAAAATAAGAGGTTTTGAGGAAAATTTTCACCATAATATTTTTTTTTTGAAAAGTAATTCTAATTAATTGCGGGTTAATTGGGTTACATTTGCGGGAGGTTTTAGTAATTATTTTACAAAATGGCTAGCACGTCGGAACGTCAGCTAAAGACTCTTACGGCGAAAAAAGAGTCTTTGTTTAGCATTTTGCAAAAACTTTATGATATGTCCAGAGACTTATCCACAGAAAACTTAAAAACTAAATTTAGAACTTTGCATGCGTTTTGAGGAAACAAAAACTAACATTTACTCAATCTTGGATGAAATCAATGAGGTTCAGTTTGAAATAGACGAGAATTACACGCCAAATTATAAGGTTTTGGAATCTATTAATGAACTTTGTTGTTATATCCAGACCGCGGCGGAAAAAATAAAGGTACCTACTCAAGTTACTACAAATAGTGGTGGTTCTTCCCGTGCGAACACTAACCCAAGTGGAGCTCCGACTTTGCGTAGATCATTACAAATACCAGATCTTCATTTACCGGAGTTTAATGGGGAGATTCGGCAGTGGGAGTCCTTTCACGCGTTATATAAGAGTTTGGTGCATACTAATCCTAATTTAACGGATTTGGATCGGATCCATTTATTGATTGGGTGTTTAAGGGGATCTGCTCAGGGGGTATATGCAGGTATCGCGATTGTGCCCAATAATTATAATATTATTTATCAAGCACTATGTGATAAATATGAAAACAAACGGATTTTAGCTAATACCTACCTGCAACAAATCATGGATTTTAAAACCTTTAATACGGAATCGGAAAGAAATTTAACTACATTTTTAGAACGATTTGATACATCAGTGGCGGCACTAAAAAATATAAATTTACCGGATTTAACGGATTTTATTTTAATTTATGTTGCTTTATCTAAACTGGATAGCGACACGGTACGGGCCTTTGAGATTGATCAACGAGGCAAAGATATTCCGACTTATGGGGATTTAATTGAGTTTATTAAGGGGCAGACGCGTATTCTCTATATGAACAAGCCATCTAGTAGTACGGGTAGAAAATCAGCAGTTAAAAGTTTTTTCGTTGGAGAAAATAAAAATAAAACAAATATGTGTTCATTTTGTAAAAAGTCTGGACATTATATAGGGCGATGCGATAAATTCAAACAACTTACGGCTTTTAAAAGGTATGAAGTGGTGAGGGAGAATAATTGGTGTTTTTTGTGCCTATCTTCATCTCATGGAGTTCGAAATTGTCCATCAGAACGAGCATGCACCGTATGTTCCAAAAAACATCACGTGTTACTCCACTTTGCTAAAACCCCACAAGAATCGGATCAGTCACGTGGAAATACAGTATCGGAAATTTCAAGAGAGGGTAATTTTTCGGGAAATAGTGCGCAAGAAAATTTTGAATCCCATCTTTGCGCTTCGAGTGCGGAGAAAAGAGCCTTTAATTATACAACGTTATTGTCTACGGTGGTCGTTTCGGTGGTAAATGGTTGCATGCCAAATAGTACCGCTAGATTTATTTTGGATTCAGGGAGTCAGACAAATTTATTAACTTTAAATTGTTGCAAAAAATTAGGGTTACATATTTCAAAAAATTTTTCATCTTTAAACGGTTTAGGCGGAAATAAACAAAGCGTAAGAGGGATGACTACGCTGTCGATTGCTTCGCGGTACAACTTAAATAAAAAATATACTATTGATGCGCTTTTAGTAGAAAAAATTACGGATAATTTACCAAAGGTACGCGTGGATGTGGGCGCGATTCCGGAGTTGGATAATATTTATTTGGCGGATAACGAGTTTGACAAACCGGGAGAAATACACGGAATAATCGGAGTAGAACTTTTTGGCATTATTTTGGGCAAAAATCGGATCACGGGAACAACGGGTTCTCCAGTAGCGGTTGAAACGGATTTTGGATATGTCGTCATGGGTCAGGTTCCGGTTTTATCAAGAACGGCATCTCCCTCGGTTTATTTTTCTTTACGAGAGGAACAATCAATTGAGCAACTCTTAAATAAGTTTTGGGAAGTCGAACAGGTGCCAAATCGACCTTTATTAATTCCAGAAGAGAAAGAATGTGATGACATTTTTAAGTCAACATACAGTAGGGACAAAGACGGACGTTTCACGGTAGCGCTTCCTTTTAGAGTTTCCCCGGAGAGTTTGGGCGATTCATACATTAATGCAAAATCACGGTTATTATCTTTAGAAAGACGGTTAATAAAGGATCAAAATTTGCGTGTCGAATACAATAAAGTTATGCAAACGCTCTTGGATGATGGGCATATGGCGCCAGCTACAAGCGGGGATCAACATTTGTCATATTATATGGCACATCACCCAGTGATTAAAATTGGTAGCTCTAGTACCCCTGTGAGGGTAGTGCTGGACGCAAGCGCTCCTTGTGATAATCACGTTTCGCTAAATGATATTTTATACTGCGGCCCAAAATTACAAGCAAATATTGTTTCGTTGCTTTTAAATTTTCGGTTGTTTCAAATTGTATTGACTTCGGATATAAAAAAGATGTATTTACAAATAAAAATAGTTCCTGAGCATTGGCAATTTCAAAAATTATTATAGCGGTTTAATCCAGAAAACGAAATCCAAACTTATGAGATGCGGGTGGTTGCGTTTGGGTTAAAATCTTCACCTTACTTGGCGCTACGGACGGTTAAACAGCTGGTCGAGGAAGAGGGCGATAAATTTCCTATGGCGGGTAAATATGTATTACGAGATCTGTACATGGATGATTTTTGTTGCAGTATTGACTCGGAAGATCAAGCTGTTCGGTTATTTCAAGAGTCAGTTAGTTTATTTAAATCAGGCGGGTTCGATTTAGTTAAATGGTCATCTAATTCGGTGTCAGTTTTAGAAAAAATACCAGTTGAAAAAAGGCTTTCAGAGACTGTTGTTTTTAAGACCGACACAAAAATTTTAGGTATTCAATGGAATCCGGAAAATGACACTTTTGGCTTTAAGGTTAGAATTCCAGAGCCAAAATGTACAAAACGTGCCATATTGTCAGCGGTTGCTCAATGTTTCGATCCTATTGGACTTTTGGCACCATTCATTTTGTGGTTAAAAGCATTGATTAAGGAACTTTGGCTATTGAAATTAGGGTGGGACGAAGAACCCCCAGAAAATATTAAGAAAAAATGGCAATTAGCGCGGTCCGAATGGGCTGAACTCGGAGAATTTCAAGTTCCAAGACATTTGGGTGCAAGTGAAAAGCAGCCAGTGATTATTATTGCTTTTGCGGATGCCAGTTTAATCGGTTACGGTTCAGTAGTTTATTTAAAAACGGGGTTTTCTTTCGGAAAAAAAGATATCAATATCCAGCTAGTTTGTGCGAAATCAAAGGTTAGTCCGACTAAAACTATAACTATTCCCAGAATAGAACTGCTGGCCTGTCATTTACTATCAAAGCTGGTAAAAGAAGTTGTAGAAAATTATCGAGATCGTGTTTTAATTTCAAAGATATTTGCATTTTCAGATTCATCGACGGTTATTAGCTGGTTAAACACTCCTTTTTTAAAAGATATTTTCGTGGCGAATCGGATTTTACAAATAAAGGAAAATGTAAAAAATGCAATTTGGAATCACGTAGAGGGTATTCAAAACCCAGCTGATGCTTTATCGCGCGGACTTAGCCCTTCTCAATTAGTTTCGAATCCTTTATGGTTAAAGGGACCCTCATGGATCAGTCAGCCAGAAGAAGAGTGGCCCGAGTTTTTGAATATCGGGGGAAACTTTTCGGTTGATCGAGAGGAATCAGAGGTTTTTACGGTTAAAATGGAGGAAAGTTCTAATGCATTTTTTGAGTTAATGGAGCGAATGGCTTCTTTTTCCAAAATGATTAGAACAACGGTTTTTATTTTGCGGTTTATTACCTAGAAGGCAGGGCATTGTTTTAGCGAGTGAGTCACAACAGGCGGAGCTAACGCTTATAAAATTAATCCAAGCCAAGCATTTTAAAAGCGAAATTAATCAGTTGAACTCGGGAGGCAAATGTAAAACGACATTAAAAAGACTTAATCCTTTTTTGCAGGATGGATTGTTGAGGGTTGGGGGTAGAATTGGTAACTCCAACCTAGATTTTTCTAAAAAACATCCACTTATTTTGCCTGCGAAGGACATTTTTACGGAAAAACTGGTTGAGTTTCATCATATTATTAACATGCATAGGGGGGCCTACTTACTGGAGGCACTCTTACGTCAAAAATATTGGATTTTGGGGGGTAGAAATTTGATTCGAAGTAAAATATACAAATGTAATCGCTGCTTTCGATTGAACCCAAAACATTTAACACCTTTGATGGGAAACTTACCCCTTCCAAGAGTACAAGAAGTTAAAGCTTTTACGAACAGTGGCGTAGATTATTTCGGTCCAGTTAGAATTTGTATGGGGAAAAGAAAAAATGCTCCCGTCTATAAGGGTTATGTAAGTCTGTTTGTGTGTATGTCTGTTAAGGCGCTGCATTTGGAGTTGGTTAGCTCGCTATCTACAGACTGTTTTTTGCAAGCATTCAAGCGGTTTATATCTCGTCGAGGGCCAGTTAGGGCACTTTATTCGGACCAAGGACGGAATTTTGTAGGAGCTAAATCAGTCCTAAGCGAGTTAAAAGGACTCATGTGCTCTCCAGAATATATTAGCGCATTTGAAACTGAGCTCGGAGTGCACGGTATAGAGTGGCATTTTAATAGCCCAGCAGCACCGGAACAAGGAGGTCTTTGGGAAAGCAACGTCAAATCGGTGAAAAATCATCTTTATCGGGTTATCGGAGACCAGTTGCTAACCTTTGAGGAGTTTTCCACTTTGTTGACGGAAGTTGAGGCACTGTTGAACTCAAGGCCTTTGTGTCTGTTATCAGCAGATCCCAGTGCGCCAGAGGCTTTAACGCCCGCTCATTTTTTAACCTTAGCGCCATTACGTGGGTTTCCGGTAGAGAACGTTATGGGTGTGCCACTTAATAGATTGGATCGGTTCCAACTAGTGGATCGGATGGTACAAGATTTTTGGAGTAGATGGCGTTTAGAGTACTTGAGTAGTTTACAAATTCGAAAAAAGTGGAATGAACCTATTACTAATGTAACGGAAGGTACGGTAGTTATTTTCAAAACGGATAACGCTCCACCATTACATTGGCCATTGGCTATAATAACAAAAGTTCATCCAGGCAGTGACGGCGTTGTGCGCAACGTTACTCTAAAAACAAGCAAAGGCACTTTTACTAGGCCTGTAGTAAAATTGTGCCCTCTGCCAACACAGTAGTTTTTTTATGTTGTTTTGCTGGTTTTGTCAGCTTCAATAAGTTGATTTAGTTAAAAAAAAAAAAAAATATTCTCTATTTTTATAATTATTTTTATTATTATTATTTATTTTTTGTTTAGGTTTTGGTTATTAAGGTTACGGGAAACCTTGCGGGTTTAGAGTTAGATAAGTTATTGTTAGTTTCTGTTTTTTTGTCTAATATGACTGAAAAACTATTTTTCAGGGTTGGGGGTATGTTCTCGCCCTTTCTTAAATTAAAATATTCCAGGAAAATAACGAAAATCAGTTTGACAACATTGTATTTGTTCCGCTGCGAATTTATTTTTCTTTTCATAAAAGATTCGGGTTTTGGTCACCTTCGGATAAGGTGAAAAACATATATTAGGCGGTTTCATAAAATTTTGTGGTGAAAGAAAAACGTCTTTTCTGCATCGAATAAAGAGTGGTCCTTTTTGGTTTACAAATAAGCAAGCGACACCAGTATTCACTCAACCTTACAATTTTTCCTTTTACCTTTCCCTCCTATTTTCACAATTTTCCGAGTGAAAAATAATTAGGACAGAAGATCTACATAAAGGTGGTGAGTACAAAAAATTTATCGTTTATTGGTGTTCATCAGCTTTTCATTGACTATCGTAGGAACATTAACATTTTTTCGAAACAGGAAAGTTTTTAAAAGTACCAAACCAAAAAACTTAAATTTCTTAAAAAATTCAGATACAAACCCATTAATATTTTTACTTAAAGTTGTCAAATTCATTTAAGATATTACTGAAATCCGCAATCAAGATATGACTTAGTTTTGAAGTTATTTAAAAAATAGTTTTGTTTGTGTCGTATGTGGTGAGACGAGACCCTATTTTGTTATTTGCATGTGCCACACCTGTTATAATTTTTGTACTATTTAATGTATATTGACGTTTTATAATTTGTTTTTGACATAAAGAATTATAAAATGTCAATAAAAATTAAATTGTCAAAAAATTACAACCGGTGTGACACATGCAAATATAACAAAATAAGGTCTCGTCTCACCACCTAATACACAAACAAAACTATTTTTTAAATACCTTGACTTGCGGATTCCAGTAATATCTTAAATGAATATCGTTTGACAACTTCAAGTAAAAATATTAATGGGTTTGTATCTGAACTTTTTAAAAAATTTAAGTTTTTTGGTTTGGTAGTTTTAAAAAATTTATTGTCTTGAAAAAATGTTAACTTAAACCAAAAATTAAGAACATTTGCATTTTTTAGGGTTATCTTAATAAGACAAATAAATAATAAGAGTCGGTTTAGTTACCACGTAGAAGTAATTATTTTTTAAATAAAAAGTGACATTTTCATTCCATCCATGTGGGGAAGTGAGAAAGATGTACATGTGAGAATTCCATTCTTTGTTTGAAACTCGTAGACAATGATTGTGTAGAAATAAAATTTCGGACTTCCATTGTCTTTATTTATTTTAAAAACATGACGTTTCGGTTAGTAAGTATCTCTAACCGTTATCAAGTGTAAACTAAACAATCTAGTCTTTAGGCTACTACTTATACTACTTGGTGTGCAGTCAGGTGTGACGGCCCGCCCCCTTTTTAATCCTAAGACGCCTGTTTTCCTTAAGGAGTGGTTTCCATATGTTTGGTATGTCCGTGCTTGGTTGACTGAAAACTTCTTTATTCTGCATTATAAACGCAGCTTCAATAAACTTTCGTTTTCGCCAATGCGACTCCTTATGTAAAACTTTAGCTTCTGACCACTGAATCCTGTGATCATTTGACCATGCATGATCTGCTAAACCGGATTTTTCAATATCCCCTAATTGGGTACTTTTTAGATGTTCATTTACTCTAACCTGAAGAGGGCGTTTCGTTTCACCTACATATGATTTACCACTCTCACACGGGATTTGGTAGATACATTCCTTATTATTTGAGGGATTTTCTGGTTTTGTTTTAGTTACAAAACTTCTTATCGTATTTCCCGAAGAAAATACTGTTTTTATATTATAGTGTTTAGCTATTCGTCTTATATTTTCTGAAATCCCTTGAACATATGGAATGTTAATAACACCTAACGGATTATTATTTTGAGAATTTGGTACATTTAGTTTGTTTTTAATTTTAAATATCGTTGAGTTTATTAATTTCTCGGAATAACCATTCTGTTGTAAGTCCTTTTTAATGTTTTTAATTTCTGTGGTTAATTCTTCATTATTACTACAAATATTTATTGCTCTTAAATACAAACTTCTTATAACTCCTTGTTTTGTAGCAACAGAATGAGTCGAGACTTACGACAAAAAGATCCAAGAAGTTCTGGAGAAAGGAGACTACAAGCAACTACCCAAAGATCCAACCACAACCATAGAAGGACGCATCTACAGGACTTTGAAGAAGTATGCTGAAAATATCCCGGACGTTGTTAGATCCCGCCTGACTCTACACTACAGTAAGGCACCACATTTTTATGGATTACCAAAGATCCATAAGAAGGATATACCACTGCGACCAATCACCAGCACCAGGGACTCACCCACCAGCACTTTGTCGAGGTTTTTGTTGGACATAATTCAACCACTACAGGGTAAGTCCGAATCTTTTGTCAAAAACTCGGAACATTTTGTCGAGGTTTTAAAAGGTATCGAATTAGATCCCGGCGATAGATTTGTAAGTTTTGATGTAGAAAGTCTCTACACCAACGTGCCAATAAATGAGTCACTCAGTATCATCAAAAACAAATTACAAACTGATGATACACTTAACGAGAGAACAACGCTATCGGTGGAGGGGGTGATGAATCTTTTGGAGCTCTGTCTCCGTAACTCTTACTTTCAAGTGAAAGATAAGTTTTACGCGCAAACTGATGGACTCCCAATGGGTTCATCTCTTTCGCCAGTGGTAGCAAACATCTACATGGAGTGGTTCGAAGACCATGCGATCAACACAGCAAGGGTCAAACCAAAACTATGGCTACGATACATGGATGACACATTTATTATATGGCCGGAAAATGAAGACGAACTACAGAATTTTCTACACCATTTAAACGGTATTCGACCAACAATCAAGTGCACCATGGAAATTGAAAAAGATTCGGCCTTACCTTTTTTGGATGTTCTTGTCAAACGATCAGACAGAAACATTCAAACCACTGTATATAGGAAACCTACACACACGGGACAGTACCTAAATTTTAAGTCTAATCATTCTGTTGCTACAAAACAAGGAGTTATAAGAAGTTTGTATTTAAGAGCAATAAATATTTGTAGTAATAATGAAGAATTAACCACAGAAATTAAAATCATTAAAAAGGACTTACAACAGAATGGTTATTCCGAGAAATTAATAAACTCAACGATATTTAAAATTAAAAACAAACTAAATGTACCAAATTCTCAAAATAATAATCCGTTAGGTGTTACTAACATTCCATATGTTCAAGGGATTTCAGAAAATATAAGACGAATAGCTAAACACTATAATATAAAAACAGTATTTTCTTTGGGAAATACGATAAGAAGTTTTGTAACTAAAACAAAACCAGAAAATCCCTCAAATAATAAGGAATGTATCTACCAAATCCCGTGTGAGTGTGGTAAATCATATGTAGGTGAAACGAAACGCCCTCTTCAGGTTAGAGTAAATGAACATCTAAAACGTACCCAATTAGGGGATATTGAAAAATCCGGTTTAGCAGATCATGCATGGTCAAATGATCACAGGATTCAGTGGTCAGAAGCTAAAGTTTTACATAAGGAGTCGCATTGGCGAAAACGAAAGTTTATTGAAGCTGCGTTTATAATGCAGAATAAAGAAGTTTTCAGTCAACCAAGCACGGACATACCAAACATATGGAAACCACTCCTTAAGGAAAACAGGCGTCTTAGGATTGAAAAGGGGGCGGGTCGTCACACCTGACTGCACACCAAGTAGTATAAGTAGTAGCCTAAAGACTAGATTGTTTAGTTTACACTTGATAACGGTTAGAGATACTTACTAACCGAAACGTCGTGTTTTTAAAATAAATAAAGACAATGGAAGTCCGAAATTTTATTTCTACACAATCATTGTCTACGAGTTTCAAACAAAGAGTTGAAGAACGGTACGGACCCGGAATCAACAATCTATTCAGAGGCGACGAGAAGACCAAAATTAAAGTGATAAAGGAAGAAGAACACATTTCATTCTTGTGCGAGGCGCGCGACAGTGGTGTCATTCCGGTTGGTTTCCGCCTAAAAGCCAACTTTCCGGGAGTGAGAACGAAGAAGATCTTAGAGAGGACCAGCCAAGCACTAATCCGATCCCAAATCAGTTACCATCGATGGAGAAAAGCCAACTTCAACACCGAAATGGAGGAGCGTTTTGACGAAATTAGACGACACACATGGGAGGAAGACTACGAACCAATACTGAGTAAAATTGACAGTACGTGCAACAGAGAACGACAGAAGATAAGATCAACTCACCGAGAAAAACTTAAGAAACTACAGACACGTACTCAAGATAGAACAGACGCAACGACACCAAGCACTATAGTGAACATCTCCAAACGGACTCTGAGCACCAACGAAGAATTGGTACTCAGTAAGGGACTTAAGTTCGCCATTGCACCGGCACGGACACTGGAAATTATTGCGGCAATAGAAACCGTTAGTCTCCTTCAACCCGAAGCTGATGAGTTTCGCCATAAAGTAAAAACAACGTTGGAAAGAAAGAAACAACAGAAGACAAACATCACCAGTTAAGAACAATGGGCAATCAAGAACCTGCAGGCTGACAAATCAATCAAGATTCTACCGGCCCACAAAGGAAACGCGACGGTGATCATAGATGTCGAGACTTACGACAAAAAGCTCCAAGAAGTTCTGGAGAAAGGAGACTACAAGCAACTACCCAAAGATCCAACCACCACCATAGAAGGACGCATCTACAGGACTTTGAAGAAGTATGCTGAAAATATCCCGGACGCTGTTAGATCCCGCCTGACTCCACACTACAGTAAGGCACCACATTTTTATGGATTACCAAAGATCCATAAGAAGGATATACCACTGCGACCAATCACCAGCTCCAGGGACTCACCGACCAGCACTTTGTCGAGGTTTTTGTTGGACATAATTCAACCACTACAGGGTAAGTCCGAATCTTTTGTCAAAAACTCTGAACATTTTGTCGAGGTTTTAAAAGGTATCGAATTAGATCCCGGCCATAGATTTGTAAGTTTTGATGTAGAAAGTCTCTACACCAACGTGCCAATAAATGAGTCACTCAGTATCATCAAAAACAAATTACAAACTGATGATACACTTCACGAGAGAACAACGCTATCGGTGGAGGGGGTGATGGATCTTTTGGAGCTCTGTCTCCGTAACTCTTACTTTCAAGTAAAAGATAAGTTTTACGCGCAAAATGATGGACTCCCAATGGGTTCATCTCTTTCGCCAGTGGTAGCAAACATCTACATGGAGTGGTTCGAAGACCATGCGATCAACACAGCAAGAGTCAAACCAAAACTATGGCTACGATACATGGATGACACATTTATTATATGGCCGGAAAATGAAGACGAACTACAGAATTTTCTACACCATTTAAACGGTATTCGACCAACAATC
>OY755042.1:33402016-33764516 GCA_963576565.1 Aspidapion aeneum | reverse complement strand
TTTTGAATTAAAATTATAAAAAAATCAAAATGGCGAATCCAACATGACAGACTTTTTTATTTACTAACCGATTTGTCTTAAGCTTAAAATATTACATTTCTTTCTTTAAACTTGAGTCATATTTTGTATTAAGCTATAAAAGTATGCCATGTGCAAGTGTGAGTCACAAATTGTATTAAGTGACCTTAAGCACTGCAAACTTTCAAGTTTGAGACATTTGAGACAAATCCGTTGAAAAATAAAGAAACCCACCATTTTGGATCCGCCATTTTGAATTTTTAATGAGTTTGAGTCAAAAGTTCTATATTAAGTAAGAAAATCCGCCATTTTAATTTTTTTAAGTTTTAGGATTAAACTGTATTAAGTGATCTCAAGCACTGCAAAACGTTAAGTTTGAGACAAATCGGTTTAAAAATTAAGAAATCCGAAATTTTGGATCCGCCATTTTAAGTTGTTCATGAGTTTGAGTCAAAAATTTCAGCCATTTTGGATCCGCCATTTAAATTTTTTTAAGTTTGAGTATAAAACTGTATTAAGTTATCTCAAGCACTGCAAACTTTCAAGTTTGAGACAAATCCGTTTAAAAATAAAGAAATCCACCATTTTGGATCCGCCATTTTGAATTTTTTATGAGTTTGAGTCAAAAATTATAATCAGCGACTTGAAACACCGCCAAGTTCCATATTCGATACATATCGATGCATAAATAAGAAAGGCCGCCATTTTGGATCCGCTATTTTAATTTTTTTAAGTTTGATGGTAAAACTATATTAAGCAAACACTTCAAACTTTCAATTTTGAGACAAATCGATTTAAAAATAAAGAAATCCGCCATTTTGGATTTGCCATTCTTGTAATCAAAAACGTAAATTTTATGTTATCAGGTTACCAGAACTCTAGACCTACCAAAATTTCAACACTCGACTTGGGTGGAATGGATTTAACTTTAACAAAACCAAATTTCAAGAATATTTCGTAAAGGATTTTTTAAAGATGTTTTTGCATAAATAATAATATATGTATTTTGTTTTTCATCTGCACAGTTTATCAAGAAAAAATATTTTAGTCCGGCGCCCAGTTGGCCCAGCGTCCAGTTGGCCCGGCGCCCAATTGGCCTGCCGCCCAGTTGGCCCGCCGCCCAGATGGTGGCGCAGAGTTGGCGGCGCCCAGATGTCCTAGACTGCAACATATTTCAGGACAAATTATTATTAAAAAATAATCTTATAAGTGCGAGGAAGTCTACGGTTGCAGAAAAAACTATCTATCGTGACGCTACTGAACTTTCTCGTGTTTTAGCAAAAACTATCCGTCAAGACGACTTACCCATGAAATGTTTTTTCATCGATTTTTTTTCTTCTTTTGCACAAAAAACAATTTCGCACCATGTTTAAACTCAAATAGTTACTTCTAAACTTGTTTTTAAACGTTTTTAAGATTTCTTTTTGTAATATTCCCGCACGAAATTCAAAAAAATTCATTTCCGTACTTAGACAACATTGTCTATCAGTTTTCCCTGTATAAAACGACTAGCAAGTTGAATCACTCAAAATACGGCAGGCGGATTGAAAGTAGCCAGCTGCTTTTCTGTCGCACTTATGCCGTCAGTGTGAAAGAGATAAAAGTACCCATATATTATCTAGGGTATTATTAGCATGCAAAATCCGCCTATCTTTGTCCGTTTCACATGTTCAATAATGTCTATCTCTGTTTTTATTGTAAAAGAAATACCCGCCCCTAGACACCAAATTGGATAGGGTCAATAAAAAATGCCGTGTCTTTCCGTCTCTAAGGCCCTTTCAGGGCCTTATACAACTCAATGGTAAATACCTATTTAAATGAGGAAAGTTAATACATACAGGTATTAATACCAATGTTTACAAGAATGAGTTGTATAATCAAAGTTAATACCTATACCTACATTTATTTATTTTCATCTAATAAAAATTCTTTGGCTGTTAAATATTCCATCTTTATATTTATCTTGCTGTTCGTCTATTGTATCACCCACAATATACCAGTTATGTATAAATGTATGCCTCTTTATTTTTTACATAAAAAAAAGTAAGACAAAAGTTTTAAGGTCCGCGCGGGTGAAACGATTTACTTAAAAACCTCGGTTTCTGTTCGACTATTCGCCGGTGAAATGAATTCGCAAAAACTCACGTTACCCCCGCCGCACAGTGTGACGAAATTGAAAAAAATGGACATCAATTATTTTAAATTAGCAAATGTTTGTATTGATATAATAATCATGAATATTGATAAAATTGAGCGAAAATATTTGTTTTATAGTATATTTTTAATTTATTTTTACACAGATTGTGGTATAATTTTATTTGGAAACAAAAAAAATTCCAGATTTAAGGCCTACTAAAAATAAAACAGCATTTCTTTACCTAGTTCTAAATAATATTAATCCGAATCACTATACTCATCCCCTACTTCCATATTCATACCATCTAATAATTCCTGCGCTTTTGGATACAGTGAAACATTTTAACTCACACTACTACTATACTATAGTAGTGTAAGCTATGGTGATCCTAATTTTTTCGAGAAAAAAATGTTGCTCTAATTTCAATTTTTTTTATATATATCTTTGCGTTTCAGATGATTTTGAAACTTTTTTGTCGCGTTGTCTGTCTGTCTGTCTGTATGTCTGTCTGTAACGACCTACGCGCATAACTCAAAAACCGCTTGCCCTATATAAATGAAATTTGGCACCTTAGCTAGGTCTTGGATCGAGATGGTTCCATTTAAAAATGAACAAAATTCACCAAACACAAGCCAAGTAAAAGGGTGGGGGTAGATTTCAAAAATAAGAGTTTAAGTGAAAATATGGCGTTTGTGATATTAAACAAAAGGTATTTGAGTCTGGAGTTAAACAAAATACATTTTAATTTTTTTAAGGGTGGGGGTAGATTTCAAAAATTAGAGTTTAGGCCAAAACATGGCTTCTGTGGTATCAGACGAAAGGTAATTTAGTCTGGAATTGAATAAAGTATGTTTCAGTTTTTAGTTATATTAGCCCACACGTACACTATAACTATAATACGTAGTGTGAGCTTAGGTGCCCATATATTTGCAGAATATTTTTTCCAACTGTATTTTTGTCGAATCAATGAAATTAATGGGTCTGCCGAAATTAACAAATTATGCAAAATATCTTCCATGTTTTGTTTTCTGCCAATTTTTCTGTATATATCCTAATACTATAAATAAATTCTTATCTTGATTCAAGCCAAGACAGTGAAATGTGTACAAGAATTATAATTGTTTATTTAACTTGTTTTGAATCCCTATTGACTAATGCAAAATACTCTGCCAATATATGGGCGCCCAAGCTCACACTAGGTGCTATATTTATAGTGTACGTGTGAGGTAATTAAACTAAAAACAAACTGAAATATATTTTATTCAACTCCAGATTCAATTACCTTTCGTTTGTTACCACACAAGCTATGTTTTGACTTAAACTCTAATTTTTGAAATCTAGCCCCACCTTTTTTAACTAAAATGTATTTTGTTTAACTCTAGACTCAAATACTTTTCGTTTGATATCACACACGCCATATTTTCACTTAAACTCTAATTTTTTAAAGCCACCCCCACCCCTTTTTCCTAAATAAATTAAATGTATTTTTTTAAACTCCAGAATCAATTACCTTTCGTTTGATATCACACAAGCCTTATTTTCATATAAACTCTAATTTTTGAAATGTACCCCCACCCTTTTATTTGGCTTGCGTTCGATGGATTTTGTTCATTTTTAAATGGGACTATCTCGACCCAAGACCCAGGCTAGGTACCAAATTTCATTCAAATCGGGCAAGCGGTTGTTGAGTTATGCACGTTGGTCGTTACAGACAGACATACATACAGACAGACAGACAGACGGCGAGACAAAAAAGTTTCAAAATCATCTGAAACCCAAAGATATATAAAATTTTTTGAAATCGGAGCATTTTTTTTCTCGAAAAAAGTAGGAACACCGTAGCTCACACTACTATAGTATAGTTGTAGTGTGAGCTAATAAATACCGCTGGAGCATGTGAAATAAAACCATATTGTTTCTAAGAATAGCAAATATTAGCAAATACAAAATTTTTGCTTTTCTTCTCTAAAGGTGGCTCTGTCAAACAAGATATATGCCAACTTATACAAATTTAAACATATTTTTTAAAGTCCACGGAAACGTAAACTTTGAAAAAAAAAGAAAAGAAAGAAAGAAAATCGTTACCCGTGTACTTACTGCATAATTTTTCAAAAAAAATACAGAAATACTTTACTAAAGGTGTAAATAAAGATTATGCATACAAAAAATTATTTTTAAATAACTAATACTTTTGTAGTAATTTATTATTTTTAAATGAGCAACTTTTTTGAATAAATTTTTGTGACTTACGGACGGGCCAGTTTTAATTAAATTTATTTGAAAACTTAAAGTAGAAAAAAAAGAAAAATGCGAACCATCATAGCCTAGGGTATTGCCAATTTGTGATGATGAAAAAAAAAGTACTTTTCAATGTTGACATTCTACCCAGATGTCCACTTTTTTTCCCATACCGATACACTGTGCGCCGGCTAAATCTAAAGATGAGCGGCTAGTTCACAACTTTCATTCCGTTTGCTATTGGTCGATATAGTCAGCTGACTTTTTGATGTTGAACGTTGCCGTTTAAGATTATTATTATATTATATTAAGAGATGGAACCACCAGTCAAGCATTTAACAAACATTATGTTTACAGCTTTCGGCGTAAAATTCGAATATATACTAGTTGTAAGTGATTAAAAAGTGTAGTGGTTTGTGCAGTACATACCTATTGAATTTAGCTAAATCTATGCATATGCCGATGAGTTTTTTTTAAATTGTTTTTTAAAAACATATTATATTCTTTTAAAGTGCTTGTCATTTTTGGGACAACTTTTTACAACTTTTTTTTGATGGCCTATGCTTTTTGTTATGGTAAACAACTGATAACTGTCAAAAAGTTATCTCAAAAATTATGATATATAGTTTAAACTAGCTTCCCTATCCTGTTTTCCTGTCGAAATCGGTGTTAACCTAACCCTGATAAATTATTCAACAACGTATCCTAACCTGTCCAGACACGCCCCGGTTAGGATACGTTTCCCATCAATTGACCACGGTTAGGTTTTGTTTCAGTTTGGTTTAACACTGATTTCAACCTCCCAAAACGAGGACAGGAGAGTTTTAATTTTAAAAATCCCGCCTGACTATGTCAACCAATAGCAAATGGAATGCAAGTTGTGAACTAGCCGCTCGTATCTAAAGCGCCTTCGCCAATCGATACCACTTGTTCTGTACCCGCAGTAGTCTAGTTTCCTACAATCGTCGATGGTCGATTTAATCAACCCAAAATTAAAATTATTTCGTTTCGTAATTTGAGCGACATTTGTGGAGACCGCTATAACTAAAATAATCAATATAGGGACAATTATAGGGAAGGCTCGGGTCAAAGATTATAAACACACAGGATTGCTTATTTCCATTTAACTCTATGTTAGCGTCGCTCAGCGAGACGAACTGTGTCTGCTTACGTCACCAGCGGACCAGTTGCTTTGTTTGTATTGAGAGTTCGTGCGATTTTAAGGTGTTTTTGACGTTTTTACCTCCGTTTTTTGCGTTTTTTTATTAATATGACGGTGTGGTTGACTATTTGGGAGGTAAATCTGAGGGCACGGCAGTGCCTCGCCAAGTTCACGCGCCGTACCATCTTTTCTTGAAACATTTCAGCCGATATTTGACCTATCTAAAACTCTACTTCAGAATGAGCTATGAATCTCAAACTTTGCACATTCGTAGATCTCCATGGAGTTAACAATCCCTCCAAGTTTCATGAAATTCTCAAAAGTACTGAAGTAGTTACGAAATTTCAAAAAACGTCGAAATTGTCACTCACTCACTCACTCATGTATATATCATCAAAATTCTACTGTACTTCCAAACATGCAACAAAGCTGAAATTTGGCAGACTGATAGAAATTATGACCAAACCCCTCGAAAAAATCAAAAAACCCCAAAATTCTAATTTACTTCCCTCCCCTATACATGTAAAGTTATGTAAAAGTAACATTGCCCACTTCCAGATATGGCAGACTGAGAGGAACTATGACAAAACTATAGAAAAAAAATTAAAAAGCTCAACATTATAATTTACTTTCCTCCCCTATAAATGTAAAGTAATTTAAAGTAACATTGCCCACTTCCGGACACGCTAGAGAGTTGAACTATAGAAAAAAATGAAAACACTCCAATATTCTCATTTACTTCCCTCCCTTATAAATGTAAAGTTAAGTAAAAGTAACATTGCCTACATCCAGACATGCTAGAGAGCTGAGCTTTGGAAGACCGATAGTAACTATGATAAAGTTATAAAAAAAATTTAAACAAAATTCTAATTTACTTCCCTCCCCTATAAATTTAAAGTTAAGTAAAAGTAACACTGCCCACTTCCAGAAACGCTAGAGAGCTAAACTTTTTAAGACTGAAAGACAATATGATAAAACTATATAAAAATTTTTTAAAACATCAACATTTTAATTTACTTCCCTCTCCTATAAATGTAAATTTATGTAAAACTAACATTGCACGCTTCCAGAAACGCTAGAGAGCTGAGCATTGCAATGCTGATAGAAATTGTGATAAAACCATGGGAAAAAATTAAAAAGTCCAATATTTTCATTTACTCTCCTCCCCTATAAATGTAAAATTATGTAAGTAAGTAACATTACCCACTTTCAGAAACGCTAGAGAGCTGAGCATTGGAAGACTGATAGGAACTATGATAAAACTATAGGACAAAATTTAAAAACACGACAATTTTAATTTATTTTCCTCCCCTATACATGTAAAGTTATGTAAAAGTAACATTGTGCACTTTCAGAAAGGCTAGAGAGCTGAGCTTTGGAAGGCTGATAGGAACTACGATAAAACCATGGAAAAAAATTAAAAAACCCTAAAAATTTAAGTAAGGCATTGCAAAAGTTTTGAACAATATTCCGCATATTTTACTACTTTAAAAATTAAGTATTATCCAATTCCTTTAATAAAGAAGTGAAATCATAACAAAAACATTTCATGTAAGAAAGCCAAGTACGCGAAAATGGCATTCCGTAAAAAGAATTGAGATAAAAGTAAAGCCAAGTTCTCCAATACAAATTTCAAAATGAAAGGTTCTTACTAGTTTGGAAATATTTTTCTAAACTTGGCTATTACGGCTGTAAATGACTCTTAGGCACAGTGCTAAATTGAACATAAAGAAGTTTGGCTGTAATAGCAAAGTTTAAAAAAACATTTCCAAACTAGTAAGAACCTTTCATTTTGAAATTTGTATTGGAGAACTTGGCTTTACTTTTATCTCAATTCTTTTTACGGAATGCCATTTTCGCGTACTTGGTTTTTTTTTACATGAAATGTTTTTGTTATGATACTTTTATATTATTATATTTATATAAACTTTTAATTTTTTTTTTGGATTTTTGGAAACTCCTTGCTCATTAAATTAATCACCGTGAAGAAAATTGGTAATTATGCCGCAAACGTACTTCTTTTATTAAACTGATTATTGGAAAGTTTATTTTGTAGACAGTTTCTCCAAGTTTAATTTCAGTTTTTTTTTTAAGTTTTTTTAGTCTCTTTATAGAAGTATTCAGAAACATGTTACAGGAGAACGAGTGAAAACGGGCGCTGGGTGGGATAAAAACAACTCTTAACACAAACAATGTAAATCATTTTAAAAAAAACTTATGAAAATCTATTGATTTAAAGCATAAGAAGTTGAAAAACACATCTTATTTAGCTGTTTTCTCCAAAAACTGACTGGTTTTTGATATAATAATATGATAAATATTGCAATTTTAGATCTGAAATCAAATAAATACCTTTTTGTTACTATATAATATGAGTGTATTTTATTATATCCGCAACAAAAACAATACATTATACATCTAATGATTTAAATTGATTAAACTTTTAGAAAAAATCCTACTTCTATTCTAAAACTTTTAACTATTTAAAAAAAAACTCCACATATCGTCTGGTAGGAAAACTCAGCTTTCAGAGCAAACTCTTGATTTATCAAATCATTTGTTTTGAATGAATGATATTATTAATTATATTTATTATCACGAATAAAAAATTTGTTTGCAAATAAGCAATAAAAAAGCGGGAAAAACTCACGATTGCAATGTGTATTAAATGAAGCGCGCTGAGAAGAGGTCCACTAGTGACGTAAGCAAGGCGCCGCCTACCGCTGAAAGATTCGAGCTAATAGGTAATCCAGTGTGTTTATAATCGTTGGGCTCAGGTGGCCTTAATATAGCTGCACATCTCTAATCGAGTTATATAATCAAAGGTATAGCTCTATTGGCGGGCGGGATATTTATTGAGTTATTTATGGAGTATAATATTTATCAGACCATATAAAGTATCGCTGGTGTTCTAAAAATTTTGGAGCACCCTATTTAACTTATAAAAATAAAGTACATAATTTAAATGTTATGCTTTTGACAAAAATCAACTAATATAAAAAGAAAACTGCAAAAAATCGAAATGTTGAGGTTAACCCACAGCTAAATACGCTATCCTGCCGTCCGAGCGCGGGTCAAATTAGGTTCACCCTCGAATTAACCTTATTGGGGCAGATGGTGAATCTTTTTTTACGTTCTGATTGTGTTTCTAAAGTTCTAACTGAATGTTTTTCTGACAGTAAAAACGCCATCCCTCTACAAAGATAAGAGTAATAATTTAACTAAAGGAATGTCAATTTATACTGCCTCCAAAACTTATGTTGTACCTTGGAATCTTGGACAATAATAAAAATAAAACTTTCTAGTAACCGTTCTCTTTTCGCCAATCTCCTAAACTGACACTTGTCCATTTACTTATCTTGTAGATTGTCAATTCCTTACTTTTACTTTTAAAAGTGACAAAGTTAAGATATATGTACAATTTGAGACTTAGAGAGTGGTGGCAAGAAAGTAGCCTCTAGACCTCGCCTCACTTAACCTAATCTAACCTATCTAATATTAATTAAAATATGAAATATTTAAGCTCGGCGAGAATGATTAAGTCTGCATTTGCTGTGAGGAATTGAACTTGTCAACCAAGAAAATGGTGGCTGGATTCAGTTTACTTTATATAAACTTTGGCGAGAAGAAGACTGCATGCAAACATTTTGAGCACTATGGACGTATAGTAGAGTTATCACCAACAGTCGCGTTAATTTTTGTTTTGAGTTTAACATTACATTTTTTAAGTTATCTTGATATGTGAAGTTTCCGGAATGGAAATAAATGACTAGTACTTTTTCCTAAGAAACTTTTGTCACTATCTCACCCGGGTTTACCGTAAAAGACGTGACGGATTTTTTTCGTATTTTTTTACCTTCCTAGCCCATGCAGCAATGGCTAGAAAAGGTATTAGTTTCGACGAAACAATTTTTTTTGAGATAACGCCGAAAATGTGTTTATTTTGATCTATCTTAGCAATATCGTCGTGATGTCTGTCTCTGTGTGTGTGTGTACGTATATCTGTAACACGATAGCTCCTAAACCGCTAAAACGATTTTCATAAAATTTTGAGGAAAAATAGTGTCTTTCCAGTCTAACGAGCTGATTTTGGTCAAAATCCATTCATGCTAGTGAGAGTTATTTAACAATTAAAAAATTACTAAAATGATAACTTTTTAACGGAGCATAACAACATATGCCATTTTCGAAATATAGTAGATTACATTTTGCTCAATAATTTGTGTTATAACCAATAACTTCGTAAGAGCTTTAGTTTCTGGAATATTTAAAAAATACTGTTTTCAAGGCTGATATATCATGGCTTCACGTGAAGTGTGCTAATAGGCTAGCTAGGAAGGTATCAGATCCATCATGGATCCATTTATTTGACTATATGAAGTAAAAATCTACAGGAAAAATAGTATGCAATTTTTAGTTGCAGTTTTTGCTGTGTTATTTCTATATACAGATTTTTTGTTAGTGATTATAGTCTCCTGCTAACGTAGGATTAATTTAGAAACCTTATTCGTTAGGAAATGAAATGATAAATGTTAGGCATTATCGTCTATCAATTCCGGATGCTTATTAGAATCATTCGTCTTGTCTCCCTTTTGTGTGTTTAATTGCGTGTTAAGCTCCGCACGCAAAATCGATGGACTTGGACTTGTTTCTTATTGCTAGGCAGGAATATCATCCATTCGACCAGCAGCGCAACAGGGTTTAAAAAATTAATACTACTATGTCGGTTTAGAACGTTTTGCTAGGTTGTCCGATGCATAGTATCCATGCACTTCCTTTGAATCTGACAATCATCTTCTGTTAGGGTTTTTTGACTCATTGATCTTAGGATTGACTGTTGCCATTCGAGTTTAGGACGCCTTCTAGGACCTTCTTTTGTAACCTTTCATCGTTCACCCGTATGGTACTGATTTTTTTAAATCAGTTGTCTTTTAGTGATGACATCCGGTATGCTTCCCTCGATCCCCATTCTGTCTTTTATGTTCTCATTTCTTTTATGATCTGATCTAGATATTCTCATTGATCTTCTATTGCATTTATTTCAACACTTTCCATTTTTCTTTTGTATTTTTCTATTACGCGGCAAGTCACTATTTCATACCACAGCGTGCTTTTCACCTATGCTGTGTGCACTGTGCTTTTCATATATGGTAAATTTTACATTCTTTTTTGTCTCTGTGCTCCATAAAATACTCTGCTAAGACATCCAATAATCTTTTTTGCTTTTACTATTTTTTTTTCAGCTTTTTATAGTCTGTTCCTGTCTTATTAAAAGTAACATGCAAGTATTCAATACCCATTGCATGGAGATATTGTTTATCCAAGGTCTAGTTCTAACTCGCCTAATTCGTTTTTAATACATAAGTACTGTGTCTTTTCCACGTTCACTATTAACCCCCACTTTTAATATTCTTCCATTACCTATTCATCATATTCTCCATGTTTTTTTTGTCATTAGCTACAATTACTTTGTCGCCAGCAAACTGTAGTATGTATATGGTAAATCGGTCGGTAAGTTTTATTCCTATGCCGTGTACTTGAGGTTCTCAGTTTTTTAGAGCTACTGCGATCTATATTTTAAAAGGAGTTGGTAAGGTACAACATCCATGTCTTAAGCCTTTCGTTACCAGGATTTCCAATTTTAATTTTAGATTTTGACCCCTTATATAGTTTTTTTTATCGCTTTTATGTATATATGATTGATATTAGTTTGCTCTAACACTTTTTGTGGGTTCATAAAGATAACATGACTCCTTATATTTCTGGAAATCCTTTTTTCAATTACTTGTTTAAGACAAAAAACATTATTACCACTATTAGATTTCTAAGAATCCCACCATACAATCTCCTGAGAGTACTGATTAATGAAATTCTTCTGTAATTTTCCAATAATCAGGTACCTACTGGATGTCCATTTATGCATTGATTAATAATATATATGAGATTTTTTAGTAGTCTCTCTAATCCATATTTGAGCATTTCAGCTTATATTCCCCTAGGTCCACTAGCTTTTCCGGATTTAAGATTTTTAATACAATTCTTTATCAACTATTTTTCGATGATTACTTTCTCTCTATGTCCTTGCTTCTTTCCTGCAGCAGGCCCATGTAGTGTTCTGCCGCTGTTCTGGTTTGATGATAAATGTTTACTTCTTTTTTGGTTGGACTTTTTACCGTAAAAATTAATCGTGGCATTTGCGATCAAACATTTATTTTTTTTCCGTGCGTATCAAATTTCTTAGCTGTCTTCTGATTTCGCTGTAAATTTCTAGGTCTCTTTGCTCTTTAGTACTGAGCCATTTTAAGTATGTGCGTTTTTCTCATTGACCATTTTCTGTATTTCCTCCTTCCACCTACCTTATTGCTATTTCTATTATCTTGGTACCCAACAGGTTCTTAGCTTGCTTCCTTCAAGCTTTTTACTATGTCTGTATGTACCTTTTCAAATGAGTGTTCTGTGTTTATTAATTTTTAATCTCATTATTTCTAATATGATTTTTAAGTACTTAGAAAATTAATTACGTAACATAAGGTGTCCACAATAACGTTCCAAAATAAAGGGGAAATGAGGATCTTTCCCAACTAAAGATGACGCTTTAGAAATTTGGAGACAAAAGCAAACAAACCAAAACGAAAAAACGATTCGGTCCGATATGCAGCGGGGACAATTTGCCGCCAACGAGTTTTAAGATTGCAATTTTGTTTATTTCGTGTATATTGTGAAAGATAATTGGCCATATCATAGGAACCATATAACGATTTTAGTAGTCAAGGGGCCCTAATTTGAGAATCCGGTTGATGCCACTCTGGCACCCTTGAGCATATATACTTTAATAAGGTAACGTAAGAAATCTAATTTTTAATATAGCCGAGTTGTATTTGTTGTCTTAAAATTTTAGAAAAACGCATTTCTTTTTACGACGCCTCTGAAATATGATATGCAATTTTGAACCAAACGTGTTGTACATCATTTAAAAGAAAAATGTATGTCCTATAATGTGGCGTAACCGATTTTTTCACAAAGGTCTTCGATTTTTAGAAAATTAATTAAAAACTTTGAACTAAATTAAATTTTCGACGATTTCTTTAAAACGGACGTCACTGTACCGTTAAGGGTAAGTTTAAACCCACCAAGTTACACACTCACAAAAAGGATTTTATTCTTTAAAATTAAAAATTGGTTAAACTTAAAATAGTTGGTTCATTGGGGATAGTTAGATAGATACATAGCTCAGTAAAGGTAGCACCTACGTAGCTCAAAAATATCTCGTTTATTAGGTCTTGTAATGAGCATTCAGTCCCTTCTTTATATTTTTTTAAAAAAGAAGTACTTTCCAAGTGAAAGGCAATTAAAGGAAAAAATTTATTATGCTTTTATTATGTTTAATGGTACCCTAAGGGCTATTGATTCCGCCTAGTCTCGGTTTTAAGTTTACAGAAATTAGCGCCGTCTTAAATATTTCAAAATGCGCAAGGGTGCCCGGATCCTTAAGGGGGCAAACTTCGTCCGAAAACTTAACATTTGACAACACTGATATCGCGTTTTTTGCCCAAATCTTTGTTCTAATAGAAATAGAAAACGAGAAAGCGGAACGCGTCGAAATTTTGAGGGGTAGTTTTTTAAAGCATTTTTAACAACCGTATCTTAGCAGTTTTTCGCGAAATCATTTTATTCAAAAAATAAAAAAAAAGTTATGGCTAAAACACAACAAATATTTCAAAACAATGTTTGGCATTTCAGTAGCCTAGTTGTGTTATAGAAAACTGTAGCGAAATTGTTTCGATTTTTGTATTTTTTGGAAATGTAAAAAAGAAAATCAAAAATCTAACAAGATACGTTTGAAGATTTTTAAAAAATCTTGCATATTAACAGAAATAATGTTTCAACTAGTTTTTTAGAGAAGAGATCTATTAGGATTTACAAAAGCGTGCTCAATTTTATATTTGATGCAGGACACCAAATCAGACAAGAGCCATCAACCTCTTGACTGAAGCGCCACCCCCATATACCGGAGGCAAGTCAATTCAATTGAGAAAATTTAACTAAGATCACGTGACCCGGATTTTCACATTTTCAGATATTTTGAAAAAATAAAATATCGTTTAATATAAGTTAATATAAGTTAAATGATTATAAGTATGTATTTAAAGACATACAATTTTTTCTATTTACAAAACGTTTTTTTAAGGGCTGACCATAACGTAACAAACAAAATCACGGGATTACGAACCAATTTATAAGATAGTTTTTGATAATTAGTATATTGCTCAGTTAACAGAAGCTTGTGCTTAACTTCGCTGAGTTAAAAATAAAGCCCTTTTCATTTATTTATTTATTTATTACATAACAAGAGAAGAAAGTGACAAATTTCACACGAGCGTGAGAAAGTTACTTTCTGTCGAGTTATGGACGCTATTTTTCCTACGAACACTGTTGAACTATACTAATTTCTGTAAAAATTGGTGTTTAATTTTGCGCAAATCAAATGAAACTGCTTTTCCGCACGTGTTGGAAAGTAGTTTGCAACACATGTGCGAAAAAGTATTGTGACAGTTAAACACTTTCCATACATGTGCTGAAGTACTGAAAGTACTTGTAACACAACACAAAAAATTTCTGCACACGGATGAAATTTAATGCTTTCTGAGGATGCAAATCGTGTAAAATCCAACATTTTCATATGTGGTCGCAGGAAATAGTAATTTACCTAACCAGTGCGGAAGACGCACACACATTCGTTAGGTATGTAGGTAAAATATTTTTTCTACGAGGTTGTGGAAACAAAAATAAAGTACGACAATAAAAACAACTTATTTATTATATTTAATTTACAATGATTGCCGAAAATTTTACTTCTTATCCTGTGCAGCATCTGTGGATCAGGAGATTTTCATTTTCATATTCTGGATCAATGATATCGGAAGGTGTTTAAATATATTTTACTCTGGATGTATTTGGAGGCAGGCTCATAGTAACAATATGTGTTCCATCCTATTGTGGCTAAGTCTTCTTCGGGATTATCGGTATTTTCTATCACAGTAAATAAACACTTTTTTCTATTTTTATTTATGATGAAATGTCATCCCCTGGTTTTTGACAAAAAAATAGGCTTTGTTATTTACTTTATTCTTTTATTTTTTCTGTTGAAAAACTAGCCGCCCACTTGTGTTGTCGGCAAAAATTAACGTCAGTGTCAAACTCAAAATGTGTTGTTTTTTGTCATCCCTAAAATTTTAGTAAGGCCGACAATTTAGAAACCGAATAGGTGTCCCTAGGACTCTAATATGTAGTGCCACCTATTGACTGATATTTAAATATTTTGCCTTGTTGTATTTTGCTTAAAAAATTGGCTGAATCGAATTTGTCGCCTTAAAGTCTAGTTTTTGGGCTAACAGAATCAGCAATAAAATTTTCTACATACCTCAAATCCCACCTATTTTGAAATCTTCTGAAAAAATATTTTAAAAAACGAATTTGTAACAAAAAACTATTTTTTTTGTTTTTTTTTCTAAATAAGTTTTCAGAAGAACTGCTTTTTGAAAAAGTTAAAAAAAAATAATAATAATAAAAAATGTCTTTTTTATAAATTAGTTTTTGGAGAAATTTTCAAAAAGAATTTTTGTAAGAAAATTTTTGTTAGCTTTTTTATGAATTAGGTTTTTGAAAACTATTTTTGAAAAAGCATTTTTTTTTCAAAAAAGCATTTTGTTGGTGGTCCAGACACCGGTTAGGATATATTTGCGATCAAATGATCACGGTTAGGTTTAACATAGATAAAAAAAACTTTTTGAAAACAAGCTTTTATAAAATGGACTAAAAAGCATAAAATAATTTTTTGATTGTTCTGATATCATAATAATAAAAGCGATGGGCGTATTAAAGGAAATGTACCCGGTTTTGTTATAGCCTTGTTAACTCGAAGTTTAGTGAAAATCCAAATTGATTATGTTATAGCAGAGAAATGTAAGGGTAGACAATTTAACCCAACCCAAACCAACCTTACTCAAGCTACCCTTACATTTTTCTGATATGGATGGACATTATTACGCCTGCTTCATATTAGGCAGATCATTCGCGACCGGCATTGTGTCGATTTATTTTGTCGCATTCAAAAAGAAGAGTCTGCCCATCATCGGTTGTGAACGATCCACCAAATGCGCATGGTTCGGTTCGGTTCATTCGGGCATTTACCTAATATTAAATACTCCCATTGCTTTTATTATTATGATATCAGAACACTCACAAAATTATTTTATGCTTTTTAGTCCATTTTATAAAAGCTTGTTTTCAAAAAGTTTTTTTTCTAAATTTATTTTTTAATTTTTAGATTTGTCTAAGTCTATGTATTTCAGCTAGCGCATGGATATTGGAGGGTTCGTTATTATTATGATCATTATACGCAAGGATTAATCAATTTTGGTCGAGATCGAACAAACTAAAGCCTTACCTCTTCTACGCCCCCCAACCCTTTTAGTGGGAGAGCATGTGAATTTTAAAATCAATCAGATACCTACGTGGAAGTCAGTTGAAAGTAACAAAACTCGTCATTAAATCGTCCATTTTGCATCCGCCATATTTAATTTTTGTAATCTGATAAAAAATTCGTAATCCTCATCCTCAAAAACCCCCAGATACCAATTTTGGTGGAAATCCGACAAACTAAAATTTTACCCCCTCTCCGCCGTCCACGTTAGGGAGGAGGTAGGCAGTCAGTGATACCACATTATTGGATTGTCATCGGAACTATAACGGTATGCGAAATTTGATGTCAATCGGATACGTGGAAGTCAATTGAAAGTAATCAGAAAAACTTGACATTAAATCGTCCATTTTGAATCTGCCATATCAAATTTTTGTAATCTGTTCAAAAATTCGTAATCCTCATCCTCGAAAACCCCCAGATACCAATTTTGGTGGAAATCGAACAAACTAAAATGTTACCCCCTCTCCGCCCTCCAGGTTAGGGGTGAGGTAGACAGTAAGTGATACCATATTATTGGATTGTCATCGGAACTATAACGGTATGCGAAGTTTGAAGTCAATCGAATACGTGGAAGTCAGTTGAATGTAATCAGAAAAACTTGACATTAAATCATCCATTTTGAATCCGCCATATTGAATTTTTGTAATCTGATCAAAAATTAGTAATTCTCATCCTCAAAAACCCCCAGATACCAATTTTAGTTGAAATCGGACAAACTAAAGTTTTACCCCCTCTCCACACCCCACTTTAGGGGGGAGGTAGGTACCCGATGAAACCATATTATTGTATTGTCATCGGAACTAAGACGCTATGCGAAATTTGAAGTCAATCGGATGTTTGGAAGTTCTTCAAAAATGAGTTGCAAGATTTGATTACATAAATACATACCCACATACATACATACATACATACAGGTGAAAAAAGCTTGTAAAAAAATAAGTTGAGTTAGATTAAAATAAAACTTCGGCGACAAGTATAAGCGCCCAAACCACAAGAAATTATTCACGCCTTTAATAATAATTCATGCTAATTTTATTTGGAAAAGCTAACTTTGAGTTTGGAAGGGTGGCGAAGCCCCCCCCCCAGACCTTTTCTAATTGCGCGCCTAGATCTAATTTTGCACTTCTCGCTGAGTACATTATGAGATCATAAAAAGTAAAATATAGTAAGGAATAAATGTATCTATTGTATTATATTATGTAGGTAGGACTAAGCTTAAAGTTCAACTTCATTAGGGACCTATTGTAATAAAGCCAGGTACAAATTGTGCCGGGCACTATATTGACAGTTTTGCATTAAAAACTGACAGTTGATCTTTCAAAATTGACATACCAAAGTCGAATTTATAAATCCAGTCGTTTTTTTTCCATTAATAGTGGCGGCACTATTAATTCCGGGTCTTATGATACACAAAGGTCTAATTTTGAAAGAAGACAGCTGTTCTTATATTGTGAAACTGTCAATATAGTGCCCGGCACAATTTGTGCCTGGCACTATTGCAATAGGTCCCTATTAACTGATTATTTTGTTTGGTATTTATAAAATATTATTTAAGTTTTAGGGGTGGGCAATTGCTCCCCGAGCCCCTCTTTGCGTACGCTATAACTATAACCTATAATAGGGGTTATAAGCCCAGACACGTGTCGTACATTATTGCATTGTGCGCATGCCCCGTATTTGACAGACGTACGTAGCGCGTTATGAGCGACGTAACGTTGCCCGTTTAACGTGCGTACGTGCGCAACCAAATATATGAAAAATAGACAGGCGGGTTCGACCAATTTCCGAATTTTCGTGTGTTATGATCAACCTTACCCCACTTTTTGTTTGTTTTTCTCAATGACATTGTAAATTTTTATTTTCTTTTTTTTGTCGTGTTTTGTCTGTTTTATGATCGTTTTTGTGGTTCTCAGAATCATGAAGGCCTTGGCTGGAGTAAAGCAATGAAAAGAAGAACTGATCTACAAAGTGGTTGTAGCGTTGAAGACTGAATAAGTGTAAGTGGGTGCACCAACCCGGTGTCTAGGACAACTGGGCGCCGCCAACTCGGCGCCGCCAACTGGGCGCCGCCAACTCGGCGCCGCCAACTGGGCGCCGGGCCAACTGGGCGCCGGGCCAACTCGGCGCCGCCAACTGGGCGCCGGCCAACTCGGCGCCGGACTAAAAATTTGTTTTTGATAAAATGTGTAGATGAAAAATAAAATAATTTATTTATATAAAAACATCTTTAAAAAATCCTTTACTAACTAACTATCTATCAAATCTTGTGAAGCGTTTTTAACACACTTCCCATTATCCGATTTGGATGAAATTTGGTACACACGTAGTGGTCCCATGACAATACAACATTAAGAAAAAAATATCCTACCACCCCTACCCCCACCCCTTCTATAGAAAAATGTGTTTTTGACACACTTCCCGTTATCCGATTTGGATAAAATTTGGTATACACATAGTGGTCTGATAATAATACAACAATAAGAAAAAAATATCCTCCCACCCCTACCCCCACCCCCTTCCATAGAAAAATTTGTTTTTGACACACATCCCGTTATCCGATTTGGATGAAATTTGGTATACATATAGTGATCCGATGACAATACAATATTAAGAAAAAAAATATCCTCCCACCTCTACCCCCACCCCCTTTAATAGAAAAATGAGTTTTTGACACACTTCCCATTATCCGATTTGGATGAAATTTGGTATTCACATAGTGGTCCAATGACAATACAACATTAAAAGAAAAATATCCTCCCACCCCTACCCCCACCCCCTTCCATAGAAAATGCGTTTTTGACACCCTTCCCATTATCCGATTTGGATGAAATTTGGTATACATATAGTGGTCCGATGACAATATAATATTGAAAAAAAAAATCCTACCACTCCTACCCCCACCCTCATCTATAGAAAATTGCCTTTTTGACACACTTCCCATTATCCGATTTGGATGAAATTTGGTATACATATAGTGAGCCGATGACAATACAATATAAAGAAAAAATGTCCTCCCACCTCTACCCCCACCTCCTTTCATAGAAAAATTAGTTTTTAACACACTTCCCGTTATCCGATTTGGATAAAATTTGGTACACACATAGTGGTCCGATGATAATACAACATTTTAAAAAAATATCCTCCCCACCCCTACCCCCACCCCCTTCCATAGAAAATGCGTTTTTGACACCCTTCCCATTATCCGATTTGGATGAAATTTGGTATACATATAGTGATCCGATGACAATACAATATTAAGAAAAAAATATCCTCCTACCTCTACCCCCACCTCCTTTCATAGAAAAATGAGTTTTTGAAACACTTCCCATTATCCGATTTGGATGAAATTTGGTATTCACATAGTGGTCCGATGATAATACAACATTAAAAAAAAATATCCTCCCACCCCTACCCCCACCCTCTTCCATAGAAAATGCGTTTTTGACACCCTTCCCATTATCCGATTTGGATGAAATTTGGTATACATATAGTAGTCCGATGACAATACAACATTGAAAAAAAAATCCTACCACTCCTACCCCCACCCTCATCTATAGAAAAATGCGTTTTTGATATACTTCCCATTATCCGATTTGGATGAAGTTTGGTATACATATAGTGATCCGATGACAATACAATATTAAGAAAAAATATCTTTCCACCTCTACCCCCACCCCCTTTCATAGAAAAATGGGTTTTTGACACACTTCCCATTATCCGATTTAGATGATTTTTTTAAAAAGAGTAAAAAATCATGTTCAGCGACGTTAAACACCACAAAGTTCTAAATTTATTATAAATCGATCCCTAAGCACTGCAATCTTTCAAGTTTGAGACAAGTCGGTTAGTAAATAAAAAATCTGCCATTTTTGATCCGCCATTTTGATTTTTTTAAGTTTGAGTAAAAAATTTTGTTAAATGACTTCAAGCAATGTAATATTTCAAGTTTAAGACAAATCGGTTAGTAAATAAAATATCTGCCATTTTGGATCAGCCATTTTGATTTTTTTAAGTTTGAGTAAAAAATTTTGTTAAATGACCTCAAGCAATGTAATATTTCAAGTTTGTGACAAATCGGTTAGTAAATAAGAAAATCCGCCATTTTGGATCCGCCATTTTGATTTTTTTAAATTTAACTAAAAAATTTTGTTAAATGACCTCAAGCAATGTAATATTTCAAGTTTGGGAGAAATCGGTTAGGAAATAAGAAAAACCGCCATTTTGATTTTTTGAAGTTTGAGTAAAAAATTTTCGTAAATGACCTGAAGCATTTTGATTTTTCGATCCGCCATTGTTGTAATAAAAAACGTAAATTGTAGTATTACCAGGTTACCAAACACTAGAACTGCCAAGATTCAACAGTCGACTTAATGGATTTAACTTTACCTAACAAAAACAGATTTCAAATAAATTAGTAAAAACATTTCTTTTAAGTCACAAGCTTTCATAAAATGCACTAAAAATTAAAAAATAATTTTCTAACATTCTAATATTATCATAATAATAAAAGCGATGGCCGACTGATGGAAATTTTGAGAATGTTAGCACGATAAGATATCCGTATCAATTAAATATTACTATTTGCAAGAATCAATCTAGCAGAAAAATGCAGAGGTAAATAAATAAAGAAGAGTTTATTCTGGATTATAATGAAATCGCTGATCGTTAGTTGTTTGGAAACTCATTTTTCTATTGGGGGAAGGTGAGGGTGGGGGTAGAGGTAGAAATATATTTTTTGTTTGGGCTGTATTGCCATCGGACCTTTATGCATATATCAAATTTTATAAAAGTTATTTGAAGTGAAGTGTGTCAAAAACGCATTTTTTATGGAAGGGGGTGGGGGGTAGGGGTGGGAGGATATTTTTCATTATTGTTGTATTGTTATCGGACCACTATATGTATACCAAATTTCATCCAAATCGGATAATGGTAAGTGTGTCAAAAATGCATTTTTCTATAGATGAGGGTGGGGGTGGGAGTGGTAGGATTTTTTTTTTCAATGTTGTATTGTCATTGGACCACTATATGTATACCAAATTTCATCCAAATCGGATAATGGGAAGGGTGTCAAAAACGCATTTTCCATGGAAGTGGGTGGGGGTAGGGGCGGGAGGATATTTTTTTAAATGTTGTATTGTCATCGGACCACTATGTGAATACCAAATTTCATCCAAATCGGATAATGGGAAGTGTGTAAAAAACTCATTTTTCTATGAAAGGGGGTGGTGGTAGAGGTGGGAGGATATTTTTTTCTTAATATTGTATTGTCATCGGATCACGATATGTATACCAAATTTCATCCAAATCGGATAACGGGATGTGTGTCAAAAACAAATTTTTCTATGGAAGGGGGTGGGGGTAGGGGTGGGAGGATATTTTTTCTTATTGTTGTATTATCATCGGACCACTATGTGTATACCAAATTTTATCCAAATCGGATAACGGGAAGTGTGTCAAAAAAACATTTTTCTATAGAAGGGGTGGGGGGTAGGGGTGGGAGGATATTTTTTTCTTAATGTTGTATTGTCATCAGACCACTATTTGAATACCAAGTTTCATCAAAATCGGATAATGGGAAGTGTGTTAAAAACTCATTTTTCTATGAAAGGGGGTGGGGGTAGAGGTGGGAGGATATTTTTTTATTATATATATGTATACCAAATTTCATCCAAATCGGATAACGGGATATGTGTCAAAAACAAATTTTTCTATGGAAGGGGGTAGGGGTGGGAGGATATTTTTTTCTTATTGTTGTATTATTATCGGACCACTATGTGTATACCAAATTTTATCCAAATCGGATAACGGGAAGTGTGTCAAAAACACATTTTTCTATAGAAGGAGTGGGGGTAGGGGTGGGAGGATATTTTTTTCTTATTGTTGTATTATCATCGGACCACTATGTGTATACCAAATTTTATCCAAATCGGCTAACGGGAAGTGTGTCAAAAACACATTTTTCTATAGAAGGGGTGGGGGTTGGGGTTGTTTGGATATTTTTTTGTTAATGTTGTATTGTCATGGGACCACTACGTGTGTACCAAATTTCATCCAAATCGGATAATGGGAAGTGTGTCAAAAACGCTTCACAAGATTTGATAGATAGTTAGTTAGTTAGACAGAACATCTGAAGCTAAATAAAAGCTTGTAAAAAATTGCGTAGGATTTTTTAAAGATGTTTTTATATAAATAATATATTTTATTTTTCATCTACACATTTTGTCAAAAAAAAAATTTTTAGTCTGGCGCCGAGTTGGCCGGCGCCCAGTTGGCGGCGCCGAGTTGGCCCGGCGCCCAGTTGGCGGCGCCGAGTTGGCGGCGCCCAGTTGGCGGCGCCCAGTTGGCGGCGCCCAGTTGGCGGCGCCGAGTTGGCGGCGCCCAGTTGTCCCATTCCGGCACCAACCTCCTCTCAAAGTGTCCGTAGAACTTTCAATAATAGCCCAGTCATATTAGGTGAAAAAACCCTTCAACTCGAAAAAAAATAGGTGCAAGCTGGATTTTTGTATAATTATTCCTCAGCATCTGGGCAACATCCCCACATATTCTCCGCCAAAATCCCCCTTGAGTGTTAGCTCCCGCTAAAATTTCGCGGTTGTTTGTAAATTTTTAAAACCACACAATTGGATGAAGGACAGAGTGCATTCGCGCATTTTGGACATGCGCACCAAGAATCAGTGAGATCCTTTGTCAACCGCCTCGAGAAAATGGCGTGTTAATTTCGTTCTCCAACTATTTCAAATTTCTACACTTGAAAGTGCTCGATTTTGGTGTACTGAAGCTTAGAACTAGAAACTTCAGCCCTTCCGCTACGTGGTGACATCATTAGATCCAAACAGGGGCCCCTTGGAAGTGGAGAAATTGGCAGCAAACTGGCGAGTGCTTTGTTTCTGATTGCCGTTGTGTGGCACCAACAATTAACCTATGGACGTTTGATTATCTCGTAATTTCATATCATTATATTTATGTTTGTTCGCACTTTCATTAATTAAAATATTTACAGTCCATTGCAGTTATCGTTTTTCTAACCGCGGGCTAACATAAGTGTTCCTTTCGAGCCGAATTATTTAAAAAATTACTCCATACGACGGTATTTTACAAGTCGGCCATTTTTTCACAAGCCGAGATCACGGCCTTGAATTTTTCCCATCGTATTGAAACGAGAGAAAGTCGTTCGACCTTCGGTGTCGGCGCAGTACCTGTTTTCGGTCCGCTGCTATGGTAACGGGTCTACCGCGTGGTCGTTTCAGTAAACAAAATCGAGGATCAATCAAAAAAAAACAAACAAACAACATTTCTCATTTCTGTGATTAGATGTGTTCCATATCATTTCGATATTTAAAACAATTTTCATCAATTGCGATAAATTAGTGCATATTTTCGACAATTCGTCATTTTTCTATTTCAGAAGCATTAATTTAGCGTTAATTGTATATTTACCGACAATTTCGTCATTTCAAAGGTAAAATCATGTCTGTCAAAAAAGCCGTGCAAAAACGCAAGGTTTTTTTATCTGCGATCACCGAGTGTTATGTGTTTTCACAGACCGCGGCAAAGGACGAAAAAGCGAGAAACGAGTTTCAAGTGAGGTATTCCGATTTGGATGAAACCTTCGATAAATGCATGCTGGCACATAATGATGTCATTATGTTGATAGACGACTCGGACGACGAGGAGTTTAAAACGCAGGATGCGATCCTTTCAGAAGCTCGTAAATATTTTTATGCATGTAAGGGGGTTTACTCTAAAATATTTCCGGTTGAGGCCCCAACCCTTTCGGGATCATATGTTCGACAAAACGAATCTGAAACTCCAAAACTCTAAGAGTTAGGTATTCCCATATTTCGAGGTGATAAAAAATTATGGCCAAGCTTTTCGATCTTTTTAATGACATTATAGATCAAAATCAAAGTCTAAGTAACGTTCGAAAACTTCAATATTTATTTTCATATCTCGAGGATGAGCCTTTAAAATTGATCCCTGATTAGCTTATCTGATCAAAATTATAAAATTGCTTACGACAAATTAGTCAATAGATATCAAAACAAGCGAGACCTCGCAAATGATGCTTTAAGCACAATTATGAACTCCACCTTAAAAAACGAGTCAGCTAAAGAATTGCGTAATTTAATTGACACCTTTTCTGAATCCCTAGAAATTTTAAAATCACTTAGCTTTGACGTTGACAGTTGGGACTTTATTATTTTTTTCATTTTGTTAGAAAAATTGGATATTCCGACGCGTTCAAATTTCGATATGAGTCACGCCAATACTAATACCGAAATTCCCACTTTTTAGTCACTTTTTCAATTTCTAGAAAAAAGATGTAAAGTTTTGGAATCACTTCCTCAATCAACAGCACCCAAAAAGGTGCCTACCTATCAAAAATCAAATTCTATGCAAAATCAGTCTGGGCAAAAGCCTACCTATCAAAATTCAAATTCTATGCGAAATCAGTTTGGGCAAAAGCCTACCTATAAATCATCCAATTCGCCTTTTATAGGACTGGCTGGCACCTCAACTAATTCAAGTACGGGAATAAAATGTTTCCGGTGCAATCAAGGTCACGTGCTTTCGAAATGTCAAACATTTCTTGATCTCTCACCTATCGATCGCCTATCTTTCGTCAAGCAGAAAAAATTATGTCTAGCGTGTTTCATGGGGTAGATACGTGCATGGGGTAGATACGTGCAAATCCAAATATTCATGCAGGACTTGCAATAGTAAAAGGCACCACACTTTAACTCATATCTTAGAATAATCAAGAGTCTGGAAGCCAAGATACTAGTCCTGTCATTCACACACCACCTGTCAATAATCTTCATGTGTCATTAAATACCTCAGGACCTTCAGGTACCTTTCTTTTATGCACCGCCATAATAGATGTTATGGACGGTTGCGGAAATTTTCAACCTGTAAGGGCACTGCTTGATTGTGGATCACAGACAGGATTCATCAGTGAAAAGTGTATTCAGCTTCTTAATCTTCCTAGGCGAAGTTACACCACTGAAATATTCGGATTAAATCAGATGTCTTCTTTTACTTCCAAAGGGCTCGTTCAATGTCACATTAAGCCACAAGGACAAGTCACTCCTTTACTTAATTTCGAAGCAATTGTTGTTCCACAACTATGTTCCAATATGCCTACATTCACTTTGAACGATAGTCAGTGGAAACACTTGGAAAACCGTAAACTTGCCGACCCATCTTATTTCAAATCTAGACCTGTGGACCTAGATATTGGTTGCGAGCTATTCGCACAGATATTCAAGGAGGGCAGGGTTCTTGGACAAATAGGGCAACCTTCAGCCCTGGAAACTATCTTTGGTTGGGTCGTCATGGGAAAAGTTGAAAAAGTAGGTAGTCTTACGGAACGAACCATTTGTTTTTTAACGAGTCATTCACCTCCGTTAGAGGTCATTCTACCTAGGTTTGGGAAATCGAACATTTGCCTAAAAAACAAATCTTATCAAAGGAAGAAAAACAAGCAGAATCAATTTTTGCTGCGAGTGTTGTACGGCAACCGAGCGGTAGATTCATGGTAGATCTTCCGTTTAAAGATAAAATAAACCCTGACCTAGGAAATACTTATCCGCAAGCTTATCGTAGATTTTTACTTCTAGAAAATAGATTACTCAAAAATCCTGATCTGTACTGCCTATTCAAGTTTCATGCAAGACTATATCGATTCTAATAATATGAGTCTAGTTTTACCTAGTCAACCAAAAGTCGACGTATCATGTTTTTTGGCACATCATTGCGTATTAAAGCCGGAAAGCTTAAGTACAAAATTAAGGGTAGTCTGGGATTGTTCGACAGTCACCCCAAAAAATATTAGTCTCAATGACACGTTGTTATCTGGACCGAAACTTCAAAAGGATATTGCTTCTTTACCTTTACTCCTTACGTTTCGTCTTAATCCTATTGCCTACATTGCTGATATCAAACAGATGTTCCGTCAAGTCCTTATCAATCCTTATCACCGTCCTTATCAAAGGATATTGTGGAGGTTTTCAACATGACCCACTTTCCGTGTGGGAACTTTCTACTGTCACTTTTGGCATGACATGCTCACCTTTTCTAGCCATGCGTACCTTAAATGAGCTGACAGAGAGAGAAAAGGAACGTTTTCCTATGGCTAGTACTGTTCTAAAAACGTCAATCTACATCGACGATATCTTGGGAACTAGCCCTTCGCTTTCTGAAGCTCTTTCCCTTCAAACGGAACTCAATGATTTGTTGAAGTCGGGAGGATTTGAACTTAAAAAATGGGCAAGCAATTGTCCTGATTTATTGGCAACATTGCCAGAATCCGATCGTCAAATGCCTCTCTCTTTTGACAAGGAGGAACCCCACTTTATCAAAGTTTTAGGACTTCAATGGCATCCAAAAAACGACATTTTTTCTTATCAATGCCGAATGAAGGACAAATCCCCAACCAAACGTTCTATTTTATCTATCATAGGAACAATCTTCGATCCCTTAGGTTTTCTTTGTCCCTTGTTGCTACAAGCAAAATTTATTTTGCAACAGTTGTGGATATCGAAAATAGGCTGGGACGAAGAACCAGATTCTTCTATCATCGACTCTTGGAACAAACTTCGTTCTGAATTCCCGCTTCTTTCCAACTTTCAATTACCCCGACAAATCAAACTGTCAAAAACCAATACCTGTCAAATCATCGGCATCTGTGACGCTTCAATTCGAGGCTACGCAGGCGTCGTATTTTTTCGTGTAGAAGAGGAAAACAATATATCTGTTTCTCTCATATCTGCAAAATCTAGGGTCGCGCCTATAAAGTCACAGACTTTGGCTAGGCTAGAACTCCTAGGCGCATTTCTTTTAAGCGAATTAATTGGCTTCGTTTTATCTAGCTATGAAGGAAAAATAACTTTTACAAATATCTTTCTGCGATTTGCAAGTCGTATTGCATTGGCTTTCATCCCCTCCTAATCGCTGGCAAACCTTTGTTGGAAATTGAGTCAGTAGAATCCAAGAAATCATTCCCTCAAACTCATGGCGCTACATTCCTTCTGCTTTAAATGCAGCCGATATTGCGTCACGAGGGGCCACCCCTTCACATCTCATGTCACATGACATGTGGTGGAACGCACCGTCGTTTTTGTGGTCTCCCGAAAACGAATGGCCCGATTTTCATAAATCAAAAATGCCGATTGATTTCGGAGATATTAATCTGGAGGAAAAGCCAAAGGTCTGTTGCAATGCGATAATTGACGTTAACTTCTTAGATCAGCTTCTTATCAAATATTCATCTATATCAAAAATTCAACGTATCATTTGTTATGTCCTTCGAATAGTTAACCTTTTTCAAAACCATTCCTATCAAAAACCCACTAAGCCGCCGGAACAAAAAGTTTTTTTTTGAGAATATTGTTTTTCCTACCACCGTTGAGATGCAAAGTGCGTTATACCTTCTTATCAAACGCGTTCAAGGTTCTTGTTTTTCTGAGCTTTTTTTCGCGTTATCTAAGGATAAACCAATACCGAAACCTTTTCGAAAACTTTCACCTTTTCTTGATGAAAATAATATCATTAGAGTCGGTAGCAGATTACAATAATCTGACCTTTTGTCTTGTTCTGCGAAACACCCCGTCTTACTTTCGAGTAACCATCGTTTAACTACTCTTATCAAGTCCGCTCATCGACAATACCTTCATCCTGGGTTTAAAACATTACATAATCTGTTTTACAGCAATTTTGGATATTATCTGCCAGACGGGCAATTTAAAGAACCATATCCAAGTGCTTGCAATGTTTTAGAATCAACCCTAAACCCTATAGACCGCCCATAATGAGTTCACTTCCCGCTCATCGAATCAATCAACTTAAACCTTTTTCGAGTATAGCTATCGACTTTTGTGGACCTTTCTTTGTGATTCTTTATCGTGACCGTGGTTGTAAAGCTTTCAAATCGTATGTCTGTGTGTTTGTCTGTACGGCCACACATTGCGTGCATTTGGAATTAACCATGGAACTGTCCACCGAAGGGTTTGTAGGTGCATTCCATCGATTCATTTCCAGACGTGGAAGCGTGACGCAATGCTGGTCAGATCAAGGCAGTAACTTTATAGGGTTTCGTAACCAATTAGTTGATTACGCAAGAAGTGCGGCCACCAGACTTTCTATTCGTTGGCATCTGGGACCTCCACTCAGTCCACATTTCAATGGCCTGGCAGAAGCTGGCGTCAAAAGTTTTAAAACTCACTTTGTTCGAGTAGTCGGCGACCAGAAGTTGTCCATCATGGAAATGTCCACCCTTACATGTCGCATAGAAGCCGTACTTAATAGTCGCCCTTTATCTCCTGCCTCTTCAGACCCACACGATCTTCAACCTCTTACCCCTGGGCATTTTTTGACCCTTGAACCCCTTAATTCAGAAATTCCGGAGTCAGATTTGTCCGAGGTTCCCCTAAATCGGCTCTCGAGATGGCAACTAATCCAAAAACTACATAATGATTTTTGGAAACGGTATTCTATAGAGTATTTGCATACGCTACAACACGACACAAGTGGGCTGATTCGTCCCAAAATATCAAATTAAATGATTTGGTTATCATAACAAGTGATCACATTCAATCACCTTTGAAATGGCCGGTCGGTCGGGTCATCGAACTGCATCCCAGCGGGGACGGTCAGGTGCGTGTTGCGACGGTACAAACGGTTACCGGTGTTTATAAGCGGCCAGTTGTAAAACTGTGCCTCTTGCCAAATTAAAAGTAATTTTAATTTTTCTACCTATTACCGGGTATTACAATAGGTTTTTCTTTATTTTTATTTTTTTTTGAATTTTTTGTTTGTTTGTTTTGCCTTTTTCGGGATTTCGTTATCTCTAAATAAACTTACGATACTTATCTGTTTTCATTCATTTATATTTATCGGTCGATCATTTTTCTTATATCTATATCTGTCCGGTTGAGATTCTAAAATTGTGTGTTTTGGAGGGCAGTTATGTTAGCTCCCGCTAAAATTTCGCGGTTGTTTGTAAACAACCGCGAAATTGCATTGCAACAAGTGCATTCGCGCATTTTGGACATGCGCACCAAGAATCAGTGAGATCCTTTGTCATCCGCCTAGAGAAAATGGCGTGTTAATTTCGTTCTCCAACTATTTCAAATTTCTACACTTGAAAGTGCTCGATTTTGGTGTACTGAAGCATAGAACTAGAAACTTCAGCCCTTCCGCTACGTGGTGACATCATTAGATCCAAACAGGGGCCCCTTGGAAGTGGAGAAATTGGCAGCAAACTGGTGAGTGCTTTGTTTCTGATTGTCGTTGTGTGGCACCAACAATTAACCTATGGACGTTTGATTATTTCGTAATTTCATATCATTATATTTATGTTTGTTCGCGCTTTCATTAATTAAAATATTTACAGTCTATTGCAGTTATCGTTTTTCTAACCGCGGGCTAACACTTGAGCTTCGCTAGATATAAGGCCCTAAAGGTCCTAAAAATCAGTTTTTGCGATTTTATTGAAAAATAATAACTTTTATTATATATTTATAAAGATACGCAGAATCACCTGGTCTATAATATAAAATTAAGAAAAAACCTAACCTAACATTTTAAAAAATGTATTTTAAAAAAGGTTTTTTTTTAATTTTTTTGATATTTTTATATAGTTAGGTACTCTCCACACAAAAAAAAGCGTTTGTAATTTTCTTTTCAAAATTTATACTTATATGTAGAAAATGTCAAAATATGGGAAAATATGCAAACTTGTACCTAAATTGTAATTCCAATCAAAATTAATATATTATAATAAAATTCATGTGAGACAAATTTATTATATGTAAACAGGGGTGAAGTCATACTAAAAAAAAATGTAATTTTTTAATTTAATTTTTTATTTGTTATTGTTATGTAAAAAATTAGGGCAATTCATTTGAAAGAATTATATTTCACTTTTTTTTCATTTTTAGTATTATTGTTAATTTGCTGCTAAACTATCTGTAACAAGGTGCCACATGACCAATGGTCCTGATTAAATGTTTAAGGTTGCGGTGACTATCCCTACATTTTTGATCCCCTTCGAACCCCCGGATTGAGTTCGATTTCAAGGGGAATCTACTAAATTATTGACAAAGTGCGTTTAACTTTTTAGCAACACAAATAACAAAACAAAATTGCACGATACACAAGTTTTCCAAAAGTTTATTTAAAAGTTTTTATCCCCCACCGAATTTTTTTTCTGGCTACGGTCCTGTATTCTTAGGATGCCTTTTATTATTGAATGCTTCAGTTAACAAAAAAATGTACGTTACGTAAAAAATAAAATTAATATAAAAAGCAACACTCAATAAATAAAACGGACAAATAATTTCTTATCTCTTATTCTTTTGTCACCTGTTCGAATATAGATAAATAAATTTAGTATGTAGTTAAAATTGAACTTAAGCGGATCATTTATACCAAAACTACCAGTAAAGAAATGGCGGGAATTTGCTTTATTTGTCTTGATGAAGGTTACTGTTGTGCGTGGTTTATAAGAAAACAAAAAAATGATAAAAAAACTTTTAAGTTTCTTAAAGGACAAATTTCGGTAACAGTGCATGTTAATTGTAGAAGGGAATGCCAGGCAACCAAAGATCAAAAAATTTAAGTCAATAGAGAATTTTCAAAAAGTGATTCCTTCGACGTCAGTAAATGACATCAATACGAGAGCCCAGTTATCTTCCCTTACCTTCAATTTTCAAGACAACTGCGTAATATGTGGTACAGAAGCAAATAAAAAAAAAGAATCTAAAAAGCCAATTGAACATCGAGAGATAATAAATAATGTCACTGCTTTGTCGGTAAAAGATACTCTTTTAAAATTTACTTTTACACGAAATGACGGCTTTTCCAAAGAGATAAGGACACGTTTGGAAGCAGATTTCATTTCTGCGGGCGCTAAATACCACAATTCTTGTTGGATCAGATTTTGCCGGCCCCTGCCTTATGTAAAAAAAGGCCGCCCTTTTTCTGACGAAATTTCGTCTGCTATGGAGGAAATTTTTTGCTAGATTGAGGAAAATGATGATTGTCAATTTACATTGGATGAATTAAAAGGTGTCTTATCCGGGCATTTACCATCAAATAAAACCATAAGAGCAAAAATTAGAGAAAGGTACGGTGATAATATGACCATAACAGTGAACCCTCATGGAGTAACATTATTTACGTTTCGGGAAAATATCGAAAATATTCTTCATGAGTCTTGGTACAAACTAAAAAGTTCCAAGCCTGAGGAAGAACAAAAAAGAGTTTTAGATGCGGCCGCCGAAATTATTCGCGATGATATTCAAAGTATTGTCACAAATAATGAAACATATCCACCGACAAATGAAATGTTTAAAAATATTAACAATGAGATACCATTTAGTTTATTGTTTTTTTAGAAAATTATTATTTGCAAAAACAAAAAAGGATATCTCTATTCACTTCAAATCAAAATCAGTGCAATAGCTCATGCAATTATGTCTATTGTACGACCAAGATCTCGTTTGGAAATTGGTTTGTCCGTTTTTCTTCATAGAAGATATGGTTCCAAAAAAATGCTAAATATTTTATCCAGTTTGGGCTTTGCCGCTTCATATACAGAAACCGTTTTATATGAGGTAAGTGCATTATATCATCCTTCTTTACAAATACTGTCTTCTGATTGTGAAAGTTTTGTACCATATGCTTGAGCACACTCTATGCTGCTAACTCTGTAGATAAAATGCTAAGTGGGCATGCTTATGCAAGGGCCGTTCGAGGGCACTCTCTGGTACATTTAGTATTGTTTAAAATTATATTTGTCAAAATACATTTAGACCAAAATGTTCATGATATTTTTGCCACCAATATACAAAGATTTGTTAATGAAAATTCTACCAAATTTCAAGAAGAAGGAGAAGCAAATGATATTTTGGAAACTTTGTTAGACGAATTCAATTTAAAACTATCTGAACTTAAAAAAAGAGGTCCTACTGCAAAATTGTGGATACAATATTTTGAAATGGTATAAATAGCAAAACAATTCATTCGAGCGGAAAGATTAGGCGATTGGAATTTGCATATCATAACCATCAAAAAAATGTTGCCATATTTCCATGCATCTGGTCACAACTTATATTCCAAAACTGCACATTTGTATTTACAGGATATTTCAAAACTGAAAACCATTTTGGGACAGGAAGTATTCGCTAAATTCACTAATGGATATTTTACAATAAGAAGAACCAATAAGTTTTTTTCGGATAAATGGAGTGATATGATAATAGAGCAAACATAAATGAAAATCATGAAATCATAAGGAGGTCTATCTCGTGGCAGAAGTACACAGGAAAGTGTTGTAGCAAAATGGATCAATACAACGTTTTCAGTTAATAATATCTGCGAAGGCATTGAAAAGTTTTGCAATGTTTCTTTGGAATCTGTCGAACAGCATGTAGATGCAAGATATTCTCGAAATCAAAAAGATTTTCAAGACATGACTAAAATAGAAGAACGCTTTAAAATTCATTGTCTGTTTCCATATACCAAACATATCTTATCCTTGACCACTGGTGTCATTGGCGATTCAAAAATCAATTGCTACAATGCATACGAAGTGGGATTGGGATCTTTAAAATTATTATGTGGAAAAAATTTTGGAGAAGTTTCTTTTAAGAAAATCAATAAAGTTCAACCTGTATCAAATGTCAGTAGTTATATAAAAATCTATGATGAAAAGGTACCAGTTGACCCTATGTTATTATTTCACAGAATTTGTGTTGCAAAACGAACAGATGAGGAATTAAAACAGTATCTGAGTTATGAGCTTCCTATTTATCCTTTGTCAATTTTTGATGCATTTGGAATGAGAAAAACAAAAAAATCGACAATATATGACTGCTTTAGTCAAGTAGAATTGGAAATCGACCAAAATTTTTTATATGTCATAGATGGCGGATGGATTTTGCATCGCGTAGTTTGGAAAGAAAATGACAGTTTTATATCCATTGCTCAATCTTACATTACTTATATTAAAAAACATTTTGGCTCAAAAGTAATTGTCGTATTTAATGGATATGGTGACAACAGCTCTACAAATATTAAAGCTATGGAACAATGTTCCAGTTGGTCAACAAAGGTTTCTTTCCAATAAACAAAATAAAAAACGGCTGATTTCTCTGCTGGTTGCAAAGTTTATTGAATCTGATATTGTAGTCAAAGAAGCTCAGGATGATGCAGACGTATTAATAATCGAAACAGCAATTGAGTACTCTTATACGAATGACACGGTTGTGGTAGGCGAAGATGTTGATCTGCTTGTTATTCTAAACGCACGGACTCCACAAGATAAAAAAATCTACTTTTTAAAACCTGCAAAAGGGAAAATTCATAGGAGACTTTACTCATCCAAAAGTTTTATTCATAGAAGTTATCAGAAATATATACTTTTTTTACATGCCGTTTCTGGTTGCGATACAACCTCTTCATTTTTTGGCAAAAGCAAAGTCAAAGCCTTTGAATTATTGACTAAAAGAATAGATTTGAGAAAAAGCGAAGAAAAATGTATGTTTTTTTCAACTCCTTCAGCTGATATTATTGCTGGGGGAACAAAATTTGTTTTGGCAATGTATAATGCACCGGCTAAAGAAAATTCATTGAATAATTTTCGATATTTACGTTTTCTTTAGGTTATGTCACAAAACAAACCAATAAATTTACCTTCGCTTCCTCCAACTGAATCCTCTACTGAGCAGCATTTACTTAGAGTTTATTTTCAAATTCATAAATGGCTGGGAAACAAAAGTCTTAAGCCAGAAGATTGGGGATGGGAAATAAAAAACGGAATTTTGACTCCCAAAAGGACTTTATTAACTCCAACGCCTGATTCATTGTCAAAAATAATATTTTGCAATGTGGCTGTCGAAAAATGGGACTACAATGCTCCGCTCTGTCAGTGTCAAAGTTGTCTGAATTCACAATCACTAGACGACGAGAATTCTTTTATATCCATGAATGCTAATGACGAAGTAGATAACACTGATGTTTTTTCAGATAGAGTTTAGCAGACTTTGTGTGGAATAGTGGAAAAAAAATGCTTCTTTAACTATACCTCATAGGTGGTTTGGAAAGAGTAAATGTAATTAGTAATTTATTACTACATTATCATATATTTGGCTTTAGAAAGGAAATTGTGATAACATTTTTATCAAATGTCAAATGTTTTCTACATAACAATAATAATATAATTATATATATGGTAAACATTATAATTTTTTTATATACCAAAATACTATTTTATTTATAATTACATAATAAAAATTATATATTTTAGTTGAAAAATACATTATATATTACAAATTAAATAAAAGTTTCTCTATTTCCTCGTATTTTGACGCTTTTTTGGCTACAACTATATATTTATATTAAAAAAAATAACTGTTTTTCTTTCACGCAGAGTGCTTATCGACACAAAAATATTATTTTTAAAATCACCTTGGCGGTCCGGCTGGTATTGACCATTTTCCTAACCTTTATTTAAAGTTGTTTAACTTTTAAAGAACAAAAACTAAATTTTTGTAGATTGTGTTTTGTGCAAGTGGGGAGCAAGCTTAATATTATAAGCTATTAACATTTCGAACAAGTCACCTACAGGGCGGGAAAAAAAAATAAAATAAAAAAAAAACATTTTCTTAAAATATATTTTTTAAAATGTTAGGTTAGGTTTTTTCTTAATTTTGTATTATAGATCAGGTAATTCTGCGTATTTTTTCTTTCTTATTTTTTTTTAAAGTTATTAGTCTTCAAGAAAATCGCAAAAAACTGATTTTTAGGACCTTTGGGGCCTGATATCTAGCGAAGCTTAAGAGGGATTTTGGCGGAGAATATGTGGGGATGTATCTCAGATGCTAAGGAATAATCATACAAAAATCCAGCTTGCACCTATTTTTTTCCAAGTGAATTCCTAATATGACTGGGCTATAAACAAGTTGTAGCCCTCTAAAACTGTGTTGATTTTTAGCCTTGGTCTTGATTCATCCGCAAAGTAATTTCTCGGCGGACGCCAAGGCTAACATTGCCCTTATCGTTATCGATACGGTCGAATCGGATTAACCTTGTTATCTCGATTCGACAGTGCGGTACAATTAGCTTCAAACTAAGGGAGCTTCGTTGTTTGGGGCTCGGTTACATACCGCTCCCTACATAGAAAAAAAGAAGTTCTTCAGTTAAGAAAAGTAGTTTTTTTGAAAAAATTATCTTGACCCAAAAACAAAAGTCTCGGAACAAAATATTTTCTTTTCATCTAAGCAAACCGCTTGTTTTGGAAAAAAAATAATTGTCTTGGTAAATTGTTTTGGTTTAAAACAAACTGCCTTTAGCGAAGAAAAAGTGGTTTTGAAGCAAGATATCAGATCAGGGTAAACAGTTATGTTTCTATTCCTATCCAATCACCTGCTAAACTAGTTTTTCTTTTTCTAAGCAAGCTACCTTATGGTCAGTATAGCTTCTTTTCATGTGGTATACCTACACGATCCGCAGTCCCGTAGTAATAAAAATTAAGAGGCTCTTGCAAAAAAATCAACAGATGCTGCAATTTTTTTTTGGAAATTTAAAAAATATTTGTATATTTACGTGGCTTCCCCGGCATTTTGTCATGTGTTAAAATTGGTTGTGAAACTCAATTTATTTTGACAAAAATTTCAATTTTTGGGTTATTCACTGTTTTTTAAATTTTCTCAGACAAATGTAATTTTATGGTATATTATTATCTCAAGTGATGTAAACTAGAAATGTGTGTGTTTTACATACAATTTTTCCGCGCCTTCGAATGCGCCTGTCTGCAATTCTTGTCTTTCAGAGGAGTCCGAAACCAGTTTAGGTTGCTTGATGGAACGGAAAAATGACTGTCCCATAACAGTTCAACGTCGACCTGGAACGCAAACAGGATTTTTCCTACCGTTCTATAATCGTCCCACGCTTTGATGGAACGAAACTTGTATCTCTTAAATGAAAATCGACAAGTTCAGACCTTTCGGCATTTCGTATTTTAAGCTTGCGGCGAACGCGTGTCAATGTCGGCTATTTTTTTAATACGTACTTTTCCTACAGATAATTTCTTTAACAAGGCGGTGTCGTCATGACATATTTACATTCCCTACGTTACGAGAACATAAATATGTCAAAATATCTTAACTTCATCGCCTTGCTTAAAAAAAAGTGAGTGCATGCAAAGATTATAGATTATAATATATATTATTAGTGCATGTTTAAAAAAAAATTGTGTTTACATAATAATTTATATAAAGTTATTAAATTTTATTAATATAGTGTTAGTTAGTTTATACCTATTTATTTATTTGTTCTGTAGATTTGAATATCAAGTGTAATTTTAAGTTAATTTAAGAAAACATTGTAGTATAAAAATGCTAAATAAAAGCTTAAAACAAAACAAAAAAAATAATGGAAACTTATCACATTTAGTTAAAAAAAATAGGTTTTCTTAATTGAATTACAGTTTGTTTTGCTTTAAATAGTTATTTTTTTAAATAAAACAATTAAATGCATCGAGCCAAAAGGATTTTAATGTCTCAAGTCAAGACGAAATGAAAGAAAAATTATAAATACATTTTTTTTAAATAATTATTTGTTTAAAATAAAAATCATTTTCGGACTTCCATTGTCATTATTTCATTTTATAAACTACGTTTCGACCCAGTGTAGATCAGTAGATCTTAGATTGTCTTGAGGTGTAAATTAACTACCACCTGAAGACAATCAGAGCTGCAATGGTCGATACCTTGTTTATAAAATCAAATAATTACAATGGAAGTCCGAAAATGATTTTTATTTTAAATAAATAATTATTTTGAAATAAAAAAAAATGTATCTATAAGTTTTTTTGAATCAAAAGATTCTTTCTTTAATTTCGTCTTGACTTGAGACATCAAAATCCTTTTGATTCGATGCATTTAATTGTTTTCTTAATAAAAAAAGATTACTTAAAGCAAAACAAACTATAATTCAATCAAGAAAACTTATTTTTCTAATTTTCTGAAATGAAAAATTATATTTTAAAACAAGATAACAATGTTTTTGGTGCAAGATGTTATCGCAAACCCAATGTTTTAAACTAAGAAATATTTTTTTAATTATGTCTTGGTATAATACTAGATAACAAGAAGGTTGCCGCTTCCATTCAAAACAAATCAATTTTCTTGGATAAAGGCAACTTTTATTTTCAAAGGAAACCAGCAGTTCAAGAGAATAGTTTTTTTTTGTTAAGAAAATATCGTCTTCGTGCATAGGAAAGCAGATTTTTTCTTGGATCAAAGCAACTTGCATTGACTGAGGACATTATTTTTTTCTGTGTACCCAAAAAGCACCCTTACGGCCCCCTGAATCGCGCATTGCTTTGCTTTGGTTTCAAAGCCAATCTTGGCTCCAAGTGACGACCTACATTTGCTGTTAAAACCAAGCCTTCGTTATACTTACACTGTGGTTTAACATCGAACATAATAACTACTTATATGTTCGATGATTATAGGCTATAGAATTTCTCTTTAAATGATGTTTATCTTATTTTGGTAACATTTACATTCACAATGACATTCAAGAGGTTACGTGACGTATTTGATTTAGGCTTGTTTTCAGCTGGTTGTTTCTACGCAACGTATCTGATCTGCGAAACTTACGTTACGTCTGCGCAGTGCTGTGGCTTATAACCTCCAATAAAAACGATAACGTAGTAACGTACATTTTTTGAGATTAATAACGTTCCGATCCAATCCAGATAAATAAGTTTACTCAAATAGATAGTTTTTGGTCATGCCAAAAACGGCTGATGACTCACTATAAATAAATAAACATTTTCACATCACCTGTATCCAAATATTACTACGTATAGAATTGCATCAGTTTTTGTATCTACAGATGTATGAGTTTTATTTTTATTTTATATGCAATATGATTTTAAAACTTGTAGGCATAGTAAATACAATATGTTAAGAATTCTTTATAGAAGGCTAATAGATATAAATCAATCTAAAAATTGTCCTTATTATACGTAACTTATAAAAACTTGACTATAATAACCAGGTATCCAATTTTTTAGCTGGCTCAATAAAGTTATAACCCTTAATAATAATAATACTTCCATTGTAAGTGAGAACGTTTTTCCTTAAGTTTCTTTTCAAATAAACGTATTCCTTTTAATTTACTCCGTTCTAGTGCCCTCAAAGTCAATAGCTTGATTGAAGACTCATATTGTAGTAAAGGCAATTATCCAGTTTCTTGTAAAAAATCAGGAATATCAGCTTAAAACTAAAACGCCTGTAACTTATTATTTATGATTACATATTTATAGGTAAATATATATTTTTTTAAATTGAATGCACTACATTGTCGTTATTCACGATTCTTTTGAAAAATTAAAAACAAAAGTGTTAGATGAACAAGTTTGATAAAAATATGAGTCAAAAATATGTTTTCCAAAAATTACCGGGTTTTGGTTGCGACTATTTCAAAATCTCTTAGACTGTAACCCTTTGTGGGTCATTGGTATACATATGTACCACTTTTTGTTCCTCATAAACTAAACGGACTGCCGCAACCAATTATTCGTGCCTACACACTTTTGACTATAGAAAAATAGGTGGGATGCATATTTTTATCGTTTTAATATTCGGCGAAATCTAGCGGCTAAAATTCTAAATTTTGACCAAAATGTTAGTTATTCGCAAAAAGTGCTTTGTGTTTTGATGATATTTTAGTTATTAAAATCATTTTTTGGACAGAAAATCTTACGAACGGTAAGTAATTGTGCCATTTTTATTTAACATATTCGGGGGTAATATCACAAGTGCATCTAATTTCACTAATCAAGTAATTTGTTTGAAACAAAAGACGGCCGTTATTAAAAAAATATGACAATTTATTCAATTAAATATAGAAACGAACAATATAACTTATTGGGTAATATTACTTAAGTTACAATTTACGTAAAAGTTGCAATTGTTGTACACTACGGGACTGTTGTCTGATATATTGTTGTGATTTTTTATAATGCTTGTTACATCATTTTCGGAACAGATTGCGCAAGTTACAGTTGCAGTGGCCTTTTGGTTATGATGGCCCTGCGAAGAAGATGCTTGAAGCCCCTTATTGCTTTCATTTCTTAACGCATCAATAATTCTTGAATGATGGTCTTTACTTTACTTTCTTTATTGTCCAAAAAGATGATCAATACAATCACACAGACAACGTCAAAAACTAGGATCTAAGCCTAAATCTAAACTAGAAAAAATTGTTACATTTTGCTTATTTATTCTATGTTGACACAAAATAAACTGTATGAAATGTCACGATTGTTAAAATATTGGCTTATAGACAAATAAATAACAGGTTAGAAAGACAGATACAAAGGTTAAAAGACAGATTAAAATAGTAGATACAAATTAAATAAAATGTGTTTTTTTTTTTTCAATTAAAGTTAAAGTCATAATAACATTTAAGTTTTAGGTACTCAACAGTTTCCCTTCTGAATTTTTGATGGTCTTGTATTTCTTTAATATTTGATAGCAAAGTTTCAAAAGCTTTTATTGATCTGTACTGGGGACCCTTTTCAAAGAAAGTGGAGCTATGAGCTGGAATTCGTAGGTTATCTCTGAATCTTGTGGAAATGTGCATATTATTATATAGACTGGAGTTTTTTTAAAATACAAAGATGGAGCTGTAAGTACTCCAAGCTTTTTAAAGTAGGGCACGCATGACACTTGGGGATGAAAATTATAGATACATCTTATAATGCGTTTTTGCGCTATAAAAACACGATTTGCAGCGGTCGAGGAGCCCCAAAAGAGGATACCATAGCTTATTGCAGATTGTATAATTGCATTGTAAAAAAGTTTAATTATTTCATGAGATAATTTATCTCGCAATCTCCTTATAACAGCACAGCTGCTGCTTAATCTTGATACTAGTTTCTCAGTTGTTTTAACCCAGCTAAGTGTTTGATCAAGTTGTGTTCCAAGAAAGTCAACTCACTTTTGTTTTTTTGAAAACTCAGGAGTCCCGTTTTTTCAGTATTCAGTCTTAGGTTATGCTTTTTACACCATTCTTCCATTTCTTGTATGGCTTGCGAACAGAGTCTGGACAGTTCCTCGGCAGACCAACCCGTCAGCAGCACCGTACTGTCTTCAGCAAACTGGCAGATCAGTCCCACAACAAACCCATCACATAAACTGTTGGCATAAAGAAGGAAAAGCAGGGGACCAAGAACTGACCCTTGCGGTACTCCCTGCTCAACTTGAGTTTTTTTTGAAGCGTAACTTATGTTATTAGATGAAATATTAATAAATTGTTTTCGTGAAGAAAGATAAGAATTGATAAGTTTATTACAAGTTCCTCTCATACCATATTTGTCAAGCTTTTTCAAAAGTGTCTCGTGATCAATTGTATCAAATGCTTTTGATAAGTCGAAGAAACGCCCAGCAACTCCTTCATTCCTGTCAACCCCCTCCAGAATATATTTGATAGCCTGATAAATTGCCAATTGTGTAGATTTTTTTGGTCGAAAGCCAAATTGGGTGGGGCCTAAAATATTATTCTTCTCAATAAATCTCATTAGTCTGTTATATATTGCTCTTTCAAAAACTTTTGAAAAGAAAGAAAGGATTGTGATTGGCCTAAAATTTTTTAGTAATTGGGGGTCTCCTTTTTTAAACACAGGTATGACTTTCCCTAGCTTTAATGCTGAAGGAAAATCCCCTGTTATAAAACACTCATTCACCACCTCGCTGAGAGGTAAACTAATTGTGTGAGCTACTCGTTTTAACAGGAACACAGGAACTTCGTCTTGCCCTGCCGATTGTTTATTGGGTAATCCAATTATGATATTGTCACACAGATCATAATTAAACTATCCCAAAGTGATACATTTATCTAAACAAAACAGATGCACTTCGTATTAATTTAATTGTTGGGATCCATATAAATTAAAGGCATGCATCTATTATTATGAAATAACAAGTTATTGGCAATAATAATAATTGTGGTACCTAAGTATCGAAAACCATCGTCACTAGCAATATTGCTGAATTTGCAATAATTTAATATAAAAGGCGATTTAACACACCATACAAGTGACCAGTGCCCGGGGTCCCCTCCTAACTAAGCGTTCATAACCAGTTTCTGGACGTCCTGCTGAGCTTCGTAACCAGTTTCTGGACGTCGTCTCATTTGCCCCTTAACTAAGCGTTCGTAACCAGTTTCTGGACGTCCGCTGAGCTTCGTAACCAGTTTCTGGACGTCGTCTCTTTTTAACCCTGAACCTGTGGTCCTGTGTACTGCGTCCCCCAAGTCCTACCCGGCATAATTCACAGTAAGGCCCTAATGGCCGTATTTATGGTTCTCCATATTTTTTTTGGGTAGGTTAGCGTAGGCTATAATTTCTGTCGATTTATCCGCTGTATAACTATAAACGAAATATATGTATTAAACTTCCCCGTTTCCGATAATTTTCTACGCCCCCAAACTAAAGACCCCTAGGTCCATTTTTCTCTGTGACATATTTGGTGGAGGTGCCGTGTTTGACCCCTTCTTACTATCTCCATATAGTAAGGAATATTTTTTTGACCCATTTTCTCCGTAGTCCCTAAGGACTCTTGACACCAAATAGGCAAATAAATTTTAAACAAAAAATAATATAAACAGATATATCCTAATAATAGGAATTCGCCTTTTTGATGGTTTGATAGTACTCGGTCCGTCGAGGGAACTACTAGTTGTATCCCGTTGCCGATCCCACGGGGTCCGGCCGGAATACAATAACTTGGATTAAATTTCATAATAGTAGGTTCACCTTTAGATGGTTTGATGCTATCGGTCCGTCAGGAGAATCGTTAGTTATATCCCGTTGCCCGATCCAATGGGGTCCGGCTGGAATATAATGACCTTGGGATAAATTATTCCTGTTATTTTTTGGATTTTTGTTTTATTTAGTAAAAAAGGGATTTTTTTTATTGAAAGGGCAGCGAAATAAAAAATCCGAGCACCCCTTATTGCATACTTAATGTGCCAAAAAAAAAATCCAGGATGTATTCAAAAATGATCCCTGAAATCAAAGCCATATTGGCCAAACCAAGAAGAAAAACCCAAATACCAGCGACAGACAATCCTAAGAGATCATAATTCTTACAAATTATTTTTTTTTTTAATTAACAGACAAAGACAAACCTACCTACTAACAAATTATTGACGCATATACATACCTACAAAGTACCAACAAAAATTTGCTGAGTTAACACATACCTACCTACTACCTGGATCGAGTATGCCGTGCCATGCCTGTTTCCAAGCCAGCACCTACGTGATACGACGGGCCGCAACATCAAGCAAACCAGTACAGCAGCAAGTTGAGATGGAACAACGAAAGGTTAACTTTTTTGTGCCAAAGTCGGATCGAGTAGGCGATGGCACAAAGGAAAAAGCCTACGCCACATTTGATAAGAAAACGGGAAGAAGTCTGGAGAATCTTAGGTGACCATGCCTGCAGTCGCCCCAGCATCAAGCCATCCTGCACGAGAGCAATTTAGTCTTCTCCGGCTGCAGGGACACCCGCAGCATTCAAAGGTCAGGTATTAGTTTCCAATATTATTAATTATTACTCTCTAATTTATATGTGTCAATTCCTCGGTTTTCTTTGTTACCTGTACTCTCAATTCTTGTTGTTCATAAAATTAGTAAATTTAATTGAAATCGGTCATATGATTATGAAATATGAATACAGACACACAGACACACTGAAATTTATAATGAAAGACACTGTCGTTAAAAGACAGTGGTTTAAAAAGTACTAATTTTCTCCAATACATTTTTGTTTTTTGTTTCACTTTAAAAAAAGTAATTTTTATTAATATTTTGTTTATATTATCAAGGTAACAAAGAAATAGTAGAAAAAAAAGCACAATCCTAAAAAATTATGTTGTTTGGGCAATAGGATTATTAATATGATACATGCAGTTTATTATGTTTTGCTGAATTTTCAAATTGCAGAAGTACATGACCTGGGGTTATTAATGTTTATAAACTTTTCTTTAGTTTTGCGGAAATTTTTAGAACAATTATTATTTTTAAACACCTATTCAAAATATGAGCTTTTTTTACTGACTTGAGTAAATAATTGAATTTACATTTTTACAGTTCTTACTCATTCATTCTTTTTTTTTTTTGGTAAAATATTGCAAATAAGTTGCGCGCTTGTTTAGTTTAGGAGATATAGCACTTTTTAACAATTATACTTTTGGTGTTGGATAATATTCCAGAGGGAATAAATATATTTCAAAAATATTTTCAGGATCAGTTAATTTTTTTGTGTTAATTTCTTTCAAAGATTATGTTTTTTTTTAATTTAGATTTAAAAATCTAAGTTAAACACGGTAAAGTACCCAACAGTCAACTTATTATATGATTTATTTGTTGATAATTTTTGCGTCCAAATAGATAAAGAGGGTTAATTGCGTATAAAATGATTTGCCTAAAAAGGCGAAATGAGCACCAAAAAGGTGCTATGCAGATCTCAAACGTGAAAGTAGCATTCCGAAAGGCGAGCCAAAAGGCCATAATGCGAGCTTCTAAAAGAGTTTGAGACTGTAAGTATTTTAATACTGTAAAAAGTACAGTTTATTAAGGGCATCAAAGAATGCCTAAAGCGAGATGGAAAAAAATTAATGGGACACAGTAGCTCCAATAAATGGTATATTATATATTATGCCATATTGTATGGATAAGCTCATGTAAAGAGTTAAAAAAAAGGCACACTAAATAAAATTGAGGTAATAAAGGGCGCATAGGGATAAAAGAGCCCAAATAAAGAGTTGAAGGGTACTTATTGAAATGTTTAAGAAGAAATTGATAAAGCATTAATTTTTCATACTCCTTTAGTTATCTGAAAGTGGGATTTTAAACTGACCCTGAAAGCAGGCCATAAAATAAAGTAAATAAGAAAAAAATAAGATGACACAGAAAAAAATAGTTTTGCGCAAATATATCGCGAATTTTTTGTACTTAGATATTAAGTTACTATAAGTTCGATGATCATCAATCTGCCGTATAATTTTTTTAATTTTAGCACAATAAGCAACAGGGACCAGGCATCATGATGGAGAGGAGATCACCACTCTACCGGAATCCCTAAGATATTTGCGCAAATAAGTCTAACATCCATAGACAGAGGATCCGGAACTGGAGGTTTCTTCGCCATGCAAGATGTCCATTGTTCAGGTTTTCATGTGGAATTAGCAGAAATACTATGTATATAGGGTAACTTTAACAGATAGGATGAGAAGGTTTTTTCTTTGTAACTGTGGATTAGCGCTGGAGGGCCAACGCTTTTCGAGCGGGGGGCGTGTCACACAGATCATAATTAAACTATCCCAAAGTGATACATTTATCTATACAAACCAGATGCACTTCGTATTAATTTAATTGTTGGGATCCATATAAATTAAAGGCGTGTATCTATTATTATGAAATACGAAGTTATTGGCAATAATAATAATTGTGGTACCTAAATATCGAAGACCATCGTCACTAGCAATATTGCTGAATTTGCAATAATTTAATATAAAAGGCGGTTTAACACACCATACAAGTGACCAGTACCCGGGGTCCACTCCTAACTAAGCGTTCGTAACCAGTTTCTGGACGTCCTGCTGAGCTTCGTAACCAGTTTCTGGACGTCGTCTCATTTGCCCCTTAACTAAGCGTTCGTAACCAGTTTCTGGACGTCCGCTGAGCTTCGTAACCAGTTTCTGGACGTCGTCTCTTTTTTAACCCTGAACCTGTGGTCCTGTGTACTGCGTCCCCCAAGTCCTACCCGGCACAATTCACAGTAAGGCCCTAATGGCCGTATTTATGGTTCTCCATATTTTTTTTGGGTAGGTTAGCGTAGGCTATAATTTCTGTCGATTTATCAGCTGTATAATTATAAACGAAATATATGTATTAAACTTCCCCGTTTCCGATAATTTTCTACGCCCCCAAACTAAAGGCCCCTAGGTCCATTTTTCTCTGTGACAATATTAAATATCTCTTGAGGATCCGTTGGGTGAAAGAACAATGAGGGATATTCATTATTGTCGTTTATGTAAGAATCATTTGGGGAGAAAAAATGATCACTGAACATTTCAGCTATTGTTATCGGGTCTTTATTATTGTTTTGTCATTTACTTTAATTTGAATGTTTTGTTTTCTATTAATTCTGTTAGTTTCTTTATTTACAATACCCCATGCTGTTTTTACTTTATTTTTTGAGTTTAGAATTTTGTTATTATTAATTCCTTTGTTTATATTAGATATATATTTTTTATATAATTTTCTTTCATGTTTGTATTGGGTAAGATCCTCATTAAGGTTAGTTCTTTTGTACCTAATGTACAATTCTTCAATATATTTGGAATACTCCCTAACCTCTCTGTTCACCCAATGGGGCCTATTTTTCATTCTAAAAGTGTTTAGGGGAAATGAAGTATCGAAATAGTAAAAAAAATGTTTTGAAAAAGCTGCTGTACTTCTCCTCAACGCCAGAAGAAGTTTCAATGTTGCTCCACTTCTCCTGTTCCAAGAAAACAGAGAAATTTTGTATATTTTGATCGTTGAAAAAGGGCCTTTTTGAAAAGCTTGTGTTTTTGGTTTCATGGCTTACCTTTAAGTTTATTATTTGACCATAATGATCAGAGATATTTGTAACATAGTTCTTACATTTAATAAGTTGATTGTTTATGTTGCTAAAAACATTGTCAATGCGAGTTGCTGAGGCAGCTGTAACCCTTGTCATCCAGCTCACATGCTCCACCAATTCATAAGTGGAGAATAGCTGCCTTAAGGCAAAGGTATTTTCACTATCCTCGGCAAAGTTTACATTTATGTCCCCTAAAACAATTAAGTTGCATTTCTCATTATAAATTTGGTTTAAAATGACTGTCAAATTATCAAAAAATACGACAAAATTACCATTTGGTGACCTATATAAATTTATAACTATATATTTGTTATTTTTTATTTTTATTTCACAAGCTGAAAACTCAGTCCTTTTCCATTGATTCCAGCTTTTTAACTGGATAGTTTAGTGCATCTGTTCCATTTTTCGCTAGTATGGCTGTGCCTCCTCCAGAGTGGTATTTTCTAGCTGGATAGCTTACTAAATCGTAGTCTGAAATATGCAGTTTTTTCAGACTCTCCTCATCCAGCCAGTGTTCTGTGATACATATAACACATGGCTGTATCTGATCTAATATGACTTCGAATTCAAGCACCTTTAAGTTAATGCTTTGAGTGTTTAAATGAAATATCGATGGTCCTTGTTCTGTGGGAGCGTTTTCAGTTAATTGCTGTTTGCCTCTGGATCGACCTGAGGTTGAGATCGGTCTAAAAAATTACGACCTAGTCTCAAGTTAAAGCGTTCAAATGCGACGCCTTTTGGCCAAAAACTTGACTGGTAGACTGATTCTTTTAGTTCGTGGGTGACACCCACCATAAAGCTCTTTTTTTGCCTTTTTGTATTTTTGGTCTGCATTCTTTTATCTCTATATTGTCCAGCGAGATCTTTGCATGCTTAGTTATGTAGATAAGTATTACAGTTTCAGATACAGACCCGTTTACTTTGGATAAATAAATCCATATTTTGCTGTCTTCTGTATTTTTAAAATTTTTGTCTTCACGCTCTCCAAATTTCTTGTTTATGTTTACATGTTTTCTTTTTTGTCTCTGCCTTTCAAGTCGTGGAATTTCGAACACGCCGTTTTCGTCGTCGCTTTCACTGACGTTTACGATTTTGTTTTGTCTGGGTCGGTCAATCGCACGGTCCCGTGGTCGCTGAACATATGTTTTTGGCCAATGGGCCAACGATGTTGATTACTGGTTGCTAATTTCAGGATTGTTTATTTGGACCTTTGATTTTTGAGTGGTTATCTTAGATGGGTCTTTTTCATTGGGATTTCGCTCTTTTACCTCGAGATCATGCACCTTTTCCTCAAGATAAGTAGCCTTATCTCTCCACAGCTTGCAGTTTTCATTCAGTAAGGCGTTTTTTTCCTCCAGTTCTTTGATGATTCTGAGCAGATATGAGGAATCTCCAGATGGTAATGGCGACAATGGCGGATGTGTTGATGTTTTTGAATCCCCTGTTTCATGTTTGCATTGCGCGTTTTTCTGGGATGCAGCCTGAGTCATGCAAGATGGATGGAAGCTGTACTCACAAAACTTGCATTTTATATGGTTTTTAACACTTTTATTGCAGTGGTTACACAGTATTTCGACGTTTTTATCACTAGCGCGGGAATTCGCGACATTGCTAGGCGCCATCACAACCTAACCTGGTTACTGTCCATATATAAATAGGGTTTTGTGGAGCCAGCTCGATTGTGTCCAGTTATTTTTCTCCGCTTTTAATCCTCGATCCCCGCTTTTGCTAAATTGCTGACAGCTGTGGCTCTTAGTGAGTGGTTTGTAATTTTCTTATTTGTTGTGTTTAAGCCAGTTTTATATGCCGCTTCTTTTGTCCATTTCGACAGCTCGTTTCTTCCCACAGGTACATTTTTAAACCATCCTATGCTTTGGGGAGTGTTCCATGCTGGATTAGGTGTCAAAAACAGTCTATCGGTCTTAATATTTTTTAAACGTTTGGACATAAGGACATAATACAGGTGTACCGGGCAAAGTTCAGGGCGTTTAGTGTTCGGAACCAACCATTTGCTGTTGTAAATTTTTTTGGTACCTCTTTGTGCAGTTTTGCCGAACACTGAGTTGTATTCTATTCTTGCTGCAACAAGAGGATATACATCTCATTACTATCATTTGTCAAAATGAAACTTTTTCCAGCATTTTTTATAAAAACAAAACATATAGGTATCAAAAAATAATTTTAAAGTAAGAAAATCAAAAATACCGGTTCTTATTCCATCATTGTCTGTCTCGGTTTTAAAATAGTGCACCAAACAATCTGAGGCTTCGCCACCTCTCCACGCCAGCTCCATTGCTGCTATAAGGTAAAACTTGTGCTGTAGCCCACTGGGTGTATTTTTATCCCACGAAGACACCATTTTGTAGTAGTCATCGAGCGTTAGTGAAGTGGAACTTGTTTTCCTTTTATCTTCCTGCTTCTGAAGAGTTCTTCTTTTCGCATTTCTAGCGTCACAAGAAGCCTTGAATTCAATATTTTTAAACGGATCAAAAACAATGTTGTAGTTGACAAAAAAGTTTTTTGTAGCTTTTTGGCCACGATGTTCCAAATTATTTTTACGCAATGCTCTTTGTACTCTTCGTCATGTCGACTTTTCGCATATTCCATGCCCAGTCGTTAAGAATTAAATTCAAAGCTACTACTGTGGTATTTCTATGAATTACATACTTTTTCTCTGAACAAAAGTTCACCTTCCAAATGCTGCTATGTGTCTTGACTGTGTTGCTGGGGATGCTTTTTTCTACTTCTTCGTCTTGAGCATGCCCATATTGCTACACAGAAATACTTTTTGAAAAAATTACCTCAAAATGAGAGCGTTGTTAGGTTGCTAAGCCAATGTTTTTCCAAAGTCATTCATCGATAACTTGACTAAATTTCAACAATTTTTTATTTTGACTGGACCTATTAAACATTTTATGGGATAAACTTCTGACAAGAGCTGTCAAGCAATTTATCCACTTGAAAATAATTTTTGACGTTGAAAGCCGTCTTTTTGATTGGTTCAAATTGACAGGTGATAAATAATCAATATTAAAAAAATAATGTTAGGGCATTAATAAATTTTAAAAAATTCAAAAATCTAATTTCTAGGTAAGAAAACATGCTTAGGTTTACAAGCACCGGGTGTATTTTTATCCCAAGAAGACACCATTTTGTAGTAGTCATCGAGCGTTAGTGAAGTGGAACTTGTTTTCCTTTTATCTTCCTGCTTCTGAAGAGTTCTTCTTTTCGCATTTCTAGCGTCACAAGAAGCCTTGAATTCAATATTTTTAAACGGATCAAAAACAATGTTGTAGTTGACAAAAAAGTTTTTTGTAGCTTTTTGGCCACGATGTTCCAAATTATTTTTACGCAATGCTCTTTGTACTCTTCGTCATGTCGACTTTTCACATATTCCATGCCCAGTCGTTAAGAATTAAATTCAAAGCTACTACTGTGGTATTTCTATGAATTACATACTTTTTCTCTGAACAAAAGTTTTTGACAGGTGATAAATAATCAATATTAAAAAAATAATGTTAGGGCATTAATAAATTTTAAAAAATTCAAAAATCTAATTTCTAGGTAAGAAAACATGCTTAGGTTTACAAGCACCAATTCTTTTATGATTATATGCTAGGTTCTAAACTATGTTTTTTTATGTTCGCGATATCATCTGGTTTGAGATGGGTAGGGGTATGTATTGGCTTCTTGCAAAACGCTATTTTCGTCAATTTTTGGGGGATTTTGATAAATATTGGCACGTTTATACACCGACCCAAGAAAAGTAAAAAACCAAAAATTTTTTGGTCGGTTTGTCTCTCTAAGCTGCGTATCAGTGGTTTGCACCTTTCCACTTTTTTAAAAATATCTCAGAATCAAAAACGAACTAAATTTTTATTATCACGGTTTTCGTTAGATAACACTTGTCTCTATGGGCCTGTGCCGCTCAAATTTTAGAAATATTTATCGATTTAAAAAAATAATATGTCAAAGTTAAAACGTTGACGAATTTACCAAAGTAGCGATTTTTTTAAAACTTGAATTTTTGGACCCTGTCAAGAAATTTCTGAGGCGGATTTTATCTGATATACTTTTTTTTCTTCCTTTTGAGTCTCGCTATACTAAACTTTTTAAAATATTAAAAAATATTGCAGGGAAAATCTGTAGCAGAACCACGAATACCCAGCTGTCGCGTTTTTCGTAAAATTCAAAGACTTTGGACTGCTGATACAAATCAATTTTTTAAAACTTTATTTGAAAAAAACATAAAAGATTATTAACTGGTTCTAATAAAAAACTAAATAAAAATTGAGACCTCTACAAAAAAAATTATAAATAAATTCCAAAATATACAAAAATTTACCGCAAACATGGAAAAAAAGGCCTAAAAAATTTTTTTTTAGAAAATTGATTTGTCATAGTTAAAAAAAGTTGTGTAATGGATCAAAACCGCTAACGTATATTTTTAAAAAATTTTAAAAGTATTTCTAGCCGCGCCCCTGGGGGGTCAAAGGGGCAGTTTTTAAAATTTTTAATTAAAAGCCAAATCGATCACAGATACACAGATTTAATAGCCAATATATATATATAGCGAAGCAACAACATCAATCAAAATCCACGAAGGAACCAAGCCAATCCACATAAGAAGAGGTGCAGGTGTCAGACAGGGTGATACAACTATTTAACCAGGCCCTAGAAGATATTGTTAAAAACTTAGATTGGGAAGAAATGGGCATCAAAGTAAACGGACAATACTTAAACAACCTAAGATATGCTGATGATATCGCCTTAATATATAACAGATAAGAAAGAAGAACTGATAAAAATGCTGAAAGAACTGGATAGAGCAGCTAAAAATATAGGCTTGAGTATGAACTCCGCTAAAACTAAAATCATAACAAACACAGATGAAAATATCACGATCAGAATAAACCAAGAGAAAATAGAACAAGTAGAGGAATACCTGGGACAAATTATCAAACTAAAAAAAGAAAACCAAACAGCTGAAATCCAGAGACGTGTAAGATTGGCCTGGGCAGCATTCGGTAAATTAAGCTACATATTAAGAAATAAAAAATATCCTCTGTAACTCAAAACGAAAGTGTATAACCAATGTATCCTTCCTGTCCTTACCTATGGATCCCAGACCTGGACAGAAACAAAATCAAACATGGATAAGGTAACAAAAACCCAAAGATCAATGAAGAGACAAATGTTACATGTAAAGCTAACAGATAGAAAAAGGAATGAATGGATGAGAAATAAAACAAAAGTAAGGGATGTCAGAGGAGAAGTACCAAAATTAAAATAGACATTTTCCGGTCATAATATCAGACAGAAAGACGATCGATGGAACAAATGTATTGTAAACTGAGACCTTGGGAAAATAAAAGAAGTAGGGGAAGACCACAAATGAGATAGGCGGACGATTTGAAGAAACATGCGGGAGCTAGATGGATAAAACGGCGACAGACAGGGAAGAGTGGAAGATATTGAGGGCCTATATCCAAAGATGGATCGAAGAGGTCTAAATAGATAGATATATAGATAGATAGAAGAGTATGCAGGGCAGGGAAGAAGGGAGGAGGTGGGGGTGGGACTCGATATACAGTCAGTGGCGTATATAAAAAAAGTTTCGGGGTGGGGGGGGGTGGCCGAGACCTCATGATGCCGTATTTTATGCTATTTTATGTTTGTATTCATGAAATATGTGGCAAATATCTAAAAAAATTTTAGCTTCGGGGGATGGGGGGGCTCCCCCCTTTATATACGCCACTGTATACAGTTACCTCCACGCGGTGAGTTCTGGGTTGGAAAAGCGATGAATAAATTTTTTATATCCATTAATAATGATTATACGATTATATCATCACTTTTCCAAGCGAAAAACTGTATACGTATTTAGGGGAAAGTCCTCAGGGGCGCGGTCAAATATTATAATAATTGTGATTTTTTTTAATGTTCGTGTTCCTTAGACACATAAGATACATTTTATAACTATTACAGCCCCTTACTTTAAATTTGGGGGGCGCGGCCAAGTTTATTATTTTTTAGGAAAACAAAAAATCATTTATTTTCTTGGCGGATTTTACAAATTTTTAGAAGTATGACAAAATCAATTTAAAAAAAAAAAATTTCGACCCAACTTAATGGAAAAGTCACTGGCTCAAAATATCGGTTTTTTAAGCAAAAATCACACGTTTGGATATAAACGGCTGGGGATTTTTTAGTTTGCGTTTAATTTTGGGTCCCCCGAAAACCTTTGTTCTACTATAGACAGGCTTTTAAGAGGTGTGATTCTTTTTTTCAAAATATACGTGGTAGTGGTAGCAAAAAAGCGTATACTGGTCGGTCAGTTAGCCGCCATTTTCGTCAATTTTTGGGGGATTTTCATAAAAATTGACAAGGTTGTACATTGACCTTAGAGAAGTAAAAAATAAAAATAAAAAGGTGTTTGGTACTCCACTCTAAGCTAACGTTTCAGTGCCCTTAACTATCATTTTTGCACCTTCTCATTTTTATCAAAATAATTCAAAATCAAAAAAAAACAAAAATTTTTTTGTTACGGTTTTAATTAGGTAAGACCTGTCTCTATCGGCCCGTCCAACAAAACTTTTAGAAATATTGTTTTTTTATAAGAAAAAAATTTCAAATTAAAAAATTTGCCAAAGTAGTGATTTTTTTAAAACTAATTTTTTTAACTTTGTCAGTAAGTTTTTAATGAGGATTTTATCTGACGTGCTTTCTTCCCCTTTTAAGTCTGCCTATAATTTTCTTTCTAAGATATTAAAAAATATTTCAGGACAAATCTGTAGCAGAATCACAAATAACAAGCAATTGCGTTATTCGCAAAATTCAAAGATTTCAGAATACTTATACATTTTTTATACTTCATTTGACCAGAATTTAAAAGCGCATTTACCGTTTTTAATAAAAAAACTAAATATCAAATTCACCTGCATAAAAAAATATCCAAAATATTCAAAAATTTACCGCAAACATGAAATAATCGCTGGGTCAAAATAACGGATATCTAAGCGAAAATTACGCGTTTGGAGATAAACCGCTGGGGTTTTCTTGGATTGTGTTTATTTTTGAGTTCCCAAAAATATTAATTTTACTACAGACAAGTTTTAAAACGATATATTTTTTTTTTAAGTATACTTGGTAAGTGAGAGCAAAAAAGCGTTTAAATTTGGATATTTTTTAGTTTTTATCACTAGAAAAAATACTCTGCCAACATATGAGCACCTAAGCTTTAGGTACTATAGTTATAGTGTACGTGTGAGCTAATATAACTAAAAACTATATTATATATATTTTATTCAACTCCAGACTCAATTACCTTTGATACCACACAAGCTATGTCTTGACTTAAACTCTAATTTTTGAAATCTACCCCCACCCTTTTTCTAAAAAAAAACAAAAACCGAACCTTTCGTTTGATATCACACACGCCATATTTTCACATAAACTCTAATTTTGGAAATCAACCCCCACCCTTTAATTTAGCTTGTGTTCGGTGGATTTTGTTCCTTTTTAAATGGGTTCGTCTCGACACAAGACCCAGCCTAGGTACCAAATTTTATTCAAATCGGGCAGGTGGTTTTTGAGTTATACGGGTTGGCCTTTACAGACATACAGACAGACAGACAGACGGCGCGACAAAATAGTTTCAAAATCATCTGAAACGCAAAGATATTGTTTCGCTTTCGCAAAAAACCTCTTTTGTTTTAATCTAATTTTTATTATATTTTCAGAACATTTTATTTTTTATTTTTAAAAACTCAAATTTTGGGTTACATTTGGGTATAATTGGGTTATAGTTTTACTCAATAGGTTAAGTTAAATTTAAGGCATACAAACTAGCTATAAACTATCAATTAGGCATAGCTTAATATTTAAATTCCAAACGCATTTAATAATATATTTCTAATTTTAATTCAATCCTCATATTACTACCGCCCTCTGCATATTTTAATTTAAATCGCGTTTTTATTCTTTTTAATAAAATTAGAATTCTAAATTCTTTTTATCAGAAGTGATGCGATTTTCCTATAGAGGGCGAAGAAACACGTCGCAAAAACCAGACAGAACTTAAAAAGAACTGTCGCCATTCACACACGTTCTCGATCGGAATATTTTGAACGATCAACGCTTTTTATAAAAAATGGTGAACTCTAAAAAAACTATTAAATTCCTCTAAAATTCCAAACATTGAAACTCGGGAGTGCTGGACCGCTATAGAAGGCTTTTGGCGAATCTGGTGCACCAGTTGTAAGAGATCAAGACATCACCGGTAAGTTTCTCTCCTATAAAATCGCATCAATAATATTTTTCTATTATTTCGCTCTTAAATAATCATCATATTCCAATATTATTTTTATGTCTTAATTAATTTTCACTTCAGAAAGGTAAGATTTCGCGTGCGTTCGTATACCCTTCAAATGAAAGCGGAGGACTTGTTTAAATACAGTCCACTTGGTAATCCAATTTTTTTGAGCTATCGGAGTGAGACATATTTTTGATCACTTCGATCGCCGGATGTTGATTTTTATTAATTTGAAATTAAAAAATCATCCTTTCTAAAGTGAAACGCAGGTAATATTGGTAATAACATGAGAATTGTTATTTCCAGGAATTTTTTAATTTTAAAATATAAAAATCTAAATTTATTTACTGCTCGTGTAGTAGGTAACGTCATATCAGTTTTTTTTATAAAATCCTTGGTCTCGACAGTCTAACAAAAAAGGTTTTATTCGGTTGTTTTGGATCACTGATCTGAGGTCACCTCGCTATACAAATAAACGCATATATTTTCAGGAATTCTTTCAGTGGTCTACTAAAAAAATGACTACGTTTATATCGCTTCTATAAATATTTTAAAAAATTATAAAAATATTACACGCGATTATCTCCACGTGCCTTTTTTGGTACAAATAATTCGCCGCAAAATCAAACCCCTCAAAAATTAAAATGCCCGATTTGCACTCGCGATCACGCTTTAACTTTATGTCCAAATTACGTTTCTATGTCTCTTCAAGAAAGATTTAATTTTCTGAAGGATAAAAAATGGTGCCTAAATTGTACTTCTAATATGCATCGCACTTTCCAATGCAAAAGCACACATTCATGTCGATTTTGCCAGAAAAGACATCACAGTTCTTGTCATTTTAATACTCTCGACATAAACGCAACCACTGCTACTGAAACAGTTTCAGGGTCACGATGCACAGCAGCGAAGCGCGCATACAGCTGCAACCAACGCAACGGTTGAAAATTCCCAAAATAATGGTGGTGCATGCTATTCGTCATATATGAATAATTCTGCTGTACTTTTATCAACCGCGAAATTAAAGATGTTAGCGGAAATTTTTAGACTGTTAGAGGAGTTTTGGATACTGGGTCGCAGTTTTCATTTTTATCCTTAAAATGTGCAAATAAATTAGGGTTATCCCGCGTATACGTGACTACTGAAGTCCAGGGGATTGGTGACACGCATTTACAGTCAAAATTGGGTTCTGTAAATTTAATTATCAGGCCTTGTAATAGATAATTTAAGTTGTGCTACGTATTTTTACGTAAGCATGAGATTTGACAGATACGCAAGCGCACTTCGTCACACCGTCGTCAAGGTCACGTTAGGAGCTTACGTATTTACGTTAGCTTACGGCAGTCTGCGGGCACCTTAACGTTACCAAAGAATAGAATTGGTTGATTGACCGATCGAAAAATGAGGCCTAGACGATAATTTCCGCTTCCAGTACAAACGATTCTTTGCAAATATATTCCTACTGTAGTTGAAAGAACAAAAAACAAAATTGTAACATCAAAAAAACACAGTGCCGCATTCCATATTCTCTGCTATTAGTAGACTTGTTATGGTAACGTAAAAACATTCAATTTAAAGTCAAATTTGGAACAAAACGTAGAGCGCTTAACGTGCAGTTTTACGTAAAAATACGTAGCACAACTTAAACTATCTAATGACACGCACACTTTATCGGTTAATACTATAATTTTGCCGCAAATATGCTCTTTACTTCCTAGCAGTGAGATTAAAATAAATGACTGGAAAATAGTTAAAAATTTGAATCTCACGGACCCGAACTTTTATAGACCGGGAGCTATTGATATTTTAATCGGAGCTGATTTGTTTCCTTGTATAATTCAAGATGGGTGAATTTTTGGAAATAATCAGGAACCGATTGCGCTAAATACCATTTTTAGATATATTTTAATGGGAAAAGTTAATTCTCTCGCTACGCAGCAAATTTCACAATCATTTTTTTGACAAATTTCAAATAAAATGCTAAATGATTCGCCTATAAAATTTTGGGAAATAGAAAATATCCCTGAAACGAAACGAAACGTATTCTTTCACTTTAAGATGATATGTGTGAAAAAAATATTTCAAAATACGGTATCTCGTAATGATGAAGGACGCTATATCGTAGCTCTTCCTTTTCGCGATAATATTGAACCGATTTTTCCAAATAGTCGTGATCTTGCGCTAAAGAGGTTTCTCTCGCTAGAAAGAAGGTTAATGAAAATGCCGGAAACTTATAAAAAATATTCCGATTTTATGGAAGAATATTTAACACCACACATCAATCACATGGAATTAATAGAAAACCGGGAAGTTACAGAAAAATGTTATTACATTCCTCATCATCATATTGAACGTCCTGAAAGCTTATCAACTAAGCTTCGAGTCGTTTTTAATGCGAGTACAGTTACGCAATCAAATAAGCAAAACATCTCCTTAAATGATACTCTTTACCCTGGTCCTAAATTGCAAAAGGGCATTTACAGCATTTTACTTAATTTTCGATTACACGAAGTAGCTCTTTGTTGCGACATTTCTAAAATGTTTCGTGGAATCTTAATTGCACCGCAGCACCAGGATTATCAAAGAATCCTGTGGCGTTCTAATAACTCTGAACCTATTCGCGATTATCGTCTAAAAACTGTGACATACGGTACTACCCCCGCTCCTCATTTAGCTTTTACAGCAAATGGCTGAAGATGAAAAACAAAATTTCCCTCGCGCTGCGCAAGTCTTAATGTCTGACAATTTTGTCGATGACTTTGTAACTGGCGCTAGCTCTGTACAAGAAGCTATTTCGCTTCAAAAAGAGCCATCTTGTTTGCTTAACTCTGGAGGCTTTAAGCTACATAAATGGGCTAGTAATAACAAAAAAGTGTTAGAACATTTGTCAGAACCCGATATAAACCCAACCGCGCTTTTTTAGATACGGACGAGACCACTAAAAATTTAGGTCTTAGATGGCAGCCTTGTTCTGATTATTTTTCTTATTCGGTGGAACCCTTGAGTCGCGAATGTACCAAACGCAATATACTTTCTGAAATTTTTAAAATATATGACCCTTTAGGTTGGCTCTCGCCAGTAACAATTTTAATCAAGAATTTTGGAAACTTAAATTAGACTGGGATTCCGAAGCACCTGTTGAAATTATTCGACTTTGGGAACGTTATAAATCGGAACTACCCTTACTCAAAGATTTTCGCTTGCCTAGATTTATAAATATTTTTTCCGGTAATGCACGCATAGAAATAATTGCATTTTCGGACGCTAGTAATAAAGCTTATGCCGGAATAGTCTATTTACGCGTTATTTACAAAAATTAAATATCAGTTTACTTTTTGTGCTCTAAAACTAGAGTTGCTCCTCTCAAATTTACAAGTATTACCAGACTTGAATTAGCCGCTTGCAATCTTTTAGCTGATTTAGTTTACTTTGTTTTAACCACTTTTGAGTCCCGCTTGAAAATACATCAAGTTTTTGCCTTTAGTGACTCACAAGTAGCACTTCCTTGGATAAGAGCGCACCCTTCTAGGTGGAAAACGTTCGTTCAAAATCGTGTTACACAAATTCAAGATAAAGTACCACTCAAAAATTGGTCATACATCTCAACGTCACAAAACCCCGCAGATGTTGCTTCAAGGGGAGTTTATCCCAGTGAATTAATTAATCACAATTTATTTTTTAACGGCCCTGATTTTTTGAGACAATCTTATGAATACTGGCCTAAAGACTGTGAACTAAATGACTCTCCTGAAACTGTTTTAGAAGAAAATTCATTATCTAATTTAACTTTAATTGTAACGCAAAATACAACTCCTAATTTTTTGGACACGCTTTTAATAGAAAACTCTAATTTTTCGAAAATGTGTAGAGCTTTAGCCTATATTTTACGCTGTTTAAATAATAAAATTTTTTTAAAACCGCCTAATTTAAAAATTAATGAAGATTTTCTAACATTTGTTGAAATAACAAACGCAATTCATTTACTCATAAAAAATGAACAGTCAATTCATTTCTCAGAAGAAATTCACGCTTTAAAAAATAACGTAAAACTAAATAAATCAATGCAAAAATTAAATTCATTTTAAGATCCTCACGATTTAATCAGAGTAGGGGGCAGATTGCATCACTCCTCTCTGCAATATGACAAGAAGCATCAAATTTTATTACCACGCAAAAGTAAGCTTACCCTCATGATTGTCGAACATTTTTATATAAAATATCTTCATGCAGTAGTGAGGACGGTACATTTTTTGCTTAGTCAATTATAGTAGTACAGTAGTGTGGGTTCTGGCTACAATGGTAACCATGCCATCCACTTCTCCGAAGTGGATGGCCTGTTGCTGAAGAAGTGAACTTGGTATGACCTTCGGGCAAAAGAAGCGTACAAGAAGCTGTCAGCAATGACGCAACAACCAGAGGCTGTTGAAAGGCCTTATTGGGCAATGAGTTAGCTAGCCGCTTCACTTGCTTAGCCTGGGCTGTTGAAAAGCCCTATTGGTCAATGAGGGAGTAGGTAAAATGAGGTGGTTTTTTTAGTAAGCTAGCTACTTCACTAGCTTCGCCTGGTCTAGGTAAGGCCTTGGCTGTTGAAAGGCCCTATTGGCAATGAGTTAGGTGCCAGCCAGTAAGATAGCCACTTCACTCGCTTAGCCTGAGCTAGGTAAGTCCTAATGTGAAAAAGGCCTTAGCTAGGTAATTGTTGGTTAAAAAATGAAATAATTTCTAGAAATATTTGTTAAAATTAATCGGGATTGTCTGTGTATCTATTATCATTGTGTATGCATTGTTTCTAACCTTAGTGACCCCAATTTGTTAAAATTAATCGGGATTGTCTGTGTATCTATTATCATTGTGTATGCATTGTTTATAACCTTAGTGACCCCACACACATTCCTGTTTTATTTAATACAGCTGGTTATTTATGTTATACAGGATGTCTCAAAGTAAATAATTCTTAAATAAAAACTAAAAGTATGTTTTAATTATATATTTTTATTCATATATATCATATAAACCACACTCATCTCGACCATCAAATTTAAAAATAATTGATTGAAGATGTTTTTTCACGTCATAGTTTGGATATATTTTCGAATATTCCAGCGCTGCATCTGTTAATTTACGTTTCCATATTGTAGGTAATAATGGGTATAATGTTGGTAGTTTTTCCTCAATGATGTACCTGCATGAATCAAACCCAAAATATATCCATTCTGCTAACCATTTATAAATATTTTCATAACTTTTCTCTTCTAAAAGTCCTTCTAGTTCAAAGTCAATTTTAGTTGACCAATAATTATATTGAAAGTCCATCTTACTGTGTTCTAAATTTTAATTTACCACGTCTTGTTGTTGTATTTCGGAAAATATTTCCTTGGTTTTTTCCTGGACTTGTATTTCTACAAATATCACACAAATATGAAGCAATTTTGTTGCCTGTGCTTATTTTAACTATGTCTACTCTTCCACATTTATCACAGCGAAAATTATGATAAATTGATGGTGGTTGGGAACATTTTCTCATTTCACACGCACAACCTATCACTACGACAGACACAGTAAAACTGATTTATCTAAAATTGTAGATGTAGATAATGGATTATTTCATCTATGCTAAAACTATTGAACCTACTGCGTTGGTTATTTTATAGTCAACCGTTGAACAGTGTAGATCATCAAAACTTAGTGTTTTTGTTTTCAACCAAATACAATGTTACCAACCTATGAATGGATTAAACCAAGAATAAAAAAACCCCGTTGCATCTATTGTACCAAAGGAAATCCACATCAACCTGCTGATTGGATTGTAACAAAACACAGCTCTTGTGAACAGAAGAAAAACGAAGAAGTTAAGAAATATATTCAACAAGGCTATCGTGGTTAAAGAGAAGTATCAAAGGTCAAAGGTTACTTTTACTTCAACCTATAAATAGAAGGCTTTATAAGTTGAAACTCTTACTTTCAGAAAGAACGCTTTTAAAGATGGTTGAAAATAATAGTATTAATAAAGTGTGGGATGAGATCTCTGCGTCACCAGTTATTACAGAGGACTTTATTGGATGGTTTTGTGACCATGTGAACTGGGAAGTAATTTGTCGTAAACAAAGATTATCTGATATGTTTATGGCGACCTATATTAATAAGATGCATTGGCCCAATGTGTCTAGATATCAAAATTTAAGCGAAGCTTTTATGCATATGTTTAAAAGCGAACTCTATTGGCCTTTTCTTTGTCGTTATCAACGGATGTCTGAAAATTTTATAAGAGAAAATGAAGGGCGCATCGACTGGGAATACTTATTAAAGTATCAAACACATCTCTCTCCAGAGTTTTTTGAAGAGATGCGTCAAAAACATATTAAACCAGAAGAGGGGAGAATTTATGAAGAGGAGCAAATGGAAGAGTCAACTAATATTCGAAATGGGAAGAAACAGTTAAATGGTACTTCAAAGCTGTATAATAACCCATCAAATTTTGGAATATCATCAATGGGTGGCTCATTTTAGTTATTTAGTAACTGCTATAATTAGAGGATGGTTGTTCCCATTAAATATGTATTCTAAATGTAATTATATTTTAAGAAAATTAGTAAATAAAATACACCAATAAGTTTTATATGTTTTTCTTTATTTAGTACTAAGCAACATTACTTTTATCTATCCAGCTATTATGTTTATTATCAAATCCTAACCACTTTACAAACACCTTATTTTTGGCACGTTTTAAAATTTTTTCTACTAAATAAATTTCAGGATATTTTACTTTTTGTAGCTGAAGCTCATAGAATCCTCCCTTAATTTCATTTTTACTAGCATCCTCCAATAGATATGTTACTGGGTTGGTGAGCTGAATTTTCTTAACAATAAAAATTTCAGTAGACCAATTTGGCATGTATTTCTTATCAAACACACCTCGTAGTTTTGAAATGCGAACATGGTCACCAACCTTGTATTTTGGTTTAAATGTCATCTTTATATGATTATAGACCGTTTTGAGCAATAGTTTTTCATGTTTTTGTCGCACCTCTGAGGGTTTCATCCCTATAGTTCGATGTTTCCTATTGTTATAAATTTGAACAATCTTTGGTAGGATATCATACCATTTGTAAGATCCTTGATAGTTAAATTCTTTCCACATTAGGTTTTTAAGGGTTCGGTTTACCCTCTCAACAATTTGAGCCTTTTTTTCACTAAATGAACTATAGTGTTTGACCTTGTATCTTTTCAACAGTTTTTCTATCGTCGAATTGTAAAACTCTTTCCCATGATCGGTTTGAAGATGAAGTGGTACCTGTTCTTTAAGCACTTTTTCCATAGCTTTCGACACTTCTTCCCCAGTTTTTGTTTTTAATGGATAGGCCCAAACATATTTCGAGAAACAGTTAATAACCACTAAAATGTATTTAAAACCTTTGTTTTCGTTTGCGTACGGTATCATCTCCACAAGATCTGCTTGAAATAGATCATTTAGTGATTTGACAATCACTCTACGTCGTAAAAAATTAATTCTAGCCGATTTGTGTATTTCATTAACTACTTGTTGCTTAACATCTGTAATAAAATTATTAACCATCTCTGTTCTAAATAATATTGGCTTCTTGCAGCTCCTCAACTATAGAGTAGATTTCGTTTGTGTGACCTGTGTTGCCAGCTGTCTGAGATGCTAATAATAAACGTAACCGTTGTACAAGTTCATTAGGATCATCCCAGTACACATACTCTATAGGACTATTGGAGTACTCCATTTCCTCCTTTAGATCTCCACCTTTATATGTGTCACTAAACAGTTTCTTAAATTTTGTTGAGTAGCTATCGGTGATCACATCTCCAGAGGCCTTATGATGTTTTCTGTTTGCATAGGTGTGTTCAATGATGTCTCTAAAGGCGTCTGCATCATCTTGGGTATACTTTGTAGGCATATTTTTTCGAAAGAGTAATTTGTACAAACCATGTGTACCTTTATAGCGTTTACCTTTTATAATTAAATCAGCTCCATCAAAATCAATTTTCGAATCACCAATATAAAAATTGTCAATATCATCTCGCCTTACACGAAACTTGGAAAAATAATTTTGTGGATCAGAAGGTACGGTGGATGGATCATCTAAAAATTCTTTAATATAGCTTGCAAGTGAAGGATGAAACTGACTGTAGTAATCATTCTCAGATTTATTCATCAAGTCTCTAAGTCGTTCGTTTTCAAACTCTTCTTGCTTTTTGGCCTCATTCTGTGTAAAGTTCTCTGCTGCATCTTTTAACACTGCTTTTCTCAAAAAGTAACCACTTGTGGTGGGCTTATTTAGCTTTTTAGCACTTAAAGAAAAATTTAATTTTCGTTTAGCTCTCTTTTCGGTTGTCGGTGTTATAGGATTTGGATTTCGAGGAGTTGACTGGAATAAGTCTTGCATGTAAACACTTGGTTCATGCATCTGATTTTCATCTTCTTCTGCTCTGTTATTATCAAAATTCTTATGAAAAAGCGATGACGTTTGCAGATCTTCAAGTTTTTCCTGTTTTTCTTGTTGTTGTTTTTCGTTTTCTTGCTTGATTTTTTGAGGAGTTGTCAATCTGGGTGATAATGAAGGTATATTGACCAGTTTCGGAGGCTTTTTATCGGTTAAACTAGATTCAATATTTTCCAAGTGTTTTGTAATGGGTTGAAATAGGTTAGCCTGTGAAATCTGACTCTGTTTTAACAAATTTAATTTCTCACGTATTATTTTTCTTTTAGAAATTAATTGTTTCTTTAAGTTTTTTTCACCACCACTAACAATTTTTATATTTTCTTCTGACATTTTTATCTATGTTATCTCTACAAGTGTGTTAAAACTATTAACACTAAGCAGTATTTGAATCTAAAGATATATAAAGTTATCAAAACGATACCGATATCTTCCCTTATCAATATCACAATCTTTAAAAATTGTCAAAAAATCATACGGTTTTTTCCAGCAGTATGCACACATCTTTTGAAATTCATCAAATGTCATATCAGTGCCAATATGGTTGGTGTATATATGTTTTACATTTAGTAAATCTTGTTTGAATAAAATTAAAACGTTGGCATTGTCTCTTATTAAATGTTTAGGTATTTTTGCATATGTTTGAGAGAGATAGAAACTGTCAATATTATTATGTCGACCCATACTAAAGTAGTCACGCATCACATCTTGTTTATCGCAGGCTACGTCATCAAATATAAAAATGGAAAACGGATTTGCTTCTGATGGAGGAATTATGTTTTCGCTACTGTTGTAAGCGTAGTACCCTATTTCTTTAATGGGTTTTAATAGATTCTCCAAATATAAATACTTTGGTTGGTATAGACTTTTTGAATACACATACACATTTTTAAACTTTAAACCGTTTGAATGTTCCAAAAGGCTCAATATAAGGTTGGTTTTTCCACAGTTTGATGGGCCCACGATAAGACATCTAATAGATGATGGAAACAGGAAACCATGTCTTGATGTAGTAGTTGCATTAATATCATGGTTTTTAACTTCTAAACGCACTTTTTGTTTAACAATCTTTTTCATTTTCTATAGAAATATTATGTCAACTTAACACTGTTGAACTGGTAATGTATAAAAAAAGTAAAGACTCTGCTTTTTATTTAGTCTTAAGTGAAACGCTATGAAGTACTATGTTAGTTCAAACGTTAAAGGGCAAGGGTTGTTAAACAGTGCTATAAATAATCTACCCTTTGAAATGCATATCCCAGGGTTTTCTTATTGTGGACCTGGGACTAAGCTAGAGAAACGTTTAGCCAGAGGGGATAAAGGTATTAACCAGCTTGATAGGGCATGCAAAGATCATGACATTTCCTATTCAACTAATATGGAGTTGATCGACCGTCATGAGGCAGATAAAGTTTTAATGAGAAAAGCTTTAGAACGGATGCGAGCAACGGATTCAGGCTTGTATGAAAAACTGGCTGCTTCTGGTGTGGCTGCTGCTATGGGTACCAAGCTAAAACTAGGAATGGGTATGGTAAATAATGTATCAAAAACTGATCAAGTGCCACGTTTAAAGGCAGTGCGTCAGTGCCTAAATATGATTCAACGTGGGATAAAGATGACAAAAAATTATTTAGGCTCTCTTGAAACTCTAGAGGGTCAAATTAAAAATCCATCACAAACAACGAGAAAATCGTCATCATCCAAACCAAGAAAACCACGGTTAAAAAAAGTAAAAAAAGATGAACCTGAAACAGAAGCTATGGAAACTAATTCACCCCCTTTACATAAAGAACCAACATTGTTAAGAATCAAAAGAAAGAGAAAGTTAAGCGACTCGGTGGATATTCCTTTTAAATTACCAAAATTTTTAAAAGTCAAAAGAAAGAGAAAGTTAAGCGATTCGGTTGATGTTCCCTTTAAATTACCAAAAACCGACACAACTGCTGTTTTGAGTGAAGGACCATTGGAGCAGAAGTCACTAAAGCGGAGACTAAGCATTGATGGTGAAGAAAATGACAATATGCATAGCAACATTAAAAAACCAAAAATTATATAAATCTTAGACACCTTCAAACACACATATCAGTTGCTTTCATTCTTGTGTAAACTTTCAAGGTAGTAACATCATTCTTAAAAAATGAGTAAAACGAGAAAATCAAGAAACCCCACAAAAAGTAGAAAAACATCAACTTTTAAAAGAAAGAGGGCACGAATTGTAAAGAAAAAAATCAAAACATTGAGTTTCAGTCAAGCAACAAAAAAGATAAAGGATAGATTAAAACAACGAAAACCACAAGACTTTGAAACTGCAGTTAAAGTTGCTCTCAAGACAGCGGAAAAAAACAAAGGAAAAGTACGACCTGCACGAATAATAAAACTACCAAAAAAGGGTGGTTTTTTGCCTCTAATACCAATCATGGCGACTCTCTCTGCCCTTGGTGGTTTAGGGAGCGGCATCGCAGGAATAGTGAAAGCCATTAATGCTGCTAAATCTGCAAATCAACAATTGCAAGAGGCTCAACGACATAACCAAAGTATGGAGTCCATTGCTATGGGTAAAGGATTATTTCTCAAACCATACAAACTAGGAATGGGTCTTTTTTTACACAAAGGTGGATGTCAAAAAACAAAAACCTAAAGTTTTTCAAGAAAACTTTACCGATTTCACTACCACAGCGAGCTCTTACAAATATTGACCTAAAAAAGTATACAAAGCTGTTAAAAATTAAACATTTTAGAGGTGTGTTTATGAGAGATGAACTACCCTCAAAGATACATAAATTTGAGTCGGGGATAATTAATTTAGATAGTAGCAGAGGATCAGGAAGTCATTGGACTTGTTATAAGAAAATTAAAAATAATGTACACTATTTTGATAGTTTTGGTAATTTACGACCTCCTATAGAATCTGTAAGATACTTTAGTTCTAATGGTGACTCAAAAGTACTGTATAATTATAACCCCTACCAGACTTATGATTCTGTAAATTGTGGACACTTGTGTTTAAGTTTTTTGTATTACTTTAAGGGTTAATAAAAAACGTGTACTAAACTACATGGTTTTTCATTTATCAGTGAACCGCTATATAGTAAACATGTCCTACACCTTTACCTTATCCGGAAAATCATCACTCCTTTCAGCAATCATCTATCCACCTATAGTGCTAAACGAGCTTGAACAATATGATTTGGGGCTCATTAATTTCGAAAGTTACAACTCAATACCGAATGTGGATAGTTCAAATAATTTATTTTGCTTTAATGATGATAAAATTATAAAAATACCTGAGGGGTCATACGAAATTAAAGACTTGAACGATTTCATAAATAAATACTCAAAGCAAACTTTAAAGGAGGAACAATTTGAAATAAGTATAACAGCTAACCATAATACCTTACAGTGTGAGGTTATATGCAATAAAAAGATTAATTTTGAAAAGGAAAATTCCATTGGAAGTTTACTAGGATTTGCAGGAAAAACTCTAGAGGCAGATAAAAAACATATATCTGAAAATCCGGTTGATATATTAAAAGTGAATGCTATATGTGTTGAGTGCAACTTGGTTATAAACTCTTATAATAACGGAAAAGCAGTGCACATGTTACACATGTTTTACCCCTCTTCTCCTCCAGGTTATAAAATTATAGAAAGACCCTCAAATGTGATATATCTACCAATCAGCACTCATTATATTGATGATATTTTACTTAAAATAACTGACCAGGATGGAAAACTCATCAATTTTCGTGGAGAAGTGGTCTCGATTAGACTGCATCTAAAAAAATCCGTTTAAAAATGGTGTTTTTGTATAATCATAATACTTTTGGTATTCCTTATGAAGAAATTACCGCCTTAGAGGAAAGTAATAAAATTTATAAGAAGAAGATTGATAGTGTACCACCATTTAGTAATAAACAGCTAGTCAAAGAGCTAACACCTGAAAATAGAGCTTTTTTAGTATCTTTAGGATTTAAACTAAAAGGACAATAACTACCATCATAGGCAAAAGACTTAAGAAATTTTGGTATAATTTAAAAGTACGTGTCAGTTGTGGTATAAGAAGAATATTTTTTTCAGTGCGGTGTAGTTTAAAGTGTTTTGAAAAAAATGAGTCGTAACATTCTACGAGTGGGTGAAAACGTGCTCTATGATAATTCGATTGTGAGTTACCAACTACACACTCATCAACCATATGCTTCAACCACCTTAAACAACAATGATGAAATTCGAATTCCGATACAAACTCAAGACATCTATACCCTGCCTAGTCAAAGTGTTCTTTACCTTGAAGGAAAAGTACTGAAAGATGACAATACTGTCAGCACCAATGTGCACTTTGTAAACAATGGTTTAGCACATTTATTTGATGAAATTCGTTATGAGTTAGGAGGGGTGATTGTGGACCGTGTTAGAAATCCTGGGATTACATCAACAATAAAAGGTTACTGCTCATTCAAGGAAAGTGATGGTAACACCCTTCAAAATGCTGGTTGGACACTTAAAGAAAATCCACCTATATTAGATGGTTCCGGTAATTTCAATATATGTTTACCCCTAAAAACCCTTATGGGGGTATTTGAGGACCATCATAAGATTATTTTAAATGTACGACAAGAACTCGTGTTGATTCGCAGCAATTCCGATTTAAACGCTTTAATTGAAACTGAGGATAAAAAAGAAAAATATAAAGTGGTGTTAAATAAAGTTCATTGGAAAATTCCACATGTTAGAGTGTCAGATGATCAAAAATTGCGCCTTTACAAGTATTTAGAGGGTAACAAAGATCTCAATATTAGTTTTAGAAGTTGGGAATTGCATGAGTATCCACAACTTCAAACTACAACTAATCACACATGGGCAGTGAAAACTTCAAATCAACTAGAGACACCGCGTTTCATTATTATTGGATTTCAGACAGATAGAAAAAACTTGTTTAGTAAAAATATGAGTCGTTTTGACCACTTATCATTAACCAATTTAAAAGTCTATTTAAACTCCGAAGTTTTTCCATATGATAACTTAAATTTGGATTTTGATAACAATCAGTATGCTATTCTATATGAAATGTATGCCCAGTTTCAAAAATCCTATTATTACCACGATCAAAGCGAATCTTGCTTCCACCCGATAAACTTTAAAAATGATGCTCCTCTGGTAGTTATCGACTGCTCTCGACAGAGTGAAGACGTGCTCAAAGGTGGTGCAGTTGACATTAGAATTGAGTTTGAAACGAAAAAAGCTGTACCTGATAAAACTATAGCCTACTGTTTAATAATGCACGATCGACTTGTGAAATACAACCCTCTAACCAGTACCGTAAGGGTAGTTTAAAGAAAAAAAAAATGTTTATTTTGGATGTGCAAGGTTTCCAGTACAAAGACACTGAATTTATATGTAAGGAAATAGCTATATTAAACACCCATACTAATGAAGTTCGACACCATATCGTTAATTTACCCATGAAGTCCATCTGGTTACATCAAGACTTTAAACATCAAGCTGAATGGAATACAAACAAACTTCATGGTATAAATTGGGACACTTTTGATTTTAGTTATTTACCATTTGAAAACCTCGCTTTATTTATTAAGGATTTAATTCAAAATGAAACTGTGTTTGTAAAAGGAAATGAAAAAAAAGTTTGGTTATGTAATTTAGTTAATAATAATGTTGTAGATTTATATGACTTGGGATGTCCCAATATTAAAAAATTAAAAAATTATTGTAATGATAAGTTTCACTGTGAAATGCATAATAATAATTATTTAAATTGTGCTAGAGAAAATGTAATTTTGTTAAATAGATGGTATTTAAATAAAAAACATATTCAGTTTTAACCTTTTATTTTATTTTAGTTTAACAAAATATTAAAAATTAAAAAAAAGCTTGGGTTTGTGTTAAAGGATCCTCTTCATCGAAGAGACTTATTATCTCTTCCATATTTGTATTTTTGTTTGTTGTTTGTTTTTCGGATACAGTGGATACCACACCCTTTCTGCTTCTTCTTCTTTGTGCTTGGGTGGTATCTACTGCTTTTGTAGATGTTGCTGCTGTTGGCCCCCCAGACGATTCTCCAACAGCTGTTATTTCCATCGGATCGGAGGGTGGTGGTGGTGGTAACACAGCCAAATTTTTTGTTGTCTCAATCTCCATAGGTTGATCAATATTAATTTGGTATCTTTCTATCGCTCGCTGTAGGATAGCAATTTCTTCATCATCATCCGCCTTTATTCGATAGTACTTCACTGGCAGCCTACCGAATTTTTTGTCTATGGTTTCTGTTCTAGGTGAATATGATAGTCTGACAAAGGCTTTATCACCTTTTAAACTTATCTTCTTTACTCCAAAACTGAAAAAATAATAACATCAAAATTAAGACAAATAAATTAAAATTCAATATAATTTCTTTGCTATTAAAAAATTAGGAATATTTTTTTATATAAATATTATCTTGGATTCATGTAAGGTTTTTTAGTAATAATAAATTTTCTATAAAAAGTTAAAAGTATATTAGTATTAGTATGTTACTACTTTTTAGTTTCTTTTGTAAAAATTATCCTGTATTCGTTTAATAATAAATAATCTGTAAAAAATCAAAAGTACTTACTGAAAAAGATTCTTCATGCAAACAAATACCATTTTCGGAGGGCAGTTAATGCGATCTAGAGTTGACACTACAAGTGTGCATGGTTGTGTTGCCATTTTTATTTTATTTTTTTCAAAACTAATAAGCACAAACTGTTTGAATTGATTTTTGCTTTGATATTTGATGGAATTTATACCTAATTTTTAGCTAACATAAGCACTGCGTTGGTTATTTTTTAACAATGCTTGCACTTGTCCATAGGCGTTGCATTATTTAAAAGTTTATAAATTAAAGTGGGGGGATAGATTTCTCATAACCAAGATGACAGCGATCTTTCTGTAGGTTGGCTCCATCCTTTACATTTTAGCATCTTATATTTCCTTAATAGGGAGTTAATCAAGTAAAGTTTGGATTTAATACTGCTTGACCGTATTGTGACAGTATTACATAGAAAACTAACAACTGATCTCTCAAAATTGATATACTAAAGTCGAATTGAAAAATAAAGTAATTTGTTTTTTCTTTTAATAAAGACAGACACTAATAAATCTAAGCTTTATTACAATAAGTCCCTAATATATTGAATTTTAGGTTACAAACTGTCATATTTTACTATTATAACATATCACGTGACTTTTAAAGCAGTCAAATTATTTTTGTTGGTTTAAATTAATTAAATATATATATATATATATATATATATATATATATATATATATATATATATATATATATATATAATATTAAAGTAGCGTCGCCTATGACTACACCTAAAAAGTGCTGAATAATACATTTTTATTCAAATCAAAACATATTGTTTTGCTTTGAATAAAAAAAATGTTAATTTTTACAGACTCGTGGCGTTAATTGCATTGTCTTATCAAACCAATATTTAATTATATTTTGATAACGTATGAATTCATTCTGACAAAGAACGTTGTTCAGAACATATCTTGTTGAATATTATAGAAAAAATGAGTTCCCAAAGTTTTGATGTGTTGGTGTCTGAATCTGTAAAAAAAGTTGAACAGGTGAGTAGACTGGTGAAAACAAAAGAGGAATTTAATTATTGGATAGTTTTTCTTCTAAATTTAATTTCAACCGTAAAAAGTTGTGTAAAAAATAAACTTGATTGTGTACAAAACTTTTCTAAATTAGAATCGAATTTGGCACTTTTAAAACATTATTTAATATTACTAAAAAATAAAAAAAGAATTCATTTTGGCAAAACCAATAGGGTGAGGTCGGTCAAAAAAAATTTGGTTTGGGAAGATGTTGAAACGTGCTTTGGTGGTAGAATTAGAACAGGTATTATCACTAATTTTACCATTAAAGACCCCAAGATTTTCTTTAAAAAGGCATTCAAAAGTTTTTCAAGTCAAATTAAAAAGTCACTTAAACATTCAATTTTAAAAGTTAATGTCATTTTTTCGGGGAATTTTATTAAATTACATGAAGGTACTACGCAAACTGATGTGAAGGCTTTTTCTACGAGAAACAGTATAATAGACCAAACAACAAATTTAAAAAAATGGTATGAGGAAAACGTTTCTCAAAAAATATTAACCAAGATGGAGGATTTTCAAGAGCGAGATTCTGGTTGGGCTCTGTATGAAATTCTCCATCTCAAGGTTAATATTAATAAACACACCCCAATCAACTGTGGTGATTCAACTTATGTTGAGTCACCGCAGTGGATTAAAAACACCAAGGGGGTGATCAATATTCAAAATAAAGACAAGTATTGTTTTCTTTGGTCTATTGTGGCTGCTTTACACCCTGCTGCTCATAATGGGCATATAACTTCCTCGTACCCTCATTTTAGTCAGGTGGGACTGAATTATGAAGGTTTGGAATTTCCTATGCGACTAAAAGACATTTCAAAATTTGAGAAACTTAATAATTTATCAATAAATGTTTTTGGAGTTGAAAAGAATGAAATCCTACCTATCTGTTTAAGCAAATCAGATTTTTCCAAACGAATTAATTTACTTATTTTAACGTGTGGTGATGATGATGATGTAGTTGATAGTGAAAACGAGATGGATATAGATTCTGAAAATTTTGAAATTCTCCAGCCCAATAAAAGGATCTATCACTTTGCCCTAATAAAAAATCTTTCACGTCTTATATCAAGTCAGGTGGGTAGACAAAATAATAAAAAATGGGTATGTGATAGATGTTTAAATTGGTTTGTTTCTGAGGCAGTGTTGCAAAAGCATTATTTAGATTGTAAAAATTTAAATTTTACCAAACTAACTCTACCAAAGAAAAATGACGACATTTTGAAATTTACAGAATTTAAAAATAAAGAGCTGGTACCTTTTACAATTTTTGTTGATTTAGAATGTTTGTTGGAAAAAATTGACAACAATAACAAAAGTGCATCATCGCCATCGAATACACAAAAAATTCAACACCATATTCCTTTTGCGATTGGGTATTATGTGAAATGTTCATATGATAACTCGCTCTCCTATTATCATCAAATTGTAGGAAATGATTGCATTTCACGTTTTACTCATGAGCTGAAAAGAATAGCGGAAAAGTTCAGTAACATTTTTTCAAATATTGTTCCTTTAAAACCGTTAAACACTATGGAAAAGTTTGATTTTAATAATGCAACCCATTGTCATATCTGTGAGAAGGCTTTTCAAGAGGGAGACAGAAAACATTTAGATCATTGTCACTTGACGGGAAAATATAGGGGAGCAGCTCATCCGGGTTGTAATTTAAATTTTAATGATTCACACAGTGTTCCTGTAGTATTCCACAACCTTTCTGGTTATGATAGCCATTTCCTTATAAAATCTTTAGCAAAGGATGAAGAGGGTAGAATTCAACTTCTCCCTGTAAACAAGGAAAAATATATTTCGTTTACTAAATACATTGAAGGCACCAAAGTATATTTTCGTTTTATTGATTCTTTTCGGTTTATGCCTTCCGCGTTAGACAAACTAGCTTCATATTTAGACGATTCCAAAAAGACAATTTTAAAAAGTTTTTATAAGGAAGAGGAAAAATTTAAATTAGTTACTCGTAAGGGTGTCCTGCCCTATGAGTATCTCGATTCTTGGGAAAAGCTACATGAAACTGTTCTTCCTCCTAAAGACGCATTTTATAGTACTTTGGAAGGAAAAGGTGTTTCAAATGATGAGTACAAAAGGGCGCAAACCATTTGGAACACCTTTAATATTAATTCGCTTTTGGAATATGCGCTTTTTTACATGAAAATTGATGTAATTTTGTTATCTGAAATAATGAGCTCGTTCCGTGACATCTGTCTCTCCACCTATAAACTCGATCCGCTTCATTATGTTACAAGTCCAGGCTTGGCCTTTTCAGCCATGCTTAAACAGTGTAAAATAGAGCTACAACTTTTGACTGATGTTGACATGATCATGTTTATAGAAAGAGGTATAAGGGGTGGAGTTTCACAGTGTTCAAACAGATATGCTAAAGCCAACAATAGGTACATGGGAGAGTTATATAACCCCAATAAAGAAACGTCATATTTAATGTACTATGACGTCAATTCACTTTATGGCACAGCTATGACTTTACCATTGCCCTATGGTGGTTTTGAATGGGTTCATAACAATTCATTCACTGAGGAGGATATATGTAATATTTCAGATGATAGTCCCATAGGGTACATTTTTGAAGCAGACATTTCATACCCTGCTAACCTATTTGAAATACATAAAGACCTTCCTGTCTGCCCTGAACATCGAGTGCCACCCAACTCAAAAAGTAAGCTACCCAAACTGATGACGACACTTTACAATAAAGAGCGATATATCATCCATTATCGTAACTTGAAACAGGTCCTTGGTTTGGGTTTAAAAATTAGAAAAATTCATAGAGTCCTTAAATTTAAACAGTCTCAATGGTTGAAACCCTATATTGAATTAAACATCCATATGCGTCAGCAAAGTAAAAATGAATTTGAGAAAAACTTTTACAAATTGATGATTAATTCAGTATTTGGCAAGACTATGGAGAATGTTAGAAAATATAAGGACGTTAAGTTGGTAACTCGATGGTCGGGTCGTTTTGGTGCGCAATTCTATATTTCAAAACCTACTTTTCATAGTTTAACCATATTTGATAAAGATTTGGTTATTATTGAAATGTCTAGAAACAACATTATTTTCAATAAGCCCATATATGTAGGATTTACAATTTTGGACTTGTCAAAAACTTTTCTTTATGAATTTCACTATAACTATATTAAAACGAACTTTGGAGATAAAGCCCTTTTGCTATATACGGACACAGACAGTTTAATTTATAACCTACATGTTGATGATATTTACAAACATATGAAAACTGACATTGACAAATTTGACACATCTGACTACCCACCAGACAATATTTTTAACATGCCATTAAAAAATAAAAAAGTTTTGGGACTCATGAAAGATGAAAATAATGGTGCTATAATGACAGAGTTTGTAGGATTACGATCTAAAATGTATAGTGTGAAGATTTTGGAAAATAAAAGCGATTTGCAAAATCTTCAAACTAAACTTGAGCAGAAAGGCCTTTCATTAACAGAGGTTCAGGAACAATGTTTAAATTTAAATATTAGTAAAAGAGCAAAGGGTGTAAAAAAGACTTCACTTAGAAAAATCACATTTAATGACTATCTTGAGTGCCTTTTTAAAAATAAAATCACTGAGATCTCTCAAACCCTGATCCGATCTCACAAACATGAAGTGTACACAATCAAACAAAAAAAGATTGCTTTAAGTCCTTTTGACGATAAACGTCAACTATTACCCCACTCCACCAACACAGCACCATGGGGCTATCCAATAACTTAAATAAATCTTAAATTTAAACCAGTCTACAGAATCCTCTCAACTTGTTCAGACATCGGACACTATGTGTGTCTAGGAACTAGGTAAGTAAACAACCTAAAAAATTAACACCTAGAAGAAAAAAAAATAAAAAAATTAAAAAAAAATCTGTAAAAAATTATACTTACCTTTTAATTGTTATTTCAGTCTAACCGAGATACCACCACAACAATGAACAAGAAATCATCACATCAAAAAACTGAAAAAGACAACCTAGAAATTTATCAAGCTACAAATAAAACATCACCACAAGGATGGCAGAAGAAAAATAACATAAAAAAGACTGCAGAATGTGTGACAACCAAGCAACTTGGGTTTCTGGACCAGATGGATAGTAGTAGTCGTAGTAAAAATGTATGTGTTTACTGTAAAAGGAACGTTTGTTTCTGTCAAAACTATTCACATTGCAATATTGGCACTAGGCTTTGTTCTAGTTGTAAGCAAATGTTTTGTTTTTGCAAGAAATCAATTGAACATCATAAGAACATAGAAAAATATTACGCAGTAAGAGGTGAACAAGACCTATTTTGCTATGAGCAAATATCTCCTTCTCCTCGTTAATATATGTTTAAAATTAAATAAATTATAAATAAAATATTTGAAGTATATTTTCTTATTTTTTCAGATCCAAAAGACATGTATCCTGTGTCGTGCAAAAGTACCAAACAACTTTCGGATATGCAAATTTTGTTTATTGGAATCTGCAATCAAATACCCAGAAACAAGAAAATTGGCATGCAGAATTTTTCAACAGAAATATAATTATAACATCAAGTTTGACTAAGTTTTATATTTTTCTTTCACTATTTTATTTTAATAAAAATACTTACCAAATATTATTTAATAAATCACTTATTGTTTTTCTTTGATACCCTATCCTCTTTTTGACTCATTTTATATAAAATTTATTTTGAAAAAAAAAATCATCAAAAATGCTTACTATAAACTATAAACATCTCCCAGTGTACAAAATTATTATAAAAGTTGCATCATATTTTTTTGCTAATTAGATAAGTAACCAGCTGTATTAAATAAAGTATTGGGGTCACTAAGGTTAGAAACAAAATATATAATTAAAACATACTTTTAGTTTTTATTTAAGAATTATTTACTTTGAGACATCCTGTATAACATAAATAACCAGCTGTATTAAATAAAACAGGAATGTGTGTGGGGTCACTAAGGTTATAAACAATGCATACACAATGATAATAGATACACAGACAATCCCGATTAATTTTAACAAATTGGGGTCACTAAGGTTAGAAACAATGCATACACAATGATAATAGATACACAGACAAGCCCGATTAATTTTAACAAATATTTCTAGAAATTATTTCATTTTTTAACCAACAATTACCTAGCTAAGGCCTTTTTCACATTAGGACTTACCTAGCTCAGGCTAAGCGAGTGAAGTGGCTATCTTACTGGCTGGCACCTAACTCATTGCCAATAGGGCCTTTCAACAGCCAAGGCCTTACCTAGACCAGGCGAAGCTAGTGAAGTAGCTAGCTTACTAAAAAAACCACCTCATTTTACCTACTCCCTCATTGACCAATAGGGCTTTTCAACAGCCCAGGCTAAGCAAGTGAAGCGGCTAGCTAACTCATTGCCCAATAAGGCCTTTCAACAGCCTCTGGTTGTTGCGTCATTGCTGACAGCTTCTTGTACGCTTCTTTTGCCCGAAGGTCATACCAAGTTCACTTCTTCAGCAACAGGCCATCCACTTCGGAGAAGTGGATGGCATGGTTACCATTGTAGCCAGAACCCACACTACTGTACTACTAATTATATTGGATCATTGCCGCAAAACGCGAAATTGCACAGGTTTTATCAAAATGCATAATATGTTTTAAATGCAATCCTAAGTAGGTTCAGCCCATGATGGGTTCATTACCGTTTCCCCACGTATCTCAGTTGAGAGCATTTTTGCACACCGGTGTTGACTACGGAGGTCCAATAAATATAGTAATGAGTCGACATCGTGGAAATCGTACTAGGAAGGCTTACATATGCCTGTTTGTTTGCCTAAGTACTAAGTGCATTCATATAGAAATAGCAAGCGATTTGACCGCTGATTGTTTTATTGCTGCGCTTCGCAGATTTGTTGCGCGCCGAAACTACGTATCCGATTTGTATAGTGATAATGCAACTAACTTTTTCTCTGCTAACCGCAAGCTTTTACAGCTCGAGCCCACGCGCCCTATTAAATGGCATTTTATCCCGAGTAATAGTCCAAATTTTGGAGGACTTTGGGAGTCAGGAAGCAAGTCAGTTAAAAAACACTTGATTCGCTTAACTTTCGAAGAACTATACACTGTAACTTGTCAAATCGAAGCTATTTTAAACTCGCGTCCTCTCACTGAAAATTCTAGCGATACAAATGATATTTCCGCGCTGACCCCAGGTCAATTTTTATCTTTGGAAGCACTGAGTGCCGTTCCTGACGCACATTTCATTGATATTAAAATAAATCATCTTACGCGTTGGCAGCTCCTCCAACGAATCCACCAAGATTTTTGAAGACGCTGGCAACAAGAGTATCTCCATACTCTACAACAAAGGAGCAAGTGGTTGGAACCCACTTCAACTCCTAAAGTTGGACGCTTAGTTATAATTAAAAACGATTTATTACCGCCCCTTCAGTGGCAACTCGGCAGAGTGGTTGAAATTTTTCCCGGTAAGGATGGGATAAATCGAGTAGCCTCTGTCAAAACCAAGGATAGTTTGTTAAAGAGACCAATCTCTAAACTGTGTCGTTTACCCATTGGCCCCTCGGAAAATGCATAGCATTTTCAGCCGCCAGTATGTTTCGGTTTCGCAAAAAACCTCTTTTGTTTTAATCTAATATTTATTATATTTTCAGAATATTTTATTTTTTATTTTTAAAAACTCAAATTTTGGGTTACATTTGGGTATAATTGGGTTATAGTTTTACTCAATAGGTTAAGTTAAATTTGAGGCTTACAAACTAGCAATAAACTATCAATTTGGCATAGTTTAATATTTAAATTCCAAACGCATTTAATAATATATTTCTAATTTTAAGTCTATCCTCATATTACTACCGCCCTCTGGATATTTTAATTTAAATCGCGTTTTTATTCTTTTTCCTAAATTAGAATTCTAAATTCTTTTTATCAGAAGTGATGCGATTTTCCTATAGAGGGCGAAGAAACACGTCGCAAAAACCAGACAGAACCTAAAAAGAACTGTCGCCATTCACACACGTTCTCGATCGGAATATTTTGAAACTCTTTGAACTCTAAAAACTATTAAATTCCTCTAAAACTCCAAACATTGAAACTCGGGAGGGCTGGACCACTATAGAAGACTTCTGGCGAATCTGGTGCACCAGTTGGAAGAGATCAAGACATCACCGGTAAGTCCATCTCCTATAAGATCGCATCATTAATATTTTTCTATTATTTCGCTCTTAAATAATCATCATATTCCAATATTATTTTTATGTCTTAATTAATTTTTACTTCAGAAAGGTACGATTTCGCATGCGTTCGTATACGCTTCAAATGGAAGCGGAGGACTTGGTTAAATACAGTCGACTAGGTAATCTAACTTTTTTGAGCTATCGTAGTGAGACAGATATATAAAATTTTTTGAAATCGGATCAACTTTTTTTTTCTCGGAAAAATTAGGATCACCATACACTACATTATAGTATAGTAGTAGTGTGAGCTAATATCGAAGCGATATAGTGGTCGGTCAAATTCAAAAATTTTGGACGGCTTAAATACAAAACCATTTTTTGGCCAAAATTTAAAAGTGTATTGCCGATGGAGAAATAATATATGAAATATTTTTTTTTTTAATAAAAAAATTAAAAAATCTACCGCAAACTTGGAAAAAACATACAACAGTTTTTAAAGCGATACTGAAATGGTTGGAGATTTTTTATTTTGCGGTTAAATTTGGGTCTCCGGATTTTTTTTTAATCTGGACTGGCTTTTAAGTGATCAACATATAGCTGGTAACTGATAGTAATGAGATGTTTAAAGTTGGGTTTTTGATTTTTTCACAAAATTACCAAGTTATATACTTATATATATAATATAATTTAGAAGCCTGAAATAAATGGAATTAACACGTTAGTAAGGGTGCTAACTCTATTTTATTTTATTTTTAACAAAACTCAAAAATATTTATAATTTTCGAAAAGAGTGATATTTGAAGCTTTTAAAAAATACAAAAGATAAAAAAAACAGAAATATTTGCCTGTAATGGTCAGCCATTCCCCTTAATCCGACCCTGGTACGGCCATAAGACCAACAAAAAAATCCTGCTAAATTTAACATTTATTAAAAAACTACCTATTTTATTTATTTTGTTTTTAAAAATATAGAAACACAATATCTTTCAAAACATTAAGCTTGTTTAGTACGTAGAATAAAATAAAATAATTACCTCGGTTTTAAAATCAACCCGGTCTTTTTTGTAGGATAGAAAACGCAGTATCTACCTATAATTTTTCTTAATTTCGGCTTGTAAAAAATAAAAATAAGGTTAGAACCAAATGCTTTTTTTTATAACTTTTAAGCATCGGTATTTCGATAGGCTTGCTGGTATTTGTAGGAGTATCTGTCATAATTGCAGTACATTTTTTAAGAAAGTTAATTTTATGTATAATTTTATATTAGAAATGCAAAATTTTTAAATTGTGGTCAAATAAAGTTTAAAAAAGTGGCTATGAATGAGTAATTCAAAATCTTTGAATTTTGCGGATAACGCACTTTATATTTTTGATTCTGCTACAGATTTTTCCTGCAATGTTTTTTAATATTTTTAAAAGCAAACTATAGGCAGACTTTAAAAAAAATAAAAAAAGTATGTCAGATGAAAACCTCAACAGAAATTTCTTGCCGGAGTTAAAAAATTCAAGTTTGAAGAAAATCACTAGTTTGGAAAACTAACATTTTTCTTTTCTTGAAATAAAAAAATATTTCTAATAGTTGTGTTAGGCGGACCGAGAGAGACATGTCTCACATAATTAAAACCGTAATAAAAAATATTTTGACTCTTTTCGATTTTGAGTTATTTTGATAAAAGTAAGAAGGTGCAAACTGAAAAGTTAAGGGCACTGAAATGCAGCTTAGATTGGACTACCAACCAACTTTTTTTTACTTCTCCTAAGTCAATGTAGAAACTTCCCAATTTTTATGAAAGTCTCGCAAAAATTGACAAAAATGGCGAACTGACCGACCAATATACAATTTGGATATTTTTTAAGAAAACTTAAAATATCCAAATATAAACGCTTTTTTGCTACCATTTACCTTTATATTTTTTAAAAAAATTTACACCGTTTGAAAACTTGTCTATATTAAAACAAAATATTTCAGGGGACCCAAAATTAAACGCAAAATAAGAAATCCCCAGCCGTTTATCTTTAAACATGTCATTTTTATTTAAAAACCCATTATTTTGAACCAGTGCTTTTGCTGCGTTTGCGGTAAATTTTTTAATATTTTGAATCATATTTATCTTGTTTTCTTAGAAAGTAAATATTGCATTTAGTTCTCTATTAGAACCACTAAATAGTCTTTTGAGTTTTGTTCAAATAATGTTTTAAAAAATTGATTTGTATAAATAGTCCAAGTCTCTAAATTTTGCGAAAAACGCAACAGCTTGGTATATGTGATTCTGGTACAGATTTTTCCTGCAATATTTTTTAATATTTTAAAAAGTTTAGTATAGCGAGACTCAAACGGAAAAAAAAGTACGTCAGAAAAAATCCGCCTCAGAAATGCCTTGACAGGGTCCAAAAAATACCAAGTTCTAAAAAAATCTCTACTTTGGTAAATTTGTCAAAGTTTTGAATTTGACATTATTTTTCCTGAAATCGAGAAATATTTCTAGAACTTGTGGTACATAGGCCTATAGAGATAGGTCTTACCTTATCAAAACTGCAATAAAAAAGTGATTTTTTTGATTTTGAGATATTTTGAAAAATGTGGAAAGGTGCAAAACAGAAAGTTAAGGGCACTGATACGCAACTTATAGTGGAGTGCCAACCACTTTCTTTTTATAGTATTTACTTTACTTGAGTCGGTCTACAATCATGCCAATTGTTGTTAAAATCCCCCAAAAATTGACGAAAATTGCGGTTTAATGCCCGACCAGTATACGATTTGAATATCTATTAATAAAAACTGAAAAATATATTTAAACGCTTTTTTGCTACCACTCACCAAGTATATTTAAAAAAAAAATTACATCGGTTAAAAGCCTGTCTATAGTAGAAGAAGGTTTTCGGGGTACCCAAAATTAAATTTAGAATAAAAAATCCCCAGCCTTTTAACTCCAAAAGTGTAATTTTTGCGTAAAAAACCGTTATTTTGAACGAATTATTTTTTCATGTTTGTGGCAAAATTTTGAAATATTTTGGATTATATTTATAATTCTTTAAAAAAAAAATTAATCTAGAATTTAGTTCTCTATAAGAGCCGGTAAAAAGTCTTTTAAGTTTTAGTCAAATAAGGTTTTAAAAAATTGTTTTGTATAAGCAGTCTAAAATCTTTGAATTTTCCGAAAAACGCGACAGCTGCGTATTTGTCATTCTGCTACAGATTTTCCCTGCAATTATTTTTTAAATTTTAAAAAGTGTGATATAGCCGGACTTAAAAGGAAGAAAAAAAAGTATGTGGATTAAAAGCCGCCTCAAAAAGTTTTTGACAGGGTTAAAAAATTCAAGTTTAAAAAAAATCACAACTTTTGTAAATTTTCAAAGTTTTGATTTTAACATTATTTTTCTTAATATTAAAAAACATTTTTAAAAGTTGCGTTACATGGGCTTATAGAGACGGGTCTTGCCTAACTAATACTATCAAAAAAAATATTTTAGCTGTTTTGGATTTTGAGATATTGGAAAAAAATGAAGTGGCGCCAATTTGAAATTTAAGGACACTAATACGCAGTTCATATATACGAGTAGAGTACCTACCAAAAAAAAATATTTTTTCCACTAACCTTGAGTCGATCTACGAACGTACAAAGTTTTATCAAAATCACCAAAAAATGTGTTTTGCTGCCCGACCATATTTTTGTTATACTGCTGGCATACAAAATTTTTCAGAAAAAGATATATGGTACACATATGTAACAATAACCGTTTTGAATGCTAGTAAACTGGGATGACTTTATTGTTGTTTTAGAACACAAAAAATTTCAACAATCAGATTTTTAATTTATATAACTAAACATATTTTACTACTTTTATACTACAAAGTTATATATATATATATATATATATATATATATATTAAATATATATATATATATATATATATATATATATTATATATATATATATATATATATATATATATATATATATATATATATATATATACCACTGAGCATATTGATAGCTATTCATAAGATAATTTAATTTTTTAATTTCAGATGGATAAAAAACACTTTTTTAATTTGAAAGATGCCCGAGATGTCGTATATATTTACCATCACATACATCACGAAGCCGCAAGATTTCTGCCCTATTAAGGGTTAAGGTCAGGCTGGCACACCCATTTTGTAGGGAATTTATTGTTCTTTAATTTTTATTATAACATTTTTTTTGTACAACGCGCGCCGTAATCGAGTTTTAGGCAAGAAACTGAAAAATTCCACCTTTTGAAGCGAACCAAACCCCCCTTCGCCACTGAAGCCGGAGGGCTTGGGGTGAGGACTTTTGATATCTTTATGTCCTAACTACCCTAAAACTATTCCCGGAGAGAAAAATTCTCCCCCCCCCCAAGCAATCTACAACCCCTTCTTGACTGGACTATTAAATAATACTATATATATATATATATATATATATATATATATATATATATATATTGATGCACGCGCCGTTGTCACCTCAGCGTCAAGGATATGACGACCTGACCTCACCTATTTCTAGTGGTATTACCACATATATAGGTACATATATGAGATGAGGGGAACATCCTTTACCAGATTTTCAAAAGAGGGGAAAAGATTTTTTTTATAAAATTTGATAAATACGCGGAATACGTTCGGACCTCAGGCCAATATACAACCTTTGGATATGTGCTATGTCCTGCCACCTCAGGCACTGTTGCCGGTTTTATTGAGGTGATAACGTATGGCGTATATCTACCCTAAACTATAAGCAACGTATTAGCTTTATCTGACTAAATTTATATATTACATACAAGGTAACAACGCTTTACTTTTATTTAGGGACACTTTAGGAAATATTACAACTTTAAAACGTTGCAAAAGTTTGTAAGAAAAGATTAATGGTGGCAACGTACTGTCTTTATATAAAACACCGTACCTTTATACTTTCATTATAGAAAAACGGGCTGTTATTTTTTTTCAAATACTCATTTTGAGGCTTGTGATCTCAGAAATGTTGCATAGCTTGAAAGTCCTAAATACAATTTTTGTTGGGAAATGGTTTACTTACTGTCAAAAATTCTACACATAGATCCGATAAACAAATAAAAGGGAAGTGTCAAAAATACAGTTTTTGGAATGCTAATAAATTTAATAGTTTATATTAATTTGTATATTTTTTGGTTTGCAATGATTATGACATGATGGATATGACAGAATTTTGAATATTTTTTAATTTATCCGTGAAAGTAAATTGAATAAAAAAGGAGTTGTAATAGTTAGTTAAGCCGTTTAAAACAGAAAAAAACATATGCAGGATATTGTGTTTGCCCACGCCACAGCCCAACGCGCATATTATAAATCTAGTAATAACCACCAGCAACCAAAAGGCTCAAATGTCACGTGATGTCAGAATTCGTAAATTACATTCTTTATCATTTAATTTCCAAGAAATTCATAATAAAATTATAATTTTTATTCGCTATATTGCAAATGCATCACCCTGTATATACAGCTTATTATTAATATTTTCCTGCACCTTGTGAGAGGTTAATGTAATGAAAAATTTGCATAGTTTCCTATTATCCTGCTTTGCAAAATTGCGAAATCTTGACAGCAACTTTCTTCAGTTTATAGTATTTGTAGTTACATATTTTTTCAAAACGAATTTCTCTCAGTTCGTTTTAGGATATTTAAATTTATACCAAAGTATTAAATTCCTATTTAAGTATACTAATAATTTCCGAGTTGGCCCAGGATTACTTATATTTAATCCTGGTTCAACTCGTATTATTAGTGCACTCCAACAGGAATTTAAAACCAATATAACTCAAAAACGACCTATAGTTCAAAAGATAATATGAAAAATATTATGCAACTTTACATTATCCCCTGAAAAATGCCACGGAAACGTAAAAATTGACTGTATTTAAATTGCAATTTTCTGAAATAAAATAAACAGATCCATGACGGATCTGATACCTTTCTAGCTAGCCTATTAGAACACTTCCCGTTTTCAGTTTTTTTGTACATATCTCAGAAACGAAGGCTTTTATGAAGTTTTAAGGTATTACATAAATTATTAAGATAAAAGTGCTCCATTATATTTCCAAAGCCGCATATTGTTAAGATGCTCCGTTAAAAAGTTCGCATTAAAAAAAAAAATAATTGTCAAAAAACTATCAAGCATTAGTGGATTTGGACCAAAATCTATTCAGCTCGTTACAATGTCAAACACTATTTCACCTAAACATTTCATGAAAATGGGTTCAGCGGTTTAGGAGCTATCGTGCTACGGACAGAGATACACGCAGACAGACGTCACAACGATATTGCTCAGATAGCTTCAAACATACCCAAATAACGCAGTTTCGGCGTTATCTCAATTTTTTTTCTAAAAAAAAATCTATTTTCAAAACAACTTGCTTTGCTGCGATTTTCACTATTGTTTTGTCGCTTAAAAAGCAAAGCTTAGTAGGAGTAAGTTTTTTTCTTCTCTTGAAATAGCTGAATTCCTCCAAAGACATTGAATATAAGTTACGGCCAGGGACGTAGCTGCTATAGTGGTTCTTCTTATTGAAGGAAAAAGCTAAATAGCGCGTGACAAAACATCGCAAATTAAATCAAAGTGATTTTTTTGTTTATACTAGCCTGACCAGGTTAAAAACACTAAAAACGCGCATTTTTGTCCGATTAATTTAACGTTAATTCTTTTTCCTGGCATTATCAATATTTTAAATTAGTCAAGTGTTTTAAGAATTGGCTATGTTGGCGAAAATTAAGTAAAAAAGTCGCATCCTTATTCTTTCAAATTCGAATAAAACCCTAGTAATATGACATTTGTTTTTTTTGCTAAATCCGTTTTGGTTCAAACTTACGGAGGTATTTTTAAGTAAAAAACTGGAAATAGTAAAGTGTCTTTTTAACATGTTTGTTGACTCATTTTTTTAATTTAAAATTGGCTAAGTAAGTTAGTCAAAGATTTATCATTATTAAAAACCGGATTTTCTTAATAAATAATTTTTAAAATCCGAGGCGTTTTTAAAAGTTTTTAAATTGACACACATATCTATAAAAAGTTCTTTGCCACCACAAAAAGAATTACTTATAAATTGCTGCCCTTCATACCTACACAACGGTAAATGTTGGCTTCAATTTTCTTATATTTATAACACTTTTTTTGGACATCGTATTTTATAGTCGAAGCAAATTAGGCGTAAAAATGACGACTAGATGAACAAATCTATAAGGATTTGACATTTTGGTTGTGAACTCCTAGTAGGAAACCTAAGGTGCAAAACCGAGGAAAAAATGTCAAAAATAATAACCAAAAAATAGAAAATCAATGTCAGGCTTTGCTTCCTATAAAGCTTGCATTTACGATAGGTGTCCTTAAGGAAACCCCCTCTACCCTAGGATTAACCTCCTCACCAAACTGAACCTCACGACGATTTTCTGCGTTTATCTCACAAACCGTAACTTTTTATATTCTTCATCAAATTTCTTATATATGATTTATTCCACACATTTTAAATGTAAATACAGAAATTCTAACATTTTTATAATAAATTTTTTAATTCTTTTATTAGTGATGAAAGCGAAAAAATTAATCCTGTAGTGCTTTTACCTACAAACAAAAGATAGAATACAAGAAAAAAACTAAGTAACTAAAAATAGCTTATTAAAATTTTAAAAACTTTAAGAACATTGACTAAGTAACTACTGTTTATTACTTAATTTTTAAACTAATAATTTTAATTATAATACTAAACTTTTCCTGTCAAAAACAAACTCTTTACATATACTATAAATAAAGAAATAAATCTGTATTATTTTTTACAGACACACACACACACACACATGCATTCACATAAACCCATATGCTATAGGTATAGGTACAGGTCAAATTACTTTGATAACTAGTGGACAGTGGTTTAATTATATAATAGATTCTTATGTATGTACAGTAGGTCCGTAAAGTCTGGAATCACCCATTATTGCTGATTTAGAGATCGTTGATTGGATGACATGTTTGTTATTAAATAAATGACGTACTTCATGATTACTTTTAACTCTATTTGACCAATCAGGGTGCTAAAAAAAACTTATTTCATACAAATGTCTTTTATTAAGTGTTTAGGTATGGAGATACCTTAACAAAAATGTACCACATTTGTAATGACCTATCAAAGTCAAATGTGAAAAAATATACCGGGTGTCCTATTTAAAGAAACATTAGTTTATGTCATAGCTTTTTCTGGAACATCCTGTATAATTAACCATAGCCTTTTCTAACTCATATTTTAAATCTTTATTTGATATCCAAGCTTTTTTCTAAAAAGCTTGCAACTTTTTAAAAAAATTCGTGATTCTACACTTTACGGACACACTGTATAAGTAGGCATAATAAAGGGTTTTGAAAAAATAAAAAGATTAAAATCGGAAAATACAAACTCTTTTGATTTTTTGACAAATGATTTAAAACATAGCATCTTTATTGCTTTAGGAAATGCATTATAAATCTTTGCCCCAAGCAAAATAAACATCCTTTGTGTATGGGATAGGTTTGAATAAAACATAAAATAATACGGATTTTTTTTTGAGATCTTTAAAAATAGCCCTCCTATTGGGACGTCAATGGAGTTTTCTACAATAAACTTTATTTTGCATTTTCTCTAAAGTACTTAGTATTTAGAAAATGGGATAAAACCTAATAATTTCAGTTTATTTTGCTTATAATATAGAAAGAAATATATGGAGGGGATATCTTTAACACTTTGTGGTTTGTATCCTAGCAAGAATATTACACATGCAACTAATTGATACTTTTTGTAGAATATCTATCAATCTTTGTTTAATGTCATTACAATCATTCTCAAAAATGAGTCATTTTTAAGTTAAAGGCCACCAAAAAAAGGAAATTGTGCAAATTCAAAAATGACGACAAAATGGTTGATATCATACCTCGAAAACTATTACTCTAACAAAAACACTTTTTAGCATTTTCGTATAAAATTTAGTTTCAAACTCTTTTACAAACACCAAGGGATTATAGAAAAACAGAATTTGTGCGCCATTTTTTTAAAAAAACTTCCTTGAATATTATGGACAGTCAACCCTATAATTGTGCCAAGTTTCGGACCTTTTGCACCAAAACCGCATTTTATGTCTCTAATGATTAAACTACTTAACTAATTTTAAGTCTAAAGCCCATAGCACAGGGTTGAATAGCTGTCACAAATACTTATTGTATTACAAAAGCAATCAATCAACCGTCCAAAACTAACAGAATACTCAAAGAAATGTAGGAAGACTAACAAAATTAGTTCAATTATTTCAATAAGATAAAAAATACAATAATAATCGTCTACAAAGCCCCTTCTAAAATATCCGACCCGAGACGTTTCCAAGAATTCGATTAAACATTCCAAGGGTAAAAAGCAGGTAATATCTGAAATTACATACAACAAAGAAACCCGTCTCTAAAATCTAAACCACAAGGTTGCCAAATTTCTGAGGTCGCTGCGACGCGGTCTTAACACGCAAAATACCTTTTATACCACCGAGGTGACTTAGTAGACCGTTTAGTTTCAGTAAAAGCGCCGCTAGCGCCACCGGTAGATACGTGAACTACACGGCCAAAAAGTAGCTATATATACCATTTTGTGACCTCAGAACAAAATTTTGCACACAGCTTGCTGAGTGTGTCAGGAGTCATCTCTGAAATTTGTATTGAAAAACGTTGACACCTCAAAAAAGTGAGGTGACAGCGTAGTTTATATACTTTATTTTAAGGTGGCTACGTACCCTTTATCAATATATATATATATATATATATATATATATATATATATATATTATCATTATTTTAAATTTTAAAAACCCGTAATTAGGTAAAACGCTGAATTATTGCCCCGTTTTCACCACACACTCTTTATAGCATAGGGGAAATTTTTAACCGCTATAATGCAATATTATATTTTCTCTTGGTTTTAAAAATTAACTTTTTCTTTTTACAGGCTGTCAAAGATAAAAGTAACAACAAGGGGCTTTATGGGAATTTCGGAAACGGTTCAATTTTGGTTAGGAAATTGAGAAAAAAGTCTGATTGGGCCAAAATAGCGCAACTTATTTCTCGTTTAACCAAATTTTTTTTCTATTAGCATTTCCGAAATCATCATAAAGTTCTATGTAGTTACTCTTATCTGAGAAACCCTGTATTACTAGCCTTGATTTTTTATTAACAAGGCCTTTTTTTCATGTCATGTGTGCTCTTAAGTTAGTCCTGGCAGCAGGGCGTAATAAAATAATAAGATGCTTACTTTAGTTTGGTCCATTGCACAAAACGTCTTACCTAAAAAAAAATAAAAAAAATTGTTAATTTGCAACACAGGAGGGGTAAAAATAATATGTGCAGGGAAACTAACACGGTGTGACTTTGGTTTAACATGAAGATACCCAGGGGGGCGCCCTCCCAAGGCTAAGATTCCTTTTAGATATTTTTCACATATTTCATTAATACAAAAATAAAATAGCATAAAATATGGCATTATGTGGTCTCGCCCACCAAGAAATATTCCTAGGTTCGCCACTGATTTAAAGTATGATTTTTTTATGACATCCACGTACTGTGCCAGGAAAATGGATGATACAGTGGCGTATATAGAAAAAAGTTTTGGGGTGGGCCCGAGACAGTTTTGGGGGGGGAGACACCATGAGGCCGTATTGTATGCTCTTTTATGTTTGTATTCATGAAATATGTTGAATATATCTAAAAAAATGTTAGTTTCGGGAAAGGGGCGGCCCCCAGGCCCCTCCCTTATATACGCCACTGGCATGATGTAAGCTAGGTGAAATTTTAGTCGGCGTTCTTTTAAGGGAAAATTGTTACAGTGATTAAATAGTTAAATTGAAGTATTCAGTTTCCTAAATAGAGTAGTAATTAGTTCGTATTTGGGATTGTTATTCTGTGAACAAAATCTATAACAAAAATTTAACACCCGACGTCCCCCACCTTAACAAATACGTGGCGCCCCTGGTTTTTCCTAATTTAGGTTTTTCTGGACTTGAACCCATGACCTTCCGGCTGTTAAACATAAAAAAGCTGGCGGCAGGTGGGACCGGCGTTGTTTATTGCAACTTGTCGATTTTGTTAGGGTCTTGGATATATACTAGAATTTATTTGAAAATATATATCATTAGAACCAAGGGTGATGTACACAAAAAAAATTAGGGCCGCAACAGATTTGGCACCCAACGTAAAGGGCCAGGGTTTTGTAGATAGGCAACATAAGTTGGCATCACCCAACTAACTTTTTTCTTCTTGTTTTTTTTTCTATAATAAAGAGAACAGGAATCCTAGTAACAACTACACAAAAGGGAGAAGTTGGTATTTATAAAGTTTTAATGGTGTTTTCGATTAAATGACCACCTAGTGCAGTTGCTTTTCGTTAAGGAAAAATGTTGACATTTTTAATTTGACAACTTTTTTTTTAGGGTCTTATGGTGGCTGGTTTATGCAATAAAGTGGTACATGGTTTTTTTTTAAACCTAATTAGCTTAGTTCGATTACAAGTTGAAATAGGAGAAGTGGAAGGTGGCTACTGACAAACTAGACAGTTTTTTTTTCAATTTTTGTTGTTTTTTTGGATCCGAATAATAAGTAATAAAACTTGACAGACATACACACTCAGTAAAAACTTAGGACATATGACTGGCTGTACTTCCCTGTTCTAACTTTTATTGGGAAAAATATTTTTTTTACCAAACATTTGATTTTCAACAGAGTCAAACTACCTGAGAAATAGCAGTGAGCTTTGAATTAAGGGCATAAACTAGTTACTGACTGGACTTTAAAAAAATAAATCCTAGAGCTAGTTTCGCGAAGTAGGTAATTATAGGAACCTCAGATTCCTTTAAATTTTTTTATGTTTTAACTTTTTTTTGGTGCGAAACAAGGGCGTAGCTCCATTTTTTTTAAAAGAAGAATCCAGGAGGGATTCCATGTACCTTGGTCAGAAGGGATTAAAAAAATGATGAGTCACAAGTGCAGGTCTGATTTAGTGGGTAAGTGTAAAAGTGTTAGTCCGCAGGACTGTTTGGGTATTTTTGGCATTAGACTGTACGAACCTTTTAGGGATTTATTGAACCCCTGTTTATGGCTATAGGTTTAATGTGTTTCGATAGTAAGTACTACTTGGTCGGTAAGCACCCACATTTTTTTTTATTGAACCTTGATTTGGTATGGAATAGGTTTGCTTAACTAATGTTGGATAGCTTGGATAACAATAAAGGGTTTAGGTTTCATGGTTTTTTTTAGAATCCGATGAGGGATGATAATTTTATTTTTCTCTGAATAGAGGTATTATAAAAACCTGAATCACTTTAGAGTTTTGGCTTTTAGGTAATTGATAACTAAACTCTACACCTACTACTAGGGAAAATTTATACCCTTAAGTTATCCATATAGGTTATTAATTGATTTAATTGGGCAGATAGATGGTTAGGTTTCTCTTGTTTCTTTTGTTTGTTGGGAAAAACTGAGTATATCAAACTTAGGAAAATCCATAACGATTACTACTATATAGTCTCTGAAAGGGAAACAGGAACGGGGAATGACAATTTCCATTTATTTCTCTAATCTTTAGGACTTAAAAGCTTTAAAAACCATAACATAATTGGTTAATATAAGGTCCTTATTAAACTCAATGGTACACTGTGGTCTTTTAACCTTATCGGAAAAATTCTAACCATGTGAAGAAACTTACAGTGAAGAGAACACAGGCCAGCTTTAGATTTTAAGAAGGCAATGGTTAGCAAAGAAAATCGTTACTACTTCAACTTTAAGAAATCATTCAAAAAAGTCGAAAAACCACAAAAAGTATTTTCATATTTTTTTTTCTCCTTGTTTGGGAAGCCATCCAATAATTTCTTTTATGTGCTGCACAAAAAAAATGTCTGACTAAGATTTTTTTTTTGTTTTTTTTTGGCAATTTTCAGTACTTTTTATTATGTAGGTTTTTTTTTTTAATTTTAAAGACACGAATAGGTCGACACATATTAATAATACTTCAACTGAATGAAAGTTTTGGATGGTAAAAGTTTTTGGAGATTATTTCAACAAAAAAAAAATAAAATCATTATTATAATTTAATTTTTTTTTCCAGACCATAGGGTACGTTAGGTGACCGAAATCATCAATACACATTTTTGTACAATAGGCCAATGTTTCTGTGGAAAGTTAAGACTGTAGTTTAAATGGATATAGAGATTTGTTTTTTGTGAAGGTGCGGCTCTGTATTTTCCTAATGTTGACTAATTAAAGATAGATTTATAGTTTTTGTGCTTCAAACATTTTCTTTTATTTAATTTTTTTTGGTGGTAACAATTGGGGACTAACATCCATTCCAATGTGTTACAATTCGGGTCAGAGGTGGGTCCTATTGTGCTCAGGAATTTGGGAAAACCTTAATCTAAATTACCTAGAGCCGAGGTTGAACATCGATACCTCTCTAAACAGCGCTACCTCGGAACTGTCAAACTAAGTAATTATAATCCTGTTTGTTTTTTTTTTCCTTTTTTTTAAAAAAAAAAAGGGGGACAATTTTTTTTTGGGGCTAAGGGTACGGCGTAGGCTTCGGAGAGCATATACCAAATATGACCTACGGGTATACCGGCCTTAAACAAAAAATTTGTTTGTTTTAAATTATCAGTCATAATGTAAGCTTGTTCAGGTTAACCAGTACCTAGAATTACTTGATAGTTTTACAGCTCCATAGTAATTAAATACAAGAGATAGCTGCTTTGTTTAGAAGCACAACTATTTTTATTTTTTTTTGGTTAGGTCAGAACGTGTTAGGTTAGCTAGTTAGGCGTAGGACATAGTAACTCCAAACCAAGCTTGGTTGAGAACGGGTGTCACTAGTGTTGTTCAACTTGAGTTTTTTTTCCTTCTGTTTTTTTTTTGGTTTTTTTATGAAGAGTAGAAGTCACGAAATGGAGAATCCGCCTTAGACTGAGTGCAGCATATATATATATATATATATATATATATATATATATATATATTTGGTAAATATTATATGATCTTTGGGGATTCGTACCGGGAAATTTTTATTCTTTTAAGGTATTGCTAAAGCCATTCTCATAACTGACTCTTGCCAATCGACAATTAGCATGGGCTTGGAGTGCATAAAGGTTTACAGCCTTATGACCCATGGAGTTGTCAATTCTTGATAGGAGGTTTGACGGCATGTTAAAATTATATAAGTTTTTTCTGCTAGATAATTTATTTGTTTACTAGTTGCTTTTTGTTGGAAGATAACACTAGATGACCGTCGTTTTTTTGAATAATTTAAAGCTAATAACTGGGTTGTTTTTCCTAATATCGCAGAATTGGGCACTGTTGTTCACGCCTACTTATTTTTTTTTTTAAATTTTATTCCATTTTTTTTTCTCTTCAATTTTTTTTTTAAAGACTAAATGCTAATTAAGGTTCATTAGTCTGCTTAAGGGCAATCAGCGAACGTCGCTGTAATACCAGGGTGGGTGCTGGTTGTGCTGAGTGCTGGTGCCCATTGCCGGGTAAAGTTTAATTGTAGCTAGGGTGGTAATTCTATTTGGCACACAGTTAGAGTGAGGTTTGGTAAACACAGAGGAGACACTTGTACGATGTTATTTATTAGTTTTTTTTGTAAACGCGAACGCGGTTTTTGTCTGTTCCGTTCGGTTTTGCGGGCACGACACGTCGAATTTATTAGGTCTTGGTTTTTTTTAATAAAGATCTAATTTAGAGTAATTGGGATTATTTGCCCAATTGTTAAATTGATATAGTGTAAGATAGTGCGAGCAGTTATTATAGTGAGAAGTGTGTACTTTGTGACCAGCGTAGTGTGGTTATTAGTAGACTTGCGCAGTGTACGCTTAGTTAACATAGATTAGTTATTGTTTTTTTGAAAGATTAAAAAGTTACCACAATGTCATATCCTTGGCATGGGAAAATTGACATTAAGAGACTTGAAGTCTCGGAGATAGGATACGAGTTGGCCATTAGAGGAGTAGAGTCAGTGGGTACTAAAACTGAACTGGAGACTAGGCTGGTATATATAAGGCAACAAGACGTGAACAATGACAGTTTGCGCTATCCCCCTTACCCATTCTCGGTTGAAGAGGACACCGGAGTCCTCACATCGACGCATGATAAGTTGGTACTTTTGGTCCAATCCTTTAGAGGTTCCAGGAGAACCGTAACCTATATAACCTTACATTCTAGACTAAACCACTGCCTAAATCGAATCGACAATTTACAGGCCAGAACCAAGGAGTCTATAATGCTTAAAAGATTGTTGCTGGCCCAGACCTTAGATCTTTTGGCCCAGTTGGACAATAAGTCCGCTACCAAAAAGGAGGCGGTAGCAGTAGATCTACCAGATTTGACCGTCTTAGGAAGCGGCACAAGACGAACTCCGGACTCTGATGAGGACACCGATCAAGACGAGCCATCTGCTCGACACCAGCCTAGACCAATAGGAACTTCGTCACCATTACCTTATAGACTTAACTCCAGAGCTCAGATTACTTCAGTGCCACCTCACAAATGGGGTCTTACCAAGTATACTGGTGACGGCAAGATGTCGCTCACTGCGTTTTTCCAGCGTGTAGAGGAGTTGCGCGTTGCGCGTAACGTGACTAAGGAGGAACTCTTTCGATCTGGGATCTACATATTTGATTTAAGAGCGTTTTCGTTCTATCAAGAATGCGTTGAACAAGGCCTTGTAGAAACGTGGGATGAACTGATGGAGGAATTTCGCACAGAATTTTTGCCCTCCACACATGCGGAAGATCTTTTGGATGAAATTAAACGCAGAAAGCAGGGACCATCCGAGTGTATTGGTGAATATCTCTAAATCATGAATACCTTTTTCAAGAGGTTACGTTGCCAAGTGTCCGAAGAGGCCAAGCTTAAAATTTTAATGCGTAATATCGGTAGCTTGTACAAGAAACGATTGGGTTCTCGAGATGTGTCGACCGTTGAGGAACTTAAGGGGCTGTGTAGGAAGATAGAAGACAGAAATCAAGAGCGACCGACCGTGCCTCTCAGAAAGGGTTTTATGCTTGAACCTGATCTGGCTTACGTGGAAGTTCTTTCAGAAACAGAGGGCGTAGTCGATGCCGTAGAGGCGACATCTAGACAAAGCACAAGTGGTACACGAACACCACCACGAAACGCTCCTCCTGCTCCACGGGGTAGCACCACACTAACGTGTTTCAGATGTGGCCGACCTGGTCATAAAGCAATTGGTTGTCTTTCTCGCAGTCCAGTTAAATGTTACGGCTGTCAGGCTGTCGGAGTTTATAGAAATAGGTGTCCCAACTGTAATCGTTCGGGAAACGGCAGAGGACACTCATAGGTCGCCGGCCTTTGAGCCAAATCGCCAATAATGATCCGGCTAATTCATTTTCACCGATTTTAGAATTTATTTTAGATTACGCTCGTAATGATGAACGACCACATCTCGAAGTTGAGGTCCTGGGGCATAAGATTTTGGGGCTTTTGTATTCGGGTGCGTCCAAAACTTTTCTTGGTAGCTTGGGTTGGGAGATCGTCAAGAACTTGGGGCTTCGCTTGGATACTTCAAGAAAATGTTCGTGTTCTGTCGCCAACGGTCAGCGTGTACAAAGTTTAGGCGTTATGGACCTGCCGGTCACACTGAAGGGTAAATTGCGTATTGTTGAAGTTTCTGTGGTTCCGGAGTTACCTCACTTGTTAATTTTGGGTATTGATTTTTGGAAAGTAATGGGGGTAGTTCCTGGCCTCAGGCAGAGCGAATGGCATTTTGCTGAGAATGCTGACACTGTTTTTAGTATCGAGAACGAAACCCTTACGGTGTTGACACCCTTACAATCTGCGCAAATGGAAGATTTGGTTAATACGTATAAGTCCTTGATGGGTACACAACTTGGTCGTACTAATAGAGTGGAACATCGTATCCTTACTGAGTCTGCGCCGATCCGACAACGTCCTTATCGGGTTTCTCCTGTGTTAGCTCCCGCTAAATTTCGCGGTTGTTTATATATATGTTTAAAAACACACAACTGTATGAAGGACAAAGCGCATTCCGCGTATTTGGACATGCGCACCAACAACCAGTGAGATCCTTGTCAATCGCCTAGAGAAGAAGGCGTGTTAATTTCGTTCTCCAACTATTTTCAAATATCTACACCTGAAAGTGCTCGATTTTTGTGTACTGAAGCATAGAACTAGAAACTTCAACCCTACAGCTACGTGGTGACATCATTAGATCCATTCGGGGGCCCCTTGGAACGAGGAGAATTTGGCTGCAAAGGAGGTGAGTGCACTTATCTGATTACCGTTGTGTGGTTCCAACAATTTTACCTATGGACGTCTGATTATTTCGTAATTTCATATCTATATTTATGTTTGCTCGCGATATCATTAATTAATTTATACAGTTCGTTGCATTTATCGTTTTTCTATTCGCGGGCTAACATAAAGTGTTCCTTTCGAGCCGAATTATTTTTAAATAATAAATCCATCCGACGGTATTAATAATTATTTGCAATAAGAACGCGGCCTTGAATTTTCGCACGCATTGTATTTGAAACGACAAAGTTGTCCGTGCGGTTCACGTGCCTGTCGCGTGCTCGATTCAGTAAACAAAGCGAAGGAACCACAAAACAAAACAAACAAAAACATTTCTCATTTATATGTTAGGGTGTTTCATATCATTTCGATATTTAAAACAATTTTCATTAATTGCGATAAATTAGTGCATATTTTCGACAATTCGTCATTTTTCTATTTCAGAAGCATTAATTTAGCGTTAATTGTATATTTACCGACAATTTCGTCATTTCAAAGGTAAAATCATGTCTGTCAAAAAAGCCGTACAAAAACGCAAGGGTTTTTTATCTGCGATCACCGAGTGTTATGTGTTGTCACAGAACGCGGAAAAGGATGAAAGAGCGAGAAACGAGTTTCAAGTGAGGTATGCCGATTTGGATGAAACCTTCGATAAATGCATGCTGGCACATAATGACGTCATTATGTTGCTAGACGACTCGGACGATGAGGAATTTAAAACGCAGGATGCGATCCTTTCAGAAGCTCGTAAATATTTTTATGCGTGTAAGGGGGTTTACTCTAAAATATTTCCGGTTGAGGCCCCATCTTTTTCGGGATCATATGTTCGACAAAACGAATCTGAAACTCCAAAACTCAAAGAGTTAGGTATTCCCATATTCCGAGGTGATAAAAAATTATGGCCAAGCTTTTTCGATCTTTTTAATAACATTATAGATCAAAATCAAAGTCTAAGTAACGTTCCAAAACTTCAATATTTATTTTCATATCTCGAGGATGAGCCTTTAAAATTGATATCAGGGATTAGCTTATCTGATCAAAATTATAAAATTGCTTATGACAAATTAGTCAATAGATATCAAAACAAGCGAGACCTCGCAAATGATGCTTTAAGCTCAATTATGAACTCCACCTTAAAAAACGAGTCAGCTAAAGAATTACGTAATTTAATTGACACCTTTTCTGAATCCCTAGAAATTTTAAAATCACTTAGCTTTGACGTTGACAGTTGGGACTTTATTATTTTTTTCATTTTATTAGAAAAATTGGATATTCCAACGCGTTCAAATTTCGAAATGAGTCACGCCAATACTAATACCGAAATTCCCACTTTCCAGTCACTTTTTCAATTTCTAGAAAAAAGATGTAAAGTTTTGGAATCACTTCCTCAATCAACAGCACCCAAAAAGGTGCCCATCTATCAAAAATCAAATTCTATGCAAAATCAGTCTGGGCAAAAGCCTACCTATCAAAATTCAAATTCTATGCGAAATCAGTTTGGGCAAAAGCCTACCTATAAATCATCGAATTCGCCTTTTATAGGACTGGCTGGCACCTCAACTAATTCGAGTACGGGAATAAAATGTTTCCGGTGTAATCAAGGTCACGTGCTTTCGAAATGTCAAACATTTCTTGATCTCTCACCTTTCGATCGCCTATCTTTCGTCAAACAGAAAAAATTATGTCTAGCGTGTTTTCGTCCCTTGCATAATGTAGATACGTGCAAATCAAAATATTCATGCAGGACTTGCAATAGTAAAAGGCACCACACTTTAACTCATATCTTAGAAACTAATCAAGAGTCTGGAAGCCAAGATACTAGTCCTGTCATTCACACACCACCTGTCAATAATCTTCATGTGTCATTAAATGCCTCAGGACCTTCAGGTACCTTTCTTTTATGCACCGCCATAATAGATGTTATGGACGGTTGCGGAAATTTTCAACCCGTAAGGGCACTGCTTGATTCTGGATCACAGACAGGATTCATCAGTGAAAAGTGTATTCAGCGTCTTAATCTTCCTAGGCGAAGTTACACCACTGAACTATTCGGATTAAATCAGATGTCTTCTTTCACTTCAAAAGGGCTCGTTCAATGTCACATTAAGCCACAAGGACAAGTCACTCCTTTACTTAATTTCGAAGCAATTGTTGTTCCACAACTATGTTCCAATATGCCTACATTCTCTTTGAACGATAATCAGTGGAAACACTTGCAAAACCTTAAACTTGCCGACCCATCTTATTTCAAATCTAGACCTGTGGACCTGGTTATTGGTTGCGAGCTATTCGCACAGATATTCAAGGAGGGCAGGGTTCTTGGACAGGTAGGGCAGCCTTCAGCCCTTGAAACTATCTTTGGCTGGGTCGTCATGGGATAGGTTGATGAAGTAGGTAGTCTTACGGAACGAACCAGTTGTTTTTTAACGAGTCATTCACCTCCTTTAGAGGTCATTCTCCCTAGGTTTTGGGAAATCGAACATTTGCCTAAAAAACAAATCTTATCAAAGGAAGAAAAACAGGTAGAATCAATTTTTACTGCTAGTGTAGTACGGCAACCGAGCGGTAGATTCATGGTAGATCTTCCGTTTAAAGACAAAATAAACCCTGACCTAGGAAATACTTATCCGCAAGCTTATCGTAGATTTTTACTTCTAGAAAATAGATTAATCAAAAATCCTGATCTGTACACTGCCTATTCAAGTTTCATGCAAGACTATATCGATTCTAATCATATGAGTTTAGTTTTATCTAGTCAACCAAAGGTCGACGTATCGTGTTTTTTAGCCCATCATTGCGTATTAAAGCCGGAAAGCTTGAGTACAAAATTAAGGGTAGTCTGGAATTGTTCAGCAGTCACCCCAAAAAATATTAGTCTCAATGACACATTGTTATCTGGACCGAAACTTCAAAAAGATATTGCTTCTTTACTCCTTACGTTTCGTCTTAATCCTATTGCCTACATTGCTGACATCAAACAGATGTTCCGTCAAGTCCTTATCAATCCTTATCACCGTCCTTATCAAAGGATATTGTGGAGGTTTTCTCCACAGGACCCACTTTCAGTGTGGGAACTTTCTACTGTCACTTTTGGCATGACATGCTCACCTTTTCTACCCATGCGTACCTTAAATGAGCTGGCAGAGAGAAAAAAGGAACGTTTTCCTATGGCTAGTACTGTTCTAAAAACGTCAATCTATATCGACGATATCTTGGGAACTGGCCCTTCGCTTTCTGAAGCTCTCTCCCTTCAAACAGAACTCAATGATTTGTTGAACTCGGGAGGATTTGAACTTAAAAAATGGGCAAGCAATTGTCCTGAGTTATTGGCAACATTGCCAGAGTCCGATCGTCAAATGCCTCTCTCTTTCGACAAGGAGGAACCCCACTTTATCAAAGTTTTAGGACTTCAATGGCATCCAAAAAACGACATTTTTTCTTATCAATGCCGAATGAAGGACAAACCCCCAACCAAACGTTCTATTTTATCTATCATAGGGACAATCTTCGATCCCTTAGGTTTTCTTTGTCCCTTGTTGCTACAAGCAAAATTTATTTTGCAACAGTTGTGGATCTCGAAAATAGGCTGGGACGAAGAACCAGATTCTTCTATCATCGACTCTTGGAACAAACTTCGTTCTGAATTCCCGCTTCTTTCCAATTTTCAATTACCCCGACAAATCAAACTGTCAAAAACCAATACCTGTCAAATCATCGGCTTCTGTGACGCTTCAATTCGAGGCTACGCAGGCGTCGTATATTTTCGTGTAGAAGAGGAAAACAATATATCTGTTTCTCTCATATCTGCAAAATCTAGGGTCGCGCCTATAAAGTCACAAACTTTGGCTAGGCTAGAACTCCTAGGCGCATTTCTTTTAAGCGAATTAATTGACTTCGTTTTATCTAGCTATGAAGGAAAAATAACTTTTACAAATATCGTTACTTTCTGCGATTCGCAAGTCGTATTGCACTGGCTTTCATCCCCTCCTAATCGCTGGCACACCTTTGTTGGAAATCGAGTCAGTAGAATCCAAGAAATCATTCCCTCAAACTCGTGGCGCTACATTCCTTCTGCTTTGAATGCAGCCGATATTGCGTCACGAGGGGCCACCCCTTTACAGCTCATGTCACATGACATGTGGTGGAACGCACCGTCGTTTTTGTGGTCTCCCGAAAACGAATGGCCCGATTTTCATAAACCAAAAATGCCGATTGATTTCGGAGATATTAATCTGGAGGAAAAGCCAAAAGTCTGTTGCAATGCGATAATTGATGTCAACTTCTTAGATCAGCTTCTTATCAAATATTCCTCTATATCAAAAATTCAACGTATCATTTGTTATGTCCTTCGAATAGTTAACCTTTTTCAAAAGCATTCCTATCAAAAACCCACTAAGCCGCCGGACCAAAAAGTTATTTTTGAGAATATTGTTTTTCCTACCACCGGTGAGATGCAAAGTGCGTTACACCTTCCTATCAAACGCGTGCAAGGTTCTTGTTTTTCTGAGCTTTTTTCCGCGTTATCTAAGGATAAACCAATACCGAAACCTTTGCGAAAACTTTCACCTTTTCTTGACGAGAATAATATCATTAGAGTCGGTGGCAGATTACAAAAATCTGACCTTTTGTCTTATTCTGCAAAACACCCCGTCTTACTTTCGAGTGACCATCGTTTAACTACTCTTCTTATCGAGTCCGCTCATCGACAATATCTTCATCCTGGGTTTAAAACATTGCATAATCTGCTTTTACAGCAATTTTGGATATTATCTGCCAGACGGGCAATTCAAAGAACCATATCCAAGTGCTTGCAATGTTTTAGAATCAACCCTAAACCCTATAGACCGCCCATAATGAGTTCACTTCCCGCTCATCGAATCAATCAACTAAAACCTTTTTCGAGTGTAGCTATCGACTTTTGTGGACCTTTCTTTGTGATTCCTCATCGTTACCGTGGTTGTAAAGCTTTCAAATCGTATGTCTGTGTGTTTGTCTGTACGGCCACACATTGCGTGCATTTGGAATTAACCATGGAACTGTCCACCGAAGGGTTCGTAGGTGCATTCCATCGATTCATTTCCAGACGCGGAAGCGTGACGCAATGCTGGTCAGATCAAGGCAGTAATTTTATAGGGTTTCGTAACCAATTACTGGATTACGCAAGAAGTGCTGTCACCAGACTTTCTATTCGTTGGCATCTGGGACCTCCTCTCAGTCCACATTTCAATGGCCTGGCAGAAGCTGGCGTCAAAAGTTTTAAAACTCACTTTGTACGAGTTGTCGGCGACCAGAAGTTGTCTATCATGGAGATGTCCACCCTTACCTGTCGCATAGAAGCCGTACTTAATAGTCGCCCTTTATCTCCTGCCTCTTCAGACCCACACGATCTTCAACCTCTTACCCCTGGGCATTTTTTGACACTTGAGCCCCTTAATTCAGAAATTCCGGAGTCAGATTTGTCCGAGGTTCCCCTAAATCGGCTCTCGAGATGGCAACTAATCCAAAAACTACATAATGATTTTTGGAAACGGTATTCTATAGAGTATTTGCATACGCTACAACAGCGACACAAGTGGACTGATTTGTCCCCAAATATCAAATTAAATGATTTGGTTATCATAACAAGTGATCACATTCAATCGCCTTTGAAATGGCCGGTCGGTCGGGTCATCGAACTGCATCCCGGCGGGGACGGTCAGGTGCGTGTTGCGACGGTAAAAACGGTTACCGGTGTTTATAAGCGGCCAGTTGTAAAACTGTGCCTCTTGCCAAATTAAAAGTAATTTTAATTTTCTACCTTTTACCGGGTATTACAATAGGTTTTTTTATTTTTAATTTTTTTGAATTTTTTGTTTGTTGTTTTGCCTTTTTTCGGGATTTCGTTATATCTAAATAAACTTACGATACTTATCTGTTTTCATTCATTTATATTTATCAGTCGATTCTTTTTCTTATATCTATATCTGTCCGGTTGAGATTCTAAATTTGTGTGTTTTGGAGGGCAGTTATGTTAGCTCCCGCTAAATTTCGCGGTTGTTTATATATATTTTTAAAAACACACAACTGTATGAAGGACAAAGCGCATTCCGCGTATTTGGACATGCGCACCAACAACCAGTGAGATCCTTGTCAATCGCCTAGAGAAAAAGGCGTGTTAATTTCGTTCTCCAACTATTTTCAAATATCTACACCTGAAAGTGCTCGATTTTTGTGTACTGAAGCATAGAACTAGAAACTTCAACCCTACAGCTACGTGGTGACATCATTAGATCCATTCGGGGGCCCCTTGGAACGAGGAGAATTTGGCTGCAAAGGAGGTGAGTGCACTTATCTGATTACCGTTGTGTGGTTCCAACAATTTTACCTATGGACGTCTGATTATTTCGTAATTTCATATCTATATTTATGTTTGCTCGCGATATCATTAATTAATTTATACAGTTCATTGCATTTATCGTTTTTCTATTCGCGGGCTAACATCCTGTTATACAAAAGGTTATTGACGATGAGATAGAGTCCATGCTGGCTCCAGGTGTAATAGGACCTAGCAGTAGTCCCTGGGCGTCTCCGGTGGTGGTAGTACAAAAGAAAAACACTGGGAAAACAAGATTTTGCGTCGACTATCGCCGCTTGAACGCAGTCACACAAAGAGATAACTATCCTTTACCTCTCGTAACCGAGACCTTAGACAAGCTAAACAATGCCAAATATCTTTCAAGTTTGGACATTAAAAGCGCCTATTGGCAGGTACCGATAGAATAGAAGTCTCGGCCTCTTACGGCTTTTATTTGTCACCGGGGTTTATACCAATTTAAGAGAATGCCATTTGGACTTCATAACGCTCCGGCAACGTGGCAAAGGCTTATTCAGAATGTCCTGGGTGCTGACCTCGAGCCGCACGTCTTTGTCTACTTGGATGATGTCGTCTGCGTAACTTCGACGTTCGAAAAACATATTCAAATCCTTGACGAAGTTTTCCGTAGGTTGATGGCGGCCAATATTACTATCAGTTGGGAGAAATGTCAATGGTGTAAGCCTGAAATGAAGTATCTGGGCTATTTAGTTACCAGCCGAGGGTTGAAGGTCGACCCAGATAAAGTTAAAAGCATGTTAGAGTTACCACGTCCCAGAACTGTTAAAGAAGTACGGAGAATATTGGGTTCTTTTAGTTGGTATCGGCGTTTTGTTCCGGAGTTCTCTTCAATAGTGACTCCAATAACCGCGCTGACTAAGAAGCATCACAAATTTAATTGGACACCAGAGTGTGAGGAGTCTTTTAGAAAAATTAAGGAGTTGCTGGTGAGTGCACCTATTTTGAATTGTCCCGATTATTCCAAAGATTTTATTATACAAACCGACGCTAGTGGTTATGGGATTGGAGCGGTTCTCACTCAGCCTAATTCAGAAGGTGGTGAACGAGTGGTTTGTTATTTAAGTCGTTCTCTTACTCGGCAGGAGCAAAACTTTAGCACCACTGAACGTGAATGTCTCCCAGTGGTATGGGCGATTGAAAAACTTCGACCTTATATTGAGGGACTTCCTTTTACGATTATTACGGATCACTTTGCTCTTAAATGGTTACACAACCTAAAGGATCCTTCCGGACGCCTGGCACGCTGGTCAGTAAAACTACAACAGTATGACTATAAGATTATCCACCGTAAAGGCAAAGACCTGATTGTACCTGATATGTTATCACGGGCTGTTCCTATGATTGAACTAATTTGTAGTGAAATTACTTCACCTCAGCCGAATAAGAAGGACCGCTGGTATAACAGGATGGTTAAAAATGTGATGGATAAACCTTTGAAGTTTCTTAATTGGCGTATCGGAGAGGATGGTAACTTGTACAAATATATTAAACAGGAATTTTCAAGTTTAATGCCTCGAGGGGATAATTGGAAGCTAGTACTGCCGAAGGAGGAACGACACAAAACACTGTCTGCGGGCCATGACCCTCCTACATCCGGTCATACTGGAGTCTATAAGACGTTGCGTCTTATGTTCGACGTTGTACTGTGTGTGCTGCTCACAAAGTTGATCCTAAAGGGGCTCGCGATCATATGATTCCTAATGAGAAACCTAGTAGGCCTTGGGAGATCATATCCGTTGATCTTGTGGGTCCGTTACCTCGAAGTACAAAGGGACATACAGCTCTTCTAGTAGTATATGATAATCTCAGTAAATTTACACTGGTGTTTCCCCTTCGTTCAATGTCAATGAACCTTGTGGTTAACCGAATCGAAGAACAAGTCTTTATGATTTTTGGGGTTCCTAGAAAAATCATTTTAGACAACGGTAGTCAGTTTAAGGGTGGTCAGTTTCGTAAATTGGCGGAGACGTATAATGTTAATCTCAGATTTAATGCCTTCTACCACCCAAGGGCTAACCCAACTGAGAGACAAAACCGCCAGATCAAGATCATGATTCGTATGTACGTCAAGGATAACCACCGCATTTGGGACCAACACGTTCATCGTTTGGCTTGTGCCATTCGTACTTCTGTACATGAGACTACAAGAGTGACTCCCTACTTTATGAACTTTGGAAGGAACATGTGTTTGTCTGGTGAGGACTATCGGAATGAGGAATTGTTAGGTGTTGAGTCTGGTGTTCAAGATTCTGGGATTACAAGAAATTTACTGTTTCGAGAGATGTTTGCCGAAACCAAGAAACGTCTAGAAGTAGCGGGTCGTAAGAGTGTAGAGAAGTATAATCTGCGTAAACGCTCGGAAGAATATTCTGTGGGTCAAAAGGTGTGGAAGAAGAATTTTGTGCAATCCAATGCTGCTAAGTATTTCTCTCATAAGTTGGCTCTACCTTTTGTAGGTCCCTATGTGATTCACCAGAAACTGTCGCCGTGGACGTATGTATTGAAGGAATTGGATGGTAGTGTTCTTCCAGGTTCTTGGCACTCGAAGGATCTTAAGCTGTCGAATGATAACTAGATATGTTTAACCCTTGGGGTTAACCATTTTGAAGCATGGGGGGATTGTTACGTGTGAAATTATCCTTAAGACACCGTGTAGTTTCACACTAACAATTGTGGTTAGTAATCAACATTTTTTTTATAAATCTACTTTAAATTCTATAAACCTACCTTAAGTTTATGTAAATCAATCCATGTTTCGCGCACTGTTAGACAGGTTCTGTTGTGATTTAAGATGGGCATTTTTACAAATTGTATCACTGACTGCCGGCCTATAAAACACCTTTTATTTTTTGGAAAATTAAAAAACCGTGTACTTAATTCGATTTTATTTACCTATGGAAAAGTGAGGTTGTAGTTCTACGCGCGGTGTTTTGGTTGGTTGCACAAGCATATTTTGCAGGTTGGGTACATTTCTCTGGTTGTACGGCTGCTCACGGATTACTTCTTCTGCTCGGTGCTGAATCTGGAACACTGGGACATTGTTTATATTATCCGGACTTATGAAGCAAATAAGGGCTGATTGTTGTAAATTGATTGCACAGTACATTTTTCTTGAATTTTGAGGAACGATTAACTTGGTTCTGATTGACGATACTGTTCGGTGCAACCAGTTCAGGAGGTTTGTTCTGTCCGAGTTGTGGTTGGTGCAGAGATGGAAACCGGGTTGGTTGTCACTGGTCGACTGTTCTTTCGTTCTTTTGACATCTTTCCTTTCTTTTGATATTTGTCTTTCTGGAATCACCCTCGTGTAAAAGGGGATCGTTTTCCAGCCCTTAAAAAGGGGCAAGACCGGATTTTTTTATTAAAAGCTGTTCGGTCTGTCTCCCGGCTACTGCTGAAACATGGGTAGTACCAGTGGAATTGGTAAGCTATATTTTTTTTTTAAGGTTAGGGGTACTCGTGGTTCTTTTGGGAAAAAATCTTAGTTTTTGGGGTTTTGGTCAATTGTAACTTAATTGGGCGTGAAGCTGAGATTGTTTTTCTTATTTACAGTATATGGTAGCACGACCCATTTTAGCCTAATGTGCTAAGCCGAGGGCTGTGATGTGTCCGCTCTACCGGACTGTAGGATGTGACTGCGTTGGAGTGGGGAACCCTTCTTTCAGAAGGTGAGTGTGAATTTTCCCAACCGAGTCTTGAAAAAAAAAAGAAAATATAATTTTTTATCAGTAATGTTTCCTTGACGTTTTTTTTATTTATTTATTTATGAAGCGGCTTTATAGTTCAGGTACGACCACTGAAATATGCAGTGTGTTTCGAGTTGTTAAATCACGAATTATTAGTACACCACTAGAAAACTAAAGGTGTCCTTTTTCTTTTCCAGGGTTCTACAGGTGGGTTCTGCGTTTGAATGTAATGTAAGAAGTTGTGTCTTTCTCTGTGTGGTTGTATGCTGTGACTGATTAGGTGATGTTGGTTCTTACATTGGTGTAATCAAGAGATGTGACGGCGCTTATGACAAAATTTTTACAATATCAAGTTAGTAATTTGTAGTCGACCTTGGTTTAGGCCTAACTAAATATTTAGTCGTTGTCAAAGCTAATTTAAAGGTCGGTTATTGGCCACAGCCTATTGACCAGGTTCGACTATAATATAAATAATAACTCATACTATTTGTGTTTATTAAAAATAATACCATGTTTCTTATATAGGTAACTTGACAATTGATATTCATAATAATTTTTTCCCCAGTGTAAACGACACTCTGAGCTCAGACGTCGGAAACTATATTGTTTTTTTTATATTTATCAATTTTATTTGCAAGAATGATGATGATTTCTAAACTTGCATAACTCCATTTTTCTATTCAACTTCAATTTTAAAATAAAAACCATATTTTGTTTTTTTCTAACCTAACTTACTGTTTTGCTTAAAAATGTTAATTAATATTAATGATTAATAATTTCCTCCATTTAAACTGTTAACAGATAAAGAAAGCCCATTATACAATCTACTTAACCTCAATCCTTGTGTTTACTTATTTTGATAACCCTCTAACAGTGTCGCCGAATAGAATCAAAGAAATTGCCAACCTATTCTTGTAGAAGCATTCTTAGTTCTTTTAAGGGAAAATTGTTACAGTGATTAAATAGTTAAATTGAAGTATTCAGTTTCCTAAATAGAGTATTAATTAGTTCGTATTTGGGATTGTTATTCTGTGAACAAAATCTATAACAAAAATTTAACACCCGACGTCCCCCACCTTAACAAATACGTGGCGCCCCTGGTTTTTCCTAATTTAGGTTTTTCTGGACTTGAACCCATGACCTTCCGGCTGTTAAACATAAAAAAGCTGGCGGCAGGTGGGACCGGCGCTGTTTATTGCAACTTGTCGATTTTGTTAGGGTCTTGGATATATACTAGAATTTATTTGAAAATATATATCATTAGAACCAAGGGTGATGTACACAAAAAAAATTAGGGCCGCAACACTACATTCTTTAAAAGCTATTAAGATTTTTAATAAGATTATTACAATTTTTTCTGAAATTAAGGAAACATTTGAGAAAGTATTTAGTTTTTCCAAAAAATAAGCGATTTAAAAAAAAAAATATTTTTTTGTTTTTTAATTCTTAAAAGCAGAAAACACAAAAATAAATAAAATGGTTTACCACACAGAGTTTTTGTGATCCCTCTACTACTACAAAATTGTAAAACAAAAGTTAAATATGCTATAGAAGAAACACGATAAGTTTTTATTCTGACAAAAACAGAGCAAAATCGCATTTTCTTGAAGATATTGTATGACTTTTTTTTTAACCGTTTAATTTATTTAAATGAATTAAGCACCAGTTAATATCAGGTTTCTGTTGCTTTTACAAAAAAATAGTAAAAAAATTCCAGATACAAGGATAAGCCACACAAATAATCAGAAATATTAAAAATGCTTATTTGGTGCCTTTTGATTTTATTTAAATTTTTTCTGTTTTTACCTCATAACATGGCCATTTTTACTGGAGATTTTATCTGGTAATTTTTTTTTTCGTTTTTTATACCTTTTCTCATTAAAAAAATCACACTTGTCTATCTGCGCGTGTCTATATGAAATTATTTATTCTATCAGGCCATGTTTTTTAAAAAAGAGTACATTTTTACCGTTTTCAACGTTTCAAAAATATCAGTCAAGCTCCTGATCGGGATGCACATAGGACACTTGGTACAATTTAAAAAAATATTATGGTTTACTAGCAAACTTGCTTTGCCTACAAAAATTTGTGAGCAAAAATTATTAACGGTGGTAAAGTTTAAGTCAGGAGCCTAGGTATCTACCTACACTGTCTTTTAATTTAGTGTAGAATAACAGATATCTACGTAACTAAGTATAGTGGCGAAAAATTTTATCTCATTGTACAATTTAAAAATTTATTCTAAGAATTTTTTTTATTCAAAAGAAATTCATGAAAACGTAAAGTTAAACGACTAAACAAAAAGTTTAACGAGCAAATAATCCTTAACTGGGAGACTCTGCGTTTTCAATTTTTAAGGCTTGATTCAGCCCAAGCCTAACCAAAAAATGGAAAAAGATGATCATGGTTCATATTTTGTTAAGTTCGGCGTTTAGCTACATGGTATTAAATATTAAAAAAAACGTCGATTTTAGCATCTTTATTTACAAGCAAAAATGGCGATATTTTAACACTTGTGTAAAATTTCAGGTAATTATATAAGTTTGCTCGTCAACCATTTTCTGTTAATTATACCAAACTTCATAAATGTATACCTATCGGGAGCTTGATGGGTATTTCTTAAAACCTTGAAAACGGTAAAAAATTACCCTTTTTTTAAAAAACATGGCCTGCTAATATAAATAATTGCATAAATGTGATATTTTTTTATTTAGAAAAATACAAGAAACAAAAAAAAATTATCAGATAAAATCCCCGGTGGAAATGGCAATGTTATAAGGTAAAAATGGAGAAAATTGAAATAAAATCAAAAGACACCAAATAGGCATTTTTAATATTTCTGATTATTAGTGTGGCTTATCGTTGTATCTAGAATCTTTTAAATATTTTTTTGTAAAAGCACCTGATATAAACTGGTGCTTAACTCATTTAAATAATTAAGGGTCCATCTCACCGACTTTTTTTTATTACTTAGCTTAAAGCGTTTCTTAATATAATCATAATACGACGTAATAAGGAACACTTAAGGCTAAGTAACGGAAAAAGAGTCGGTGCGATGGGCTATGAATCAATTTTAAAGAAAATTTGATTTATCCGAGTCAATACAAGAAAATGCGATTTTGCTCTGTTTTTGTCAGCATAAAAACTTATCGTGTTGCCCTGTAGCATATTTAACTTCTTTTTAGGATTCCTTAGTAGTAGAGAGATCCCAAAAACTTTTTGTGGTAAACCGTATTATTTGCTTTTTGTTTTCTGCCTTTGTAAATTAAAAAACCAAAAAAGAGTTTTTTTTAAAAATCGCAAACTTTTTGGAAAAACCAAATACTTCCTTATATTTTACTTTAATTTAAAAAAAAATGTAATTAAGCAAGACTTCAATCAGTATAATATGTGGTCCCGGTTGTAAATAAATATAATAAATAAGAAACTTATGTTTGTACAAATTTCGCATATGAGTAAATCGCCACTGCGCCATAGAAAAGTTAACAAAAAACTTAGAGAAGTAGGTTCTTAAAACCGTAAAAGGGTTTTGTATATATAAGGTAATTAAGATTGAAGGGAAGATGCCAAAAGGGGGAAGATGCCTAATCTAAGTATTTTGGACAATACTTAATTGATCGCGCCACATACACAGCCACGGTTATTGTGTTTATTATTGCAAAACGTCATAGTTTTCGAAGCGTTTAAGGGCACGCAACTGTTCCAAGAGGTGATGTGATTTTTTATGCTAGTAAGTTTTTTACGATAAAAATTAATTATGTAATATACAGGGTTAAATGTTTTTGTTTGTGCTAATATAATTTATGTAGTGTTTTGGCATTCATTACAATACTCCTGTGATATTTTGAATGAAAATAAAAGTTTTGTTATTTTGATTTGTAGGTTTGGCATCTTAAAATGGGTATTGACTTGCAACAAAACACTACAAACACTCCAAACATTTTTGCCGAAAATGTTCGCTCAGTGAGTACGTCTTTGCCGTGCTTATGTGATTTTGCAATCTCGGAACAAAGCGCGCATCAAACACTACAAACAGGACAAACATTTTCGGCGAAAATGCGCGGAGTGTTGCAAGCGAATACGTGTACTTCAAACGCACAGACCGCGCTGCAACAAATTTTGCAAGTCAATACGTCACGGCGAACGCGCAAAACATTTTCCGAGGCTTGTCGGTAAATCGGAATTGCACAAAGAGATTTATTCAGAGACAAAATAAAAAGAGACTGCCGAAAAGATAGGTCCGCGCAGCCAAGTTCCAGTAGCGCACAACGCTGCAATCGCGGACTATGTTTCTATTTGTATTTAAAACTAATTTTATTCTGTTCGATTGGGGCCGTTTATAAATTACGTAAAACTTTGAGAAAATTGTCTATAACATAACACTTAGTATTTTCTTAATGCCATTTTTTGTTGGAAATGGTTCACTATGTTGAATTGAATAAATCTTGATTAGCAAATCATGCTATTTCAAATTACAAACATAAATATAAAAAATACATTTAAACGTTAATACATAAACCAGTATTTCTATAACATAACAAATCCAAACTTATAAAACTAATAACTATTTACTTCTTTGTTCGTGCAACTTTAATTTTAAATTCAAATTTTGCGCCAAATTCCCGTATTCGGAAAACCCACACAATTTCAATTTTGATTGGCACAAGCAAAACGCCAGCGCCATCTACGAAAAATGAATCTGCGCAAAAAGGCGTAACCAAAAAAGATTCGTCTGTCGTATTCTATCGAGATCACCACGCAGTATGGTGATAAATTCTATTAACCAAAAAATCCAATAGCATTCTTAGAAAATCAAACTGGACCATTACACGAACAAGTGATTCTAGTGTGGATCGACTGCAACGACTGGGCCAGCGAGAGGAGCTCCTCTGGACGACGGAAACAACTAAAAAGGTGAGTGCCAATCCTCTATATTGTCTTTGTGTGGCTCGGAAAAATTAATATTTTTACATCGTCCTTTTAAGGATTTTTGCACCCAGATTTTATAAAACGACCAGCGCGCTTACAGTCCCGCGGCTCTACCCAAACCTCAAACCTCAAAACACCACATTTTCTGGTCCCACGACCCAGATAGTTTTTTAAAATTTGTTTGCTAAAAATATTAAAGATTTTTTCGCCATTTTGGGCTCGCTTAGTTGCCGTGTCCAGTTTAGGAAGGAGGTTCCGTCCCCCCTTGCGTGGCTTAACGGTTGCTCCACCCACATTTCATTGCAGCCGAAATTGGCACTTCGTACGTCGTTTGTTTTGATTCAAAAATCGAAATTTTTTTAAATAAATAGTTATTTTCAAAACAACAAAAGTGCTTGTGAGTTAAATGCTTTATTCTTATTTAACAGGTAAACAAACACATCTAGTAGAATTAGTATTTACCTGTAAATAATAAGAGAAGCGGTAGTAGGTACAAGTTGTGTTTGTGTGCATTTATTTTGGGAGAAAGTCGCGACCTAGGATAACAGCTGTTGATAAGTTTTTTGCATTTTATTCGAGAAATCTATAATAAAATATATGCTTGTTGGACTCTTTTGGACTGATTAAAGTCAATAGGGGTCAAGTGTTAGTATTATTCTTTTTAAATACTTTTTATTTTTTTTAATTAACAATATGTCGTTAAAAAAGCTTGAGAATCAACGCAAAGTTTCAATATCTCGTATTACGGAAACGTATAACTTGGGAACCAAAGCTAAATCAGATAGTTCTTCCTTGCCAATTTTTAAGGCGTTTTACGAATCGTTAGATGATCACTATGAACAATTTAAAAACATTCATAATGACATCATAGGTCTCTTGAAGGACGACGACGATGCTGAATTCGAAGCACAGGATAAAATTAGGAGAGATACGGATCTATTCTACCACCAAGCTAAAGTTCTTTTTTCGAGTTTATATTCCGATTCAGTTCACTCAAATTTTACCCCAGCAACTTCACACTATTCCCGTAGCGATAATCTGGGCCCTTTAAAGGTACCTTGCTTTAATGGAAACGTAAAAAAGTGGCCAACCTTTTACGATGTTTATTCTTGTTTGGTTCACGAAAACTCTAATTATTCCGATATAAGGAAATTTCAACATTTGCTAACTTTCCTTGAGGGCGAACCACTTAATATTTTAAGTTCTATAAAATTAACGGCAAGTAATTACGCAATCGCCTGGAAGGTATTAACAGATCGCTATCAAAATAAAAGACTTTTAGCCAGTACCTACTGGAACTCAATCTACTATGCAAATTCTTTAAAGGGAAACCAGTCAGCAAAGGATCTTAGAGTCTTGGTAGATACCTTTTCTGAGAATATTGCGGCGCTCGAAAATCTTAAATTTCCAGTAACGTCGTGGTGTTTTTGTTTATTTTCAATTTTATTATCAAAAATCGATCAAACCACAAGAACCGCTTTCGAATTAAAGTATAGTACTACCGAGATTCCAACATATCAAAATCTAATTCAGTTTCTTATTAACCAATGCCGTGCTCTTGAAACAGTACAGCTATCTCCCCAAAATATGCAAATGCAACCTTCGACTTCCAAACAGCAAAAACCAAATTATTCGAATTCTAGTAACCAAAAATATACTTCTTATTCAAATAATCAGTACAAATCAAGCCCTGCATCAAATTTTTTAGCACATACGCACTCACAAGTAGCAAATAAACAATCCAATATTCAATTTCGACAAAACCAACAACCCTATAAGTGCAAATTATGCAATAATTATTTTCATCCACTCTCACAGTGTGGTGTTTTTATTTCCAAATCTCCTTCAAATCGGTTTACTTATGTAAAACAACAATCTTTATGTATCAACTGTTTACGTTCAAATCATCAAGTAATCGACTGCAGTAGTACCTACAACTGCAGGGTATGTCGACATAGGCACCATAGTCTTATTCATCTATCGCAAATGACAGATCCAATCCGTCAGAATTCAAGTCAATCCTTTGTTAATTCAAGCCAAAATTCAAATCAAAATTCGAACTTAAATCAAAGTTTTAATACAAATCAAGTGGCCGTGCCTAGCACAGGCACAAACTTGTCGTATCAGAATTCAAATTCAAGTCTTAGCCAACAGAACCCTAGTTTTGTTCAACCCAGTTCAAATTCAATTCAAATCAATTCGAATCCAAATACATCTACTAATCAATACTCTTCGTTATCCACCTTGACGCCCCGGACGACAGTGCTTCTAGCGACTATAAAATTAGAGGTAATCGATAGTCGGGGTAACTACCAACCTGTCCGAACACTTCTGGACAGCGGTAGCCAAGCTAACCTGATAAGCGAAGCTTGTCTTAACAGGTTAGGCTTGCCAAGAAACAAAATTTCGATCCCTGTTTTGGGACTAAATCAATCTTCGTCGGCCACTAACGGCATTTCTACTTCCACTATTCGAGCCCTAGGCCAACAAGAGCCTACCTTTTCTATTCAAGTCTTCGTTTTACCGAAACTCTGTTCGAATATGCCTTCAGTACAGGTAGATTCATCCAATTGGAGTCATATTTCAAAACTAAAGCTTGCAGATAACCAATTTTACAACCCTGGTCGAATTGACTTACTCTTAGATGCACAACTTTACACAGAAATCGTCCAATCAGGACGAATTCCAGGACCTCACGGGCTACCCTCCGCTTTGGAGACAGTTTTTGGGTGGGTCTTGATGGGCCAAACTCAAAACATAAATATTTCACCTCAAGTCAATTCTTACTTTACTTCCTGTGAGCAGTCTCTCGACTTTAATATTCGCAGATTTTGGGAACTAGAATCAATTAAGTCAAAAACGTGTCTCTCACCCGAAGAGAAAAGATGTGAAGAGATTTTCCAAAAAACTACCACTAGAGATATTTCGGGCCGATTTACCGTAAATTTGCCTTTTCGTCACATTGACCCTCCTGACCTAGGAGACACATATTCAGTGGCCTATCGTCAATTTTTGTCTCTTAAATCTGGCTTAATAAAAAATTCAAATTTCTATAGTATGTACTCGGATTTTATGAGAGAATATCTCAAAAACGGGTACATGTCTTTAATTCCAAGATCCGAACCTAGACCTCAGTTATGTTCTTATTTACCACATCACGCAGTCCTTCGTCTTGACAAATCAACGACTAAACTCCGGGTGGTTTTTAACCCCTCGATTAAGGGTTCGAAAGGCCTAAGCATGAACGAAACTTTAATAGGACCAAAATTACAAGCCGATATTTCCGAAATTCTATTAAAATTCAGATTTTATTCTATCGTATTTTTGACTGATATAAAACAGCACTTTTTACAAATTCAAATCAATCCAATTCATCGGGACTACTAAAGGCTACTTTGGCAATTTGATTCCAATGAACCCCTGCAGGAATACAGGCTTAATACAGTGACGTTTGGTGTTAGTTCAAGTCCCTATTTAGCTATTAGAACTCTTAAAGAACTAGCCATCCTGGAGGCTAAGAATTATCCTGAAGCATCCCAGGTCCTTTTAAATAACATTTTCATGGACGATATTTGCTGTGGAGCTAACTCTCTAGAAGGTGCTTTATCGCTTCAAAATGATCTCATAGCGTTGCTTAAATTGGGAAAATTTGAATTAAGAAAATGGGCATCAAATAATCCGAAACTTCTTTCACATTTGTCGCCCGCTGATTGTCAGATCCCTGTTACCTTTGAAGACGATTCTTCAACATCGATTAAGGTGTTGGGCCTTCAGTGGCACCCTTCTACAGATACCTTTACCTATTCTTGTACCCCTTGTGAAAAACCTTGCACCAAAAGGAATATTTTATCAGCTATCGCTAAAATTTGGGATCCTATAGGTTTCTTATCGCCTGTTTCATTTTTAGCCAAAGTGATTATGCAAAAACTTTGGTTATGCAAAACTGATTGGGATGAAATACCCTTCGATCCAATCAAAACTCTTTGGAATCAATTCAATAATCAATTAACCACTCTTTCGAATCTTTGTATACCTAGACATATTTTTTCGAATAATATTCAACGATGTCAATTGCTAGGTTTCTGCGATGCATCCGAGCTAGGATACGCTTCTTGCGTATACGTTCGCGTCGAATTACCAAATAAAATTATCAAAACTGCTCTAGTCATGGGCAAGTCAAGGGTTGCACCCTTACACACTATTTCAATCCCACGTTTAGAACTACTTGGAGCTACTCTATTAGCTGATTTACTCGAACTAGTTATTCGCACCTATTTATCCTTACTCGTAATCGATGAAATTCTTGCGTTCTCAGACTCACAGGTCACGCTTCATTGGGTCACATCTTCACCTCACAAGTGGAAGACCTTTGTGACAAACCGCGTAAGTCGTATTCAAGAAACAATCCCCGAAGTCCCATGGTATCACATTACTTCACTCGAGAACCCTGCCGACTGCGCTAGAAGAGGGTTGTCGCCCAATAACTTCATAAATCACCCTCTTTGGTTTCACGGCCCTCCATGGATTACCTTGCCCACTACGGAGTGGCAAATTCAAAGGTTTATAAATGAACGTTCTTTGGGAGTTCCAGACGAGGTTCTCAAAGAAGAAAAACCGGAAAATTCAGTGGTGCTGACGGCAGAACTTCAAAATAAAATCTTTTTTGATAGACTAATCGATAAAATATCCAATTTAAATATCATTCAAAAAATCATTTGTCATTTTTTAAGACTTATTCACAATCGAAAAAACTCAGTTGACCTTTTATCCGGCGTTTTTTCCGCTTTTGAACTACACAAGGCTCTACTTGTTTTAGTTAAAAGGGTCCAAGAAGAGTGTTTTTCGGATATCATTCAAAAAATTCAAAACACTCAGCTATTACCTAAGCCGTTTCGCAAACTCGCGCCCTTTTTGGACGAATTGGGTTTCCTTAGAGTGGGCGGACGCTTACGGCATTCTCAACTCTCCTTTGAGGCAAAACATCCCTTATTATTGCCGAAATCTCATAGATTAACCCAATTGATCATTATTCAAACTCATAACGAAAACGTACATCCTGGTCGGGATAATCACATTCGAGTTGCGACTGTTAAAACACAACACGGACTTTTCACTCGTCCCGTGGTCAAGTTGTGCCCACTACCTTTAGATGCACACTAAACTCCCAAGCAACTCATTTTTGTTTCGTGTGTCGTTATCTAGAATATATGTATACATATATTTTTTGCATTTTTTTTCTTTTTAATCTATAACCCTAAAACGGATTTTAATAACCTACCCTTTAAGGTTTTGAATTAACTTATATTTTTTTTATATATAGCCATTTGTTTATTCAACTTAATCTCAATGTAAAACTTCGTTTTAAGTGGGCGGAAAATGTTCGTGCAACTTTAATTTTAAATTCAAATTTTGCGCCAAATTCCCGTATTCGGAAAACCCACACAATTTCAATTTTGATTGGCACAAGCAAAACGCCAGCGCCATCTACGAAAAATGAATCTGCGCAAAAAGGCGTAACCAAAAAAGATTCGTCTGTCGTATTCTATCGAGATCACCACGCAGCATGGTGATAAATTCTATTAACCAAAAAATCCAATAGCATTCTTAGAAAATCAAACTGGACCATTACACGAACAAGTGATTCTAGTGTGGATCGACTGCAACGACTGGGCCAGCGAGAGGAGCTCCTCTGGACGACGGAAACAACTAAAAAGGTGAGTGCCACCCCTCTATATTGTCTTTGTGTGGCTCGGAAAAATTAATATTTTTACATCGTCCTTTTAAGGATTTTTGCACCCAGATTTTATAAAACGACCAGCGCGCTTACAGTCCCGCGGCTCTACCCAAACCTCAAACCTCAAAACGCCAACACTTCTTATTATTACGTAATGGATAATTATTGAAATAAAGCCAGGTTCAATAACAGCAATTTTTATTTAAATAGTATAAATACTGAATTAGGATATGTAATTGTTTTATAAAGGAATCAGATTGTATAACAAATTACCATTAGACATCAAAAATTGCAAATCAAATAATATGTTTAAGAGAAAACTTAAGAAGTACTTGTTGCCTAGTCAGCCTGTAAGCCTGATTTATTTTGTTATTTTAGACTTGACTTGTTATTTTAGACTCCATATAATTTTTTTGGTGTGTTTTAGTATAGTAACCTTTTCTCATAAAGAAATATGGTATCAATGTTTCTTTTTTTAGGATAGGATGTAAAACATTCTACAGTAAAGTGTAAGTACTTGATAAAGCTGTGTCTTACTAGATTATTCTTTTAGTAGGTAGGTATAGTTAGTTTTTTTTTTTACGGATATGCGCACTCGCAAGGAGATCCCTATCACGCTCGAGAAGCGGCAAGTGCGCGGAAATGTTGATGTGTGTTGGTTTTGAAACGGTTCAGGTTGTAACCTGCAGGGAAAACTGTCGCAGGGAGTTTATTCCACAGCGATGCTGTTCTCCAGAGATATGAATTCTGATATAATGAGGTTCTTGGTGCCTCTATTTTGACAATAAATTGATGATTACCGTCTGTTTGACGTGTTCGCCTAGTAGGTGCTACTCCCGGGGGGATCATAGGTGCCAACTCTTCAGAGCATTTTCCGTGATAATACCTGTAGAAGAGAGATAGATCGCCCACAGTTCTTCGATGTTCGAGACTATCCAAGCTACGGGTAAGTGCGGGGTCATTGATCAGCTTGATAGCTCGTTTTTGCACGGTGTTCAAAAGCATTAAGGTATGTTTGGGTGCCGCACTCCATATATGTGAGCAGTACTCCATAGTTGGTCGAATCTGGGCTTTGTAGAGTGTCAGCAGTTGGCTTGGTGGTTCTGTTGGGAATGATACAGGAATGCTTGTATCGGTATTATTAGAGAATTATTTGAATACACCCACGCTATAATTGTGCCAAGCAAAATTTTGACACCTTCATTCACATTGTAATATCAGCTGTGATCTTTCAACACATGGCCTTCTGTTTACTATATGAACCGGAATAAATAGTGCCTTCTTTTATTAATTGAAAATAAACGACGATAGTTTTAAATTCGACTTTGGTGTGAATTTTGAAGGATTAACTATCAGTTTTCAATGAGAATGTGTCAAAATAGTGCCTGGCAGAATTATAGCCTAACTATATTTCTCTAATAATACCGAAACACCATTATAAGCATTCCTGTATCATTCCCAACAGAACTAACTAGACTTACCTACTAAAAGAATAATCTAGTAACACACAGCTTTATTAAGTACTTACACTGTACTGTAAAATGTTTTTAATCCTATCCTAAAAAAAACATTGCCACCATATTTCTTTATGAGAAAAGGTTACTATACTAAAACACACCAAGAAAATAATATGGAGACTAAAATAACAAAATATAATATAATATAATATAATATGGTACCAAGGGTTTACTTAAACAATCAGGCTGACTAGGCAACAAGTACTTCTTAAGTTTTCTCTTAAACATATTATTTGATTTGGAATTTTTAATGTCTAATCGTAATTTGTTATATAATCTGGTTTCTTTATAAAACAATGACTTATATCCTAATTCAGTATTTATACTATTTAAATAAAAATTGCTGTTATTACTTGTTGCATAGGTATGAACATCTGTAGCTTTCATCAATCAATGTTAATAGGTAATCTGGTTACTCATTTTAGGTTTTTCCCCACTGAGTAACACTAAACATGACATCACAAGTAACCATACAGGCTCACCAGCTTAGCAGAAGTGGTTGCTTCAAAATTTTAAGGTTAAGTACGTTCGTTTATATTTCAAACTTGGTAATTCCAAAATCTTTAAAATTGAAGTGTATTTTACAATGAATTTAGAGAAAAATCTTGTCACTGACCGGTGATGTCATACAACTGGTCACTCCAAGTAACTGTGATGTCATTTCGAGTTACTTATAGGAGTGACTAGTAACCCCGAGGAAAAAGGCTGTGTGTGTTAGGGAGGGATGATCATCTGTCCACAGTAGGTATACAAATTTTTTTAACAGGACTGAATAGGACTCCACAGGACACTAAAATACACTACAGGGCCAAGAATTTATTTGAGTCCTGTAGGATGGTGTACAAATTTTGTTCAGCTGTTCACCCCTCAGTTGTGCCAGGGGTGGATCTAGGAACTTTATTTAGGGGGGGTAGATATCATAATGAATATTGCATAGAACTGTTTTGCATAGTGACCAGTATGTGTATTCTGTATGTAAAAACTTAATATAGTTTGAGATTTGGAGGGGGGGAATTTTCCCTCCCGTAGATCCGCACCTTCTTATGGGTCATTGTCCATATAATTTTATTATTATTGATGTATTGCCTTTTCAGCATTTTCCATTTTTAGTTTTAGTATATATTTTAGTCAGTAGTGCACCCAAGAATAGGTCTTGGGGGGACCCGAGACTCAGTTATGTCATATCTTCACCTATTTAATTTTTTTTTCATGAAATATATGGAAAATGTCTAAAAATCCTTAGGCTTCTGTCTTTTAGTTTAGTGTTTGAACATAATTCTAGCTATTGCTTTTACATTTTAGGTACACAAACATTATGGATTTGTATGAATCATTACATCACATTGAGTACACACTGCTTGGTTGCAAATGTTTTTTCATTTAGGTAAGTAATATAGAAATATTGGTTAATAAGTTCTGTCGCTTTCCATACCCATACTAGGGCCTATACTTATACATAATGCCATTTAACATATAATTATATGTTCAAAAGTAATGCTCAAAGGGGGAGCAGGGTTTGGCCTTGTATTACACATAACTTTTTTTTAATGTATTTTGTTTGTTGAAAATTCTGTACAGAGGGGGGAGGTTGGTCAACTACATAATTTAAGAATAGGCCCAAAGTGTACTTAGGGCAGAGCTTCAAGAGCTAAGCTCCTCCTTAAAAATTTGGTTAGCCCCTGAAATTATATTACATATAAACACATATTTCAGACAGAGTCGACACGAAGGCTTATTGGGGTGGGGGAGGTAACAGCCACCTTTCCTTACTAATATTTTTTTTTAAACTATCCAAAAAATTTTAGATTACCAAAAAGAAATGTTACCACCCAATTTTTTTTTAGTTTTTGTCCAAAAACTCTTTACTCAATTTTTTTTGGTTTTACAGAGAAAAAGTTAATAACAGAATTTTGCCCCCAAAATTCTTTCTACCTAAAATTTTATTTGTGATTTTCTACTTTTGCTAAAATTTAATATTTTGGGGAGGGAGTCCTCCCATCCCCCCTTAGCGACGCCCCTGTTCAGAAAAGAAATTAGATAGCAAAATTAATTTTTTTAGGGATTTTCAGAAAAAAACTACATAAACATGGTTCCGCAAATGCTTTTGCTCAAATTTGTGTGTTTAGCTGCAAGGCATACATCATTAAGCTTGCCAAATATCAGGAAAAAACTACAGGGTGATATTTTTTCAGGAGTCATGCCCCCTTTTCCCCCAGAACTTTTTTGCAGTAAGTCAATGGTAGATTCAAATAGTTTCTTTGTTTTACTCAGAAACTTTTTGATCTTTTGCAATTTTTTATCTCTCTATCTCTCTAATTGTTTCCAAGAAAAGCCAAAAAAGGAAAATTTGTACCCTGCATTATTTTAGTTTTATGCGAGTTTTATGTAATTTCTAAATAGCAATTGAAGATACAAGTTATTTTATTTTGTTTTTTTTTTCTGAAAAATGTTTAGAGATAAAAATATTGCAGATCAAAAAATTTCTGAATAAAATAAGGAATTCATTTTACATTTTTGAATCTGCCAGTGACTTACTGCAAAAAAGTTCTGGGGAAAAAAGGGGGCATAACCGCGGAAAAATTATCACCCTGTAGTTTTTTTCCTAATATTTGACATGCTTAATGATGTATGCCTTGTAACAAAATACATGTTCCAGATTTGAGCTAAATATCTCAAAAACTGCACGAGTCATAAATAAAAAGCAAACAAAAAACTAATATTTTAATAACCCATATCTCAAAAACTAAGCATGGTTATACAAAGTTTTTTTTCTTAAAATCACTTAAGATAATCCTCTGAAGTTTGGCTGCATACTTTATTAACACCTGTATAAAATACCTACTATTATGAGTCCCTTGGCAGTTTTTTTTTGGTTTTTAGTCATCCAATGCAACAATCAACAATGGGATAACATCATTATGTGGCCACCTTTATTATTAAAAAACTAAAAAATGGATTTTGTGAAGAATATATGAAAATTACATAACATTTGAGCAATTCCACATGAACCTAGAAATTAGAAAATTGAAGACTGTAAAAGTGTGTTCTTATTTTTTTTAAATATTGGTTTTATTAAGGATTATTAGGTGGTACATGCATAACTATTTTTAAGTTTTCTAAAAATCCTTGTTTTTTGTAATATAAATACTTAGTTTATACATTTAAGAAAAAAACATTATATTTGTCAAATATTTTTAGATTTTTCTAAAACAGTTCTCATTTTTAAAAAAATTAATATTACGTTTTTTATAAAACATTGTTTTTTATTTAAGTATTACACTTTCGAGGTCATGCAAATTTTTGCGTATGCGGAAAAAGTTTGGATATCTTACAGGTTGACATGACTAAAATTAATATATTTTTGATATCCAAATTCTTTTCGTATACATGAAATTAGCATGACTTCAAAAATAGCAGCCTTACTAAGAAAAAAATCTATTTAAAAAGCCCGCCGAGCCCGCCCGCGCATTCTTAATTCTTTCAGTAGCCAAGGGTGGCGCTAGCGTAAACTTGTTGCCGCTTTTGAACCATAGAATTAAGCACTCTTTTATTATTTTCTCTATGGATTTATTCTTTCTTGTTCGTTCAGTGGGTACGGTCGCTTGCTGTATTTGTCGCGTTTGTCCTGTGTTGCGTTTTTTGTTTCAATTTGCACCTAAAAATGGAATGGATCAGGGAAAAATCACTGGACCTTATTGACGAATTCGAAAAACATTTATCTTTATGGAACCCCAATAAAATAAAATATATAGATCCATGACGGATCTGATACCTTCCTAGCTAGCCTATTAGCACATTCAAGTGAAGCCAGAATATATCATTTTCTTACACCTTAATTATTGTAGGTAATAGGGACTTCAAACAACAAGTGAAATTAAAGGAAGAAAAATAAGAAAAAGTTTTCTGCTTCGGCCGGGGATCGAACCGGGATCTCTTGCTATCTAGGCAAACATTCTACCACTGAACCACCGAAGCCACACATTTTCCGAAAATTTATGTGTGGCTTCGGTGGTAGAATGTTTGCCTAGATAGCAAGAGATCCCGGGTTCGATGCCCGGCCGAAGCAGAAAACTTTTTGCTTATTTTTCTTTCTTTAACTTCACTTGTTGTTTATAGTTTTTGGTCCTTGCATTATTTGAAATTTGGTATTTGATAATAGGGACTTATTGCAATAAAACATGGCTTTAATAGTGCCCGGAACTATTTGGCCAGTTTTACATAAAAAACTGACAGCTGGTCTTTTAAAACTGACATACCACGAATTTAAAAATGAAGTTTTTTATTTATTCCGGTTCTTAAATACACAAAAGACAATTTTTTTACATAAAACTGTCAGAATATTACCGGGCACTATTAAAGCCAGGTTTTATTGCAATAAGTCCTTAATACAAATACGTAGTAGGTATTATTTTCTCTCTTCTATGCATCAAGCCACCACACCAACTTGGAGCAATTTGTGTGACATGGGGGCACCGGCGTCTCCAAGGGGTGGGACTAAAGGTAATACCACCCCCTCCAAGATTGTTAAAAAGTAAGGATTTTTCCACAAAAAATGCACATAAAAGTTTCGTTATTATTCGCGAAATTCTACTTTTGGTGATTGAAGTATTGGGTTCAAATGAGGAAGTTAGCCTGAATTCGTTTATTAAAAATCCAAATTTTTTCGCCTGCGTCACAATTCACTGAATTTCCCCTCCCAAGGTTAGGATTTGTATACGCCACGATTTTGGTTAAATGAGAAAACAGTTGCTCTATTATTAGCCTAATGAGATGCTGTATCAAAATTAAAAATGTCTACACAGGTTTTTAAAATGTAGAGCAAAAACTAAAAAGTGAAATATCAACTATTATAGTCCACAGTACATCGGTATATTTTTTAAGTGATGAGTAACAAGCTAAGATTTGGTACATAGGTTTATCGTTTCGAGACGAATAATGTTTTTCCACTGTGAAAATTCTTGAAAGTCATTCCTAGCAGAGTGCGAGGGCGTAGAAATCTTTTGAGCTTTGGACTGACCAAACCAAGCATGCGATTTTGGCAACTATGTTGCCATAGACTTTTCACATATTTCTTAAGCCACATAAAAAAAAACTGTTACCATTATGTACTGCTCCTTTTTTCATCTCGTAATTTAGGAGATGAAAAAAATAACAGTACAGAATTAGTAGCCAGCAATTTTTTTTTCGGGGGCTTAAGAAATGTGAAGTGTGAAGTCAATGACAATATTGTCGCCAAAATCGCATGCTTGGTGCAGTCACTCTGAAGCTCGAAAGATTTCTACGCCCGCGCACTCTATTAGATCGGCAAGATAAACTTATGTACAAAAATTCCGCCTGTTACTGATCATTTAAAAAATAGACCAATGTACTGTGGACTTATCTTATTCACAAATTTAATAAAATTTGTTAGAATTGTATCAGCGTGGCTGTAGTCAAATGACGTTATTGATTTTTTTCTAATCCTCTTAGTTTTTTTTTAAACAAAGCTTTTATGATTTTATGGCCGCCGTATTGAATTTATACGCCATATATATTGTTAAACAAGATGGCGAAGATATTTTGGTTTTTAAAAAACACAATTTTTAGGTTTTTTAAACTGGTACAACCTATATATAAATAAAAATTTTGTGAAAGTTTAATAAAGTTTGGGGAAGGCCTTTAAAAACAATTTTAAATATCGAAAAAAAAGCAGCGCAAGTTATATCTCTTAAAAATAATTTTAAAAAGACAAAAACTAGGCAAAAATTTTGAAAAACAAATATTAAATGTTCCCGAAATCTAACTAAAAAAAGCGACGCCGCAGACGAAAATGTTTACAAATAAATTTAAAATTTGGTACATATTGAAAAAAAAATAAAAAGCACTGCAGGTATTTTTTGTATGTAATGTAATAATGTAATACCTAAAAAGAAGAAAGGAAATACCACCCAACCTCACAAGTTTTTTGATCTGTAAATATAATAAAATTAGGAAAAAATTGAAAATTTCTTATTCTGCGTGACTACACGTTTTTAGATTTATCTCAGCTCAAATTTTTTGAAAAAAATTAAAGTAATCAAAAAAATAGGCCATTTTTAAAAGAATTGGGGATGTCAAAAAAAATATATTTGAAATGGGGTGCCTTTTTTACATGTGATGTTGCTCCCAAATAACTTGTTTTAATAACGTAACAGTAAACAGGGTGCTAATCGCCATGGGCAACTATTTCTAACTCGGTAACTAAGGGAACTGCAAAGTTGGTTAAATTTGATAAAATGTATGTATAAATAATATATTATTTTGACCCATAGAGTTAATTAAACTGCATCGTCTTCATCCATCACGGTTCACGGTGATACTGACTTAAAATAGCACGGAGGAGTATCTGTATAATAAAACCGGTTAAAAGTAAAAATGACCAAGATATCCAAAAGTACCTTCTAACCAGTTTTTGTTCTACTCCAATACTTTATCTATCAAGCCGCCTCCATAAAACGTCCCCCTCTACTTGCCTCGTCTCGTGAGGTCGGTCGAAACATAATGACTTTTGAAATTTGAGGTGTTAGTTAGTTGTTATTGTGTTTTCGAGTGGCATTAGAAAAACCAATTATTGAAAACATAAATAGGAAAGCATGTACCATATTTAAAAACGTAATTTTAGTCCTTTGTTGTTTACATTGAATACTTACGAAATATTTTAAAATACCCTATTTGGGTATTTATATTTGCCTAATTTTGTCCTTATCAAAGCGTTTTAGTTGCATGCCGGGCCTTGCCGAGCTATATTTCTTTAATAAAGATTAATAAGTTTAAGCTTATGTCTTTAACGTCATTAAACAGTGAGCGTCTTAAAAACGCTATGCGTTTTTTATTACGAGAATACCTGTCCTGGTCCGCTGTAATTTAAGTTAATCTGAAGCTAACTTCAGCCACGTTGAGTCACGGAAGCGCATGAGATGGCTACATTCACATTTATATTGATTTGGATTATTATGACATCTTTTAACAATTCTAGCTAATTTGTCAAGGTTGGTTTGAAAAACGTTTCTTAGCTTTGATAATGGATAAGAATGGTTTAAAACTTCAAAAAATCCTACAAAATAAAAAACACATGAATGGTATTACCTACTGGACAAAACTCAGGGGACAACAAAGACCTGAAAGAAAATGAATTTGATGAACAAGAAATTTATATAGAAAGCCCTTTGCAGTATCATAAAAAACCAAATTAGTGGAAAATTTTAAAATTAAATAACGTATGTTTTAATGCAGTTGAAAATTTACTTAAAATATAATTTGTACGACATCTGGTTTAGCTAAATGTTGTATTTTATGTTTATATGTATTAAATGTTTTACCACAATTAAATATTACTTTTTATGACCAGGTCTTTTAAATGAATTGAAGAAGACGCCGCAAAAAGACAAGAATAACAGTAAAAATTATTGCTTGTACAATCAATGCAGCTAGAAAAAAAAAGAAAAGTTGGCAATTTTATTAAATTTATTACATACCTATTTGTTACTTGTGATATATATTCTAAATATTACTTAAAATTATTAAAGCAGGATTGTGAGGAACTTTTATTTCTATAGTATTTACCTACGTGTTTAGCGAGTGACGTAAACTGTAGAAAAAGGAAAAAACTGAAAGACAAATATACGTAGCAAAAAAAAATGAGTAGTCCATTAATATTTCAAAATATGTGAAACTTATGTAGCTTCCTAATTATTAAACTGTCTTTATCTATAAGATTTAAAAATAATTATTTTTCAACTTTTTAATCTACTAATTAAAGGAAAAACCAAATTGTTGTCTTCCTCAACTGATTATTTAGTTGCATAAAATCTCAAAAGCAACCGTCGCAGATTTTTTAAACTCGTGCGCCTAATCAGGAAACGAAATAACAACAGAAATTGTTTCTTGGAAGATATTAACTGGTCCAAATAATTTATTTTTGTATTATAAAACTGCTGAAATAAATAAATAAAAACATTTTTGATTATATTAGAAAATTATGTGCAAATAAAGAAACCGCGTGTGAGGTTGTTTGGATTTTAATCTGAAAATCGTTTTTTTTTCTTTCCTCGTCAAGGGAAATATTTGTCTAAAAACTACATGCTAAAATATATAAGAGATATAAGAGTCTGTTACTAAACGGTTTATCCAGCCGTGTGTACATTGCTCTAAAAAACACGCTCTAGTTAATTGAAGCTAAAAGTCTTATAAAATTTTATCATATCCTTCCTAAATATGATCAAATTTTAAATTTTTAAAAAATAAATTAACAAAAACGTGATTGTTTTGAATTTACAATGAGATAAACCACCCCTCGGAGGTAGTTTAAAGTTTAGAACGATTTTTAATAGAAATCTTATGACCTAGGGTGCTAAAGTGACGTAAAAATCTAATTTTGTTAGTTGTAGGAAAATCAGTTTTCCATGTTTTCTTGCTTTTTCCGGTCTATATAGTATCCATTTCATGAACAAATCGTCTTACATTTGAATTTTCAAGACATTTTATCGTCTATACAGCAAAAAATACCAAATCAATTTTCGGCAAAAAAACAATTTTTTCAAACCACATTTATACTTTAAACCTAAACATTAAATGAAAAAGAAAATCTCTGTCTTCCTCTACTAATTTTTAATTTTCGTCGACTAGTTTCGGCTTATTGGGCCATCATCAAGGACTGTAGAAAAATAAATCACAATCAAAAAATTATTCAGTATAAAGTGAAAAATTCAAACTTACCTACTAACTAATAAAAACAGTTGAAACTTCCCAAGACAAACAATGTTCTCTCACAAGAGATAAAAAAATTAAAATTGTGTAGGACTATCACATTATTTAAAAAGTCTCTAAAAAATTATTTTAAAGTTGTTAAAAATTTTTGTTTTCTTCGATTTGGAGCACATTTGGAGGTTATGTTATGGTGACCATCAAAAGTAGTTCGTTCGCAATTAGAAAATAAAGAAATTGAAATATGAGAGAACATGAGTCCATTGCCTTCGATGTAAAGGATCTTAAATTATAAACATTATTTCTAAACTAAGTTGTTTGGTTTACAATAAAGAGGTTGTTAAAATTGATGGAAGTAATACTACAATAAAAGTTAAGAATGGTCTTATGTAGGTATATGCTATTTAAAAGTTTAGGGAATTGAAAAATTTCGTAGATTTATGTTCTAATTGTTGATTTAGACAAATTGATGGAGAAGATTTCTGAAATTTGTTGATTTCCAAAACCTCTAGCAGATCAATTAAACTATCTCTACAAACATGTAAATATTTTATTTTATCGTCCATGGTAAAAGAGTGGTTTTCAGAAATGACATGTCTTGCAAAGACTGATTTAATGTTAAGATAGTCTATATCTGTATGGTTTAACATTAAACTTAAACTAAAACTTAGACTTAAGCTTACGCCTTAGCAAGCGCGGATCTGGGTTAAAATCTAGGGAGGGTAATAGTAGACGAATTTTTTTTTTATATAATTTTTTTTCTAGGGAGGGGGATAATTACCCCGTTACCCCCCCTCAAATCCGAGATAGATAATAGAGAAATGTGGAGTCACCAAATTAGCAAATTTGTGGAAAATCGACTTTATTATGTTTAATTTTTCCAGAAAGCAGTAAATGTTTTATCGAATATTGTAAATAAATAAAAAAAAATTATTTGTCAAACACACTGTGTTTATTGTATTACAATTTAGTCAATAAGACTAATTAGCAATTACGTTTTAACTTAATTTACTAGAAAAGTTAGATTTAAACTTAAAACTACACACACACCCCTCCTCTACCTACGATGACGAGCATATGGAAGCATTCTATGAAGATATCTCCAAAGCTATGGAAGAACACAAAACCTATCTTGCAATAGTAATGGGAGATTTCAATGCCAAATTAGGTAAGAAAATGAACATAGAGGAAAGTAAAATAGGGGATTTTAAAAAAACATCGTTAGAGATGGAACCGTCCTAAATAGCTTTACAACAGGCAGTGATCATAGGATGGTCAGAACAAAAGTCTGCATTGATAGCAATTTCAAAATGAAAAGGAAAATAACCAATAACAATGAACAACTTGACATGAAAAAAACTTACACAAAATAAAGCTATATACTAAGAAATGCTCCAAAACTTAAGATGCAAAAATGAAAATATAGAAAAAATAAATGATGAAACTGACAAGAGCTATGATCCAAGCAGGAAAAGATGTCGCACAAAAGGGTAAAAAGAGAGAACATTTTATATCAGAAGAGATAAAGAAACTCATGGAAAAAAGGCGGAACCTGGAAAAAGAAGGAAAAGGAACATCTATAGAATACACATAAATAAATAAAACTATAAGAAAAACGAGTGTATTATAAATATCACAAAGATATTCTATACAGAATTATACCAAACAAAAAGGGAACCACCGCATGAAACCATAAAGAAACTGCAAACAAAAATAAAGAACATACATTTAGAACTACAACCCGATATAAGAAAAGCGGAAATAAAGAGACCATTAAAGAAAATGAAAAATAACAAATCACCTGGAAAAGACGGAGTAACGGCAGAAATGCTAAAGTCCGGTGGTAAAACTGTAGTTAATACCCTCTATATTCTCCTCAATAAAATACGAAAGGAAAGAATAATCCCAACCACAAAAGAGGCGATAGAGCAGACATAAAAAACTATCGATCTATAACACTCCTCAATGTAATTTATAAGCTTTTCATGAAAATAATAACAGTAATAACAAAATTTGATGGATATCAATCAAACGAACAAGCAGGCTACAGAAAAGGTTTCAGTACAGTTGACCGCCTACTAAACATGAAAATTCTAATAGAGCGAGCCAACGAATATAAGATTCCACTGTATATTGCGTTTATAGACGTTGAAAAAGCTTTCGTTAGCATTAAGCACTGGGCAGTAAAAGCATCTTTAATTATAAGCCGAATAGACCACAGATACACAGATTTAATAGGCAATATATATATATATATATATATATATATATATAGCGACGCAACAACATCAATCAAAATCCACGAAGGAACCAAGCCAATCTGCACAAGAAGACAGGGTGACACAATATACTCTAAACTACTTAACCAGGTCATAGAAGATGTTTTAAAAACTTATACCGGGAAGAAATAGGCATCAAAGTAAGCGGACAATACTTGAACCACCTAAGATATGCTGACGACATCGCCTTAATAACACATAAGAAAGAAGAACTCACAGAAATACTGGAACAACTGGATACAGCAGCTAAAAATATAGGCGTAATATGAGTATGAACTACACTAAAACTAAAATCATAACAAACACAGATGAAGATATCACGATCAGAATAAACCCAGAAAAAATAGAACAAGTAGAGGAATATATATACATATATATATATATATATATATATATATATATATATATATATATATATATATATATATATATATATATATATATATATATATATATATATATATATATATATATATATATATATATATATATATATATATATATATATTTTAATTTAGTTGGTTTCTTGGGAATGTGGTCCATAAATTAAATAGCAACTTGTAGTTTAAATATTTATTTTATGTACAATAAATTATTTATTGTATTTACAATAAATATTTAAACTAAAAGTTGCTATTTAATTTACAATAAATTATTTATTGACCACATTCCCAAGAAACCAACTAAATTAAAAAATATAAAATATACAGTTCAAGAAAAAAGAAAAACCAAATATATATATATATATATATATACATATATTTTTTTTGCTATCCTTTTCTTTTACATGGTATTGAATAAAGAGTAACTGCAATTTCTGGTAATTAATATAATCCGCTATTTTTAGAATCTGTTGCCTTTATTTTTTACATCTTTTATTGAGAAAGCTATACCCCTGGTTTAACTTTCTCCTCTGTCTAAAAGCTACCCGATAGGCACGTGGGCCCTCTACCACATTAATACAGAGGGTGGCGCCCGAGATGCTTGTTGGATAAGCTTTGGTCAAGAAGTTTATGCAACAATCATCGATGCTCAACCCACTCTTACTTAACATCCTGTCGTTCTAAAATGGAGCAGCGTCACACTAGCTCAAACGGCTTCAATCTTTTTATTCTGGGAACTAGCATAGTATTGTCTGGAAGCTTAATTGCCTCCACATGTCGATGGAGTATATCTTCATGGTTTTTTGCGTACTTTTTTATAGTATCTGCTACAGTTTCGGTTTATGGTCCCATAGACCAGGCAAAAATTTTGGATTTCCAAACAATCGTCCTTCTTTACCAAATTTTGTACACATATACAGTACCCTTCCACGGTTCCAAAAACATACTTCGTTAAGTTTTTTGTTAATTTTTATGTGGCGCAGAGGCCATTTACTTATGTACGAGATTCGTACAAACATAAGTTTCTTATTTATTAAATTTCTTTACAACTGGGACCACCCTGTATATCCTGAATATATTTTTTAAAAGCTGTTAAAATTTCTAATAAAATAATGTATAACAGCATGACAATTTTTTTTTAATTATGGAAAAATATGAGCAAGTACTTAGTTTTTCAAAAGCAGAAAACCAGAAACAAATAATAGAATTTACCAGAAAAAGTTTTTGGGATCTCTCTACTACTAAAAAATCATTTAAAAATTTTTTTATATGCAACAGGGGAAATACGATAAGTTTTTATGGTGACAAAAACAAAGCAAAATCGCATTTTCTTAAAGATATTGTATTGACTCGGATTAATGAAATTTTTTTAAATACCGTTTTAACTATTTAAATGAATTAAGCAAAAATCTGTAGCAGGTTTACGGCGCTTTTGCAAAAAAAAGTTTAAAAATTCTAGATACTAGGATAAGCCACACAAATAATCAGAAATCTTAAAAATGCCTATTTGGTGGCTTTTGATTTTATTTAAATTTTGTCAGTTTTTACCTCATAACATTGCCATTTCTACTGGGGATTTTATCTGGTAACATTTTTGTCGTTTCTTATAAATTTCTAAATAAAGAAATGTTAGATTTGTCCTTCTGCGCGATGGCGCTCTATATGCAATTATTTATTTTAGCAGGCCACCGTTTTCAACGTTTCAAAAATAACAATAACAAGTTCCCGATCGAGTTACATTTATAAAATTTGGTACAATTAACAAAAGAGGTATTATGGTTGACAAGCAAACTTATATAATTACCTGAAATTTTGCACATTTGTCAAAATATCGCCATTTTTTCTTGTAAAGGTGTTAAAATCGTTTTTTTTTAAATACTTAATGCAATTTGGCCAAACGCTCGCTGAACTTAACCAAATAAAAACAAAGTTCATCTTCTTCCATTTTTTGATTTTGCTCGGGCTGAATAAAGCTTTCAAAAGCAGAAACGCTGAGTCTTCCAATTACCTTTATATTTGGGGATTTGCAAATCTATAAAAATATTTTTTAGAAAAAAAAGTATTTTTTTACCCAAATTTAGACTTATTATTAAAAAAACAACTATTTAAGAATTTATTTGCATTATGTTATATTATTTTTTTAAATAATATAACTTTTTGTATACTATTGATGTTGTTTTAATATTCCTCAAATTTACCTCGGCTAGGAAGAGCCATTTAGGGTCGTGAGGTTCCTTTAAGAAAAATATTGTCAATTTTCTATTTTTGAAATGATAATAAACCTCTATTTACTTTGACACAATTAACAAAAATGGTGACAGATTTTTCTTACTATCACCATGTTACCAATGTATCAATGCAGGAACAAAATAAAAGATCAGGATTACTTTTTGTTTACAACCCTCAACATTTATTTTGTTTCAGAAAGAAAAACAAAAAAAAACAAATGATCAAATATAAATAAGAAAAAAATATTAATTTTTTGTTGAAACTCAGTTTCTTAAAAAGGTAGTAAAAAAATGATATTAATAAAATTATAGATTTTACTGTTCAAATATAACTTAAAATAGACATACTTCCTTTTTAGAACCTTGTTTCTTTGGATGTACAATAGTGAAAAAAACTATTTACATATGTTGTAATAGTTTTGTCGAGAATTGAGGTTAGAAAAAAAAATAACATGAAAACAAAACAATCTTAACCCAGGAAATGTTAGAACAGTATACTTAAAGTAATCTTTAAAATACAACTATGGTTTCAATCATTTTCCATGGATAAAAACAAAAAAACTTTATTTTCTGATCAGGTCCATCAAAACACCCTATATAAATATTCCAAAGTCTCATCAAAATTTGTACATACTGTACAGTAATTCTGTAGAATTACCAAATAAAACACACCAAGTTATTTATCTTTTCTGGACGCAAATCATCACCTAAATTTATTAAAAAAAAAAAACAAAAAAGTGTATTTTGGTTATAAAAAAAACTATATGTAAAAAACAGCTATCGGCAATAGCTATATAAAAAAGCAATAGCTGTATTAATCTGTCTAACTCTATTTCAACCAAAGGTGCTTTAACCATAACCTTAAATTTAACCATATGGTCATGTCGTAGTGACTATTGTTAATTGGTACCAAGCTATCCAAAAAAGAAATGAGCGAGATGCAGGATTAACTACTAGCTTAAAATCATAATCTGGATTCTAGAAATCCCATGTAGGCACAACATTGTGAATCCATTATAAATAAACTATAACCAAAATACCATATAGCCAATATATAAATATTTTGTCGAACATAGTTTGAACCATAAAACAAAATCAATACCTCATTTTGATAAAGAAAAAATATGAAACTAATCAAAATTTTTATAAAAAAAATTAAGTAGACTAAATAGAGAGATAATTGTCTGTTAAAGGCATAAAGAAAAATTGTAACATTTCCTCGGCAAAGGTAAATTTTTATCAATATATAGATATATATATATATATATATATTTATGTTATAACATATTGACCTAATTAAAAATAAAAATCTGGTATATGCAATTAAATTTCATATTACCATTGATTAAAATTAGAGCAAAGTTCTAATGTATCCCATAAAAAAAAATTTCAAGCCATGCTTGATGAACAAAAAAAAAATTGTAAGGTTATGTTATAACATAAATAAAATACCTTGTTTCTCGACAAATGCTCGAACAAAAGAGAGCGATTTTTGTCAAATTCCTCTCAATTTCCCAAACTGCATAGCAATCACTGACCAATCAGATTCCCTAAAATCCCAAAATCTTCATTCTCCAGAAAATCAATAACAGAAATCCGTATTCATTAATATGACTAAAACTGACTGAATAATTTTGAGTCACTTTATTTAAATTACAAAAAACTTATGTTTATTGTTTTATAGGTAAATAAATTTGTAAACAATCTTAGAGTCTTCGCAAAACAAAGCTCTTTAGGCTAAAATACAACACGGCCAATTACGCAACGTCTGTCGTACAAGTTGAACAACCAGAAAATTCTTTCTATCCCTGTTTCACCCCAATGACAAAAAAGGGACAGACAACTCACTCGATCCTATTCCAAAACTGAAACGAATTCAAAATTAACCTCTCCCAGCAGTTAGGTCACTGCACAAAATCAATAATTTCGAACTTAACCAGACTACGGACAGGTAGTGTGCAAGTCACCGGTTTATTTTCAAAATATTCTAATTAAACTCTCTCACGTAAGATGTCGCTAGAGGTTATTTTTTTAAAACAAATATTTCAATTCACTTAGCAAAAACGAGTTACGAAAAAAATTTAATTTTATTCGTAACAATTATTGGCATAAAACTCTTAAAAACATAATTAATTACATAAATACATTAGCCGGCGCGCTGCGGAATGAAGTACCGCAAAATGATACTTTTTGGAATAGTGTCAGTTTCAATAGGTTCTGTATTGTAGGATGTACTGACCGTTTAGGAAAGCTTCAAACATATTTACAGCATATTGAAGCCTATTAAATACAATAAAGATACAATACGTATTGAATCTCATCAACGTATCATTTTGCGGTACTTCGTTCCGCAGCGCGCCCGCTAACGTATTTATGTAACTAATTATGTTTTTAAGAGTTTTATGCCAAGAAATGACTGCTGAAAGGAGGTTGACCGACGCGAGATAATTTTTGCTTGTATTTTAAGTTTTCATAAGGTTAAAATAAAGCAAGTTAAAAAAATGCTTTTTTCTAGGGATTGTGGTATACCCCACATCGCAAAATCTTTATCTATTATAATCTCTATCTATCTCTTTAGCCTTATTCAATCCATCTTTGGACATAGGCCTCCTCCAATATCTTCCACTCGTCTCTGTCTGTCGCCGTAATCATCCATCTAGTTCCCGCATGTTTCTTCAAATCGTCCGCCCATCTCATTTGGGGTCTTCCCCTACTTCTTTTATTTTCCCAAGGTCTCCAGGTTACAATACATTTGTTCCATCGATCGTCTTTCTGTCTAATATTATGACCGGCAAATTTCCATTTTAATTTTGCTACTTCTCTGACATTTCTTATCCATTCATTCCTTTTTCTATCTGTTAGCTTTACATGTAAGATTTCTCTTTCCATTGATATTTGGGCTTTTTATCCATGTTTGATTTTGTAAGTGTCCTAGTCTGGGATCCATAGGTAAGTACAGGAAGGATACATTGGTTATACACCTTCGTTTTGAGGAACTGAGGATATTCTTTATTTCTTAATATGTAGCTTAATTATTTACCTAATGCTTCCCAGACCAAGTTAACTCGTCTCTTGATTTCAGCTGTTTGGTTTTCTTTTTTTAGTTTAATAATTATTTGTCCCAGGTATTTAATATATTCCTCTACTTCTTCTATTTTCTTTTGGTTTATTCTGACCGTAATATCTTTATCTGTGTTTGTTATGATTTTAATTTTAGTGTAGTTTAAACTTAAGCCTATATTTTTAGCTGCTGTATCCAGTTCTTCCAGCGTTTTTATCGGTTCTTTTTTCTTGTCTATTATTAGGGCGACATCATCAGCATATCATCATCATATCAAAAATTATCCGTTTACTTTGATGCCTATTTCTTCCGAATCTAAGGTTTTAAAAACATCTTCTAGGGCCTGGTTAAATAATGTAGGGAATATTATGTCACCCTGTCTCACACCTCTTCTTATGCTGATTCGCTTGGTCCCTTCATGGATTTTGATTGATGTTGTTGCTTCGCTATTGTATATTGGCTATTAAGTCTGTATATCTGTGATTTATTCGGCTATTAATTAAAGATGCTTGTGCTGCCCAGTGCTCAATGCTATCGAAAGCTTATCCGAAATTTACAAACGCAATATATAGTGGAATGTAATATTCCTTGGCTCGTTCTATTAGGATTTTTACGGTTAATAATTAGTCACCTGGACTGAAATATTAGCTCACACATATACTATACTATAGTAGTGTGAGCTTTGGGGATCGTAATTTTTTCGAGAAAAAAAAAGTTGCTCCGATTTCAAAATTTTTTATATATCTTTGCGTTTCAGATGATTTTGAAACTTTTCTGTTGCGCCGTCTGTCTGTCTGTCTGTCTGTCTGTCTGTATGTCTGTCTGTATGTCTGTAACGACCAACGCGCATAACTCAAAAACCGCCTGGCCGATTTTAATGAAATTTGTCACCTAGGCTGGGTCTTGGGTCCAGATGGTCCCATTTAAAAATGAACAAAATCCACCGAACACAAACCAAATAAAAGGGTGGGGGTAGATTTCAAAAATTAGAGTTTATGTGAAAATATGGCGTGTGTGATATCAAACGAAAGGTAATTGAGTCTGGAGTTAAATAAAATATATTTTAATTTATTTTTAAAAAAGGGTGGGGGTATATATATCAAAAATTACAGTTTAAGTGAAAATATGGCGTGTGTGATATCAAACGAAAGGTAATTGAGTTCGGAGTTTAACAAAATACATTATAGTTGTTGTTTTTTTTTAAGGGTGGGGGTAGATTTCAAAAATTTGAGTTTAAGTCAAAACATGGCTTGTGTGGTATCAAACAAAAGGTAATTTAGTCTGGAGTTGAATAAAATATATTTCAGTTTTTAGTTATATTAGCTCACACGTACACTATAACTATAGTACCTAGTGTGAGCTTAGGGGCCCATATATTGGCAGAGTATTTTCTAAAGCCTGCTTGTCCCTTTCATTTATATCCGTCAAAATTTGTTGTTATTTATTATCTATTAAAATACACAGACCTATATTAAATTACGATAGAACATTACGGCGAAAAAAAATGCGCAGGGGATTGTTAACGTTGGCTTTCCTCATTTCAGGAGAGTTTTAACGTTCTATTGACATGGTAAGCTTTCTCAGAAAGGGTATTCGTAGGGATAAATGACAGAAATAGAGTTATAAAAAATATATCCAACAATAAATGGATACATGACGTATCTGATACCTTCCTAGCTAGCCTATTAGCACACTTCAAGTGAACTCCATGATATATCAGCCTTGAGACGAGTTTTTTTTTAATATCTTAGAAACGAAAGTTCCTACGAAGATTTTCGTTATAACACAAATTATTGAAAAAAACGTGACCTACTATATTTTGAAAATCGCATATTGATGCGATGCTTTGTTAAAAAGTCAGTGTTATTAAAAAATTTTAATTCTCAAAAAACTGTCATTAGCATTAATGGATTTTGGCCAAAATCTAAGCAGCTCGTTACAGTGTCGAACACTATTTTACCTGAAAAATTTATGAGAATCGGTTCAACGGTTTAGGAGCTATCGTGTTACGGGCAGACGTACACACACCCACGTACACTCAGACAGACATTACGACGATATTGCTAAAATAGGTCAAAATATACTAAAATAACACATTTTCGACGTTATCTCAAAAAAAAATTTGTCGTCGAAAATAATACCTCCTCCAGACATTGCTGCGCGGGCTAGAAAGGTAAAAAATAACAAAGTAAGTTGAAAGAATAAAATTAAACAATAATCCTGCTTATCTATATACAGCTAATTTCAAAAAAATCTGATACGACTGAAAAAACTTGTTTTTTTATTTTAAGCAGTATATATAAATTATATCGGGTTGACATTAACATTTTACAGTAGAAGTGTTGTAGCGTCCAATAAGAGGACTGTTCATTTTCTTTTGCATGTTTAGAAAATAATTAAATCAATAAAATAAATCTTGATAAAAACCAGCTAGTAATATAAGTTTTTATAAAAAATGTGCTTGTTTCTGTTAAATTGAATTTAATTGTTAATTGAATACCTTTATTAGCTTTGCTAAATAATACATTTAAAAGGTAAGTTTGATCTTGTTTGCTGCAGCTCGGCATCAGAGGTCGGATTATTTAATTCTACGGCCAATGGGTGCTTGCCTGCCTGCAAACTGTGAGGTTTTTTTGAATTATTCGCTTTCTAGAAAGGGTCATTTTAGAGTACTTGAAGTAGCGCCCTATCTTCCTGAACGTGACTTACTTTTGGCCTACCAGAACATCCTTGTTTTCTTTCAAGTGACTATTCTTTTAACTATATATTATTTATAAAATAAACATTTGTTTGGCTTACGTTAAAATGTTTGGCTACCGCTTGGGATGACCAATAATTTACTAACTTATTAACAATTTTGGCTTTTAGCTCTTTGGTCGTATGTTAAGCCATTTTAGAATTAAAAATACTAGGTTAATATATTTCATAAAATACCGATAAATCTGACACGGTGGCTTAGAATACACTGCTCAAATTTTAGAAAAAGTACTTAAAAAATCGTATCAGGTTTCTTTTTAAATGAGCTGCTAAACATGTGTGATTACCCCAAAGTAATTTTAGTTTGAATTTTGCGTAGCTTTACCATAATTTTAACCCTCTAAACTTCTCTTTGAGTACACTACTGCAAACACTAATTCAATTTTAACAGTGCAGTTGCGTGTTCGATTTTAATTCTACTTCTTGAAACTTTTTGTGTTTCGAAAAAGTTCTATCTTGACCTTTCGACCAATAAGTAGTTAAGTTAAAAGAATTTAAGAAAAGCAACTAAGCACTTCCTAGAAAAGAACTCAACAAAGAATTTTTTCAGACGAGTTAAAAAGGCCTTTTAACTTTTCCCCTCAAAAAGTTGATCTTGGTCAAGCGTGGGAAAAATCCTGGTCACGTCCCGTCGGCGTCGCATCGAGTCAAGTGATTTCTTTCAGCTGAAACCACTGATCTCATAACACAGATAAGTGGAGTAGTAAAACTTGTTAAAAGAACCTTAAAACATTTTTCTGAAAAACGAAATTTGTCTAGTATATAATTTCTGTAAATAATAGAGTAATTTTTCTATTAACGTACCTTAAACTAATAGTTCGGGGCCTAAGAGGGAAATTTTGTGGTTTATCTGCATTTCCGCGTACCGTAATGAAATTTCGCACAGAGATAGTAGACACCTAGAGATGCCATTTTAGAAGTGGTGCTCCGATGGAACCCAGTGCAGGGCCCAGATACAGGGGCGTACTTGAGGTGGGACAGAAAAAATGTATAAACTAAATATGAAACTCATTTCCCGTACAGTTTTTTTGTTTGTTTTACCTTAAAGCTTGTAAATCCAAAAAATTTACAAAAAATAAAGTTGAGAAAACAGTTTTTTTGAGGGGGGGCGGCAAAAGAAAGGAGGACAGACATTGTTAAAATCTTATTTCATCTAAAGTGGTCGTGTGGGGTATCGATTTCTAGGTAATTTCGTATTCTAAACGAAAATAGATATAAATACGTCAAACTGTTCACATGATATGTCAAAAAGTGACACCTTAAATGTACCTGTTCTGAGATCTACGCTAGAGAATATTAAAAACACCTAACCTGATATTATATGCTATAGTATAGTATATATATAGTATAGTTGGGATTTTTTAATTTTAATATACAAAGTGTTCAGAGTTAACTCGGCACTATTACTTACTTCGTTAATATAAGAGCTACAGGGTTGGTTAAATAGACAAAGTTGTGGTATTTTTCCTCTGATTACGATGGTGAACGAAAAGAAAATCGAAATTCAAATGAGGAGTAGGTAAGTTTTGATAAAAAAAAACAAATTTTTTAAATGGGACACCCAGTATACAGTGAGGCCAATAGAAAGAACATTTGGCTTTTAACAAAAAATATTTTATGACTTTTTCTCTTAAAGTCATAAATATATGTAACGGGTGTTAAAGGGACAAAAATCTTTAAAATTTTACTTTTCACTGTAACTCATGTCCGCGTTTTTCGACTTTTCTTTTGTTTCCAAAACTTTATGGCTTAGTGGAATTAAAATTTTTTCATGTCTTAGTGCACTTAAATGGTGCCAAAGAAAAAAATTATAAATTTTACGTTTTTTATATATTGACAAAAGAAACACCCTGTATTTTCTTACCATTATAAAACTAAGTAACACAGTGCACACCACGTTAAAAAGATGTGCCTCTAGTTATAACAGTAGTAAAATTAGGAAGGTATCTTAAACTACATTACCGGTATGAATAAAAATTTGAGACTACTACTTTTTACATGATTTTTTAAATATCACCCTGTATCTTATAACGTATTACAAAATTACACAAACTTAAATTTTTGTGTTATAGCCTGTAATAAGTCGATAAATTGTACCAAGTTTGATTGCAAAATTCTTATTAGCGCAGTAGCTACAGTAGATAATGTTAAAAAAACAGTAAAAATGACAGCAAAGTAGTTGTGGCCCAGTATATACGTTCAGAAAATGGTAATGATGTAGCAATTAATACAAAAATAGAATCCGATAAATGGTTTATAAAGCAGAATATAGTAATTTCAATGACATGTTTATTTGACATATCTAGAGTTTTTTGAATTTTTAGCACTGAAATAAAAAATTACGAAAAAACTTAATTGTGTAGTTACTTTTTAACATTCTGTAGAAAAATTTTTGTTTAAGAAAATAAAATCTATACTAGTGTTGTTGTAATCGGCTGACTTTGAGTTTTCTATAGTGATTTGTAACGTTGTCACAAAAAAAACTACTTAAAATGATCATAAAAAATTTACTTATTTTTAAAAATCACCCTGTATTTTTAACAGTTCAACCTAAGTGTCTTTTATTCGGTATATATTTTTTTACAACATCGTTACGTCTAACAAATCCACAAACTTTTCCATTTTTTCAGATTTTTTAAATTTAGAATTAGTAAATAAAACCACCCTGTACTTCGACCCTATATCTGTCACACCCGTCCAGCAATTTTTGTTGTAAAAGGAAAAAACTCTGCATCCTGCATAATTAAGCTCCTGTAATTTTATTTTCTACTCAACACCATAAAGGATCAGGCACACCTCTTATGGGATTTCTGTAATCCGTCAAACATCATGAAATTTTGGTATGTTGTAGACTGAATCTCTCTTATCAAAAGTTCTTATGGGCCCAACTCAAATTAATGACCAGTTTTTGAAACACAGGGTGTTGAAAGTGATAATGTCCAAGATGCATAATAGCTCTCTAGACAGGCTTTCTAAACGTAAACGCAATGTTTTTATTACATATATGTACGATTTTTTTTTAATCTGTACCTTTAAAACATTATCTACCGGGTGTTTAAGTAAATATCACTCAAATGTTTTAATGAGAATCAAGCTTCAGTGTGCTGCAAAATAAACCTTGCTCATCAGAAGTTCTTATGGGCCAAAACTTAAATTAATTTCCAGTTTTTGAAATACAGAGTGTTAAAGGTGATAATGTTCAAGATGCATTATAGCTCTTTAGATGGGTTTTCCAAACATATACGCAATGTTACTATTACATATAGAGTATTTATTAGTTTTCTAATGATTCTTTTAATGATAAAGCTGAACTTATTAAGTAATTAATACTAGGTGTTTCGGCAAATATAATTTTTTAAATACTAATTAAAAATCTATGTATTGTATATATTCTTGAGCATCTTATAATAACACAGTGCTTTTAGCAAAATTGTGCTGCAAAAAAAGTGAAAAGGGACTAATTGTAAAGAAAACGGGATTTTTTCTTAAAATTCTCTACCAATATAATGGATGAAAAATATTAAATAACGTAATAGAATTACTTTTTAATCATTTCTTGTTTGAACAACCCGTCTAAAGAGTTATAATGCTTCTTGGACATTATCACTTTCAACACCCTGTATTTCAAAAACTGGTCATTAATTTAAGTTGGGCCCATAACAACTTTTGATAAGAAAGGTTCAATCTAAAATAAACTAACGCTTGCTTCTCATGAACACTTTCAGCTATTATTTACTTAAACACCCTGTAGATAAATTAGCATTAAATAGGTAATATACGTCACACTTACAGTTCGTATTTGTTTCGAAAACCCGTCTAAAGAGCTGTTGTGCTTCTTGGGCATTATCACTTTCAACACCCTGTATTTCAAAAACTGGTCACTCATTTAAGTTGGGCCCATAAGAACTTTTGATGAGCAAGGTTTAATTTACAACATACTAAAGCTTGTTTCTTATTAAAAAATTCGAATAATATTTACTTAAACACCCTGTAGATAAGGTTTTGAAGGGACAGATTAAAAATAATAAATAAATCGGTAATATACTTAATACTAACAGTGCGTATATGTTTGGAAAACCCGTCTAAAGAGCTATTATGCTTCTTGGACATTTTTCACTTTCAACACCCTGTATTTCAAAAACTGGTCATTAATTTGAGTTGAGCCCATGAGAACTTTTGATAAGAAAGGTTTAGTCTACAACATACCAAAATTTCATGAAGTTTGACGGATTACAGAAATCCCATAAGAGGTGTGCCTGATCCTTTCTCAAAAAAAAAATATTTTTTATTTCTTGGAAAAAAATAAATCGATATATTTTTTTTTATTGCTTAAAATAAAAGTGTATAGGTCCTAATAATCGGTGCCAAGTTTTATTGCTCTAGTTTTACATTTGAATTTTATACAGAATTTTAATGAGATAGATGCAATTAAAAATAAAACACCCTGTTTATACCCATCTTTGCTCTACATTGGGTTCGGGATGAGCACGACTTCGTAAAATAATACTATAGTGTTGTACTATATTCGTGCCAAGTATCACTACGGTATGCAAAAATGCAGACAAAAGTGGCTTAGGCTCCGAACTATAAGTGTAACATGCATGGCACAAAAAGTTTTAAATTGGAAAGTTGCTTATAATATTGCGATCTTTTAAAAAATATACGTTAAAGTTATCAAGGTGTCATTACAAATGTTAAATTTTGACAGAAAGTATTTTAATTTAATTAAAAAAGTTTCAGATTCGCCATTTGTTTTTTATTTTGAGAACGTATCGTCTCTAATTTTACAAAAGGGCATATATTATGAAATTTACCAAAATCATTTGTATCGGGTTTTTTCGGGTAAAGTGCGTTCTCTCTCTTTCAACTCACAATGTGGCGTATATGTAGTTCTAAGGTACATCAGTGATTTAAGAAACATAACCTCGCGCGTATATTGGTAAGTTGGTTTCAGTAAAATATCAAATCATCATATCAACATATAATGTGTGTGATGTGGCACGCGTGGTCGATGTTATCTTGGAAACTTTTTCGAAAATATTAAATTTTGTATAATAAAGTAAAGAATATTTTTTTGAAAAACACATTTATTTTATATTTCCACCGGTAGTTTCTACACAACAGTGATTAAAAATTCGGTCTAAACGGTTATTTGATAAGGTATTTTATTAAATACCCATAATAGTGTGGAATTTGTACCTGACTTTTTTTTTCGGATTTTTAACACAGTAGAGTGAATCGGTGCACCAGTTAGATTACTCTGTGCATTGTTATTTAATTTAAATGGCAGGGAAAGGTCACTCTTGTGATAAGTGTAACTCAAATATACCAAAACCCGCATACAAACCAAAATGTGGTAAATGCAATCGCTATTATCACTCTAAATGTCTTAATCTCACTGAGGCTGAAGTTCGTGTTTTGTCTGAGCAAAGGCGTCCCTGGACCTGCAATAGATGTACTTCCACCCAGCGCTCTTCTTTTGGTGATCAAGGGCTTACTGTGACTCAAAATAGGAGAAGCACTATTTACCAAACGGCTGACATGCCATCAGTATCTAGCCTAGATGATCAAGTCATAGGAAAAAATAAAAGGCAAACCATCTACCATCTTGAGAATGATGATATGCTTCCCAATACCGGGTACAGTGGCCAAGTCAGTGCTGATCAAAGAAGGCAAACTGCTTACAGGGTGAATGATGATTATGAGTCTTTGAGATCCATTCTCCTTGAGGTCATCTGAGGTTAGGAGCCTTAAAGATGAGGTGTTTGTTATGAAGGAATCACTGACTTTTATAAATTAAATGTATGAATCTCAAAAACAAACCACAAAAGTACTGGGTGAGATGATTGATGATATCAACATGGAGAATAGGCAGCTCAAGGAAGATATCCATTATTTAAAAAACAAAATGCAAGTTATGGATGTAAAGAAAAATGGCAAAAGAATGCTTGTGAATGGAGCATTTAACAAGGATGAAAGTGATAATACCATTAAAAGCAAAACATTTAGTTTTGTTAAGGGTGAAGATATCACAGAGGAGGCTGTCGAGCAGTTTAATATCATAAAGCCACTGAATAATAATGCTTTTGTAAGCTTGTCGTTTTTAGATAATAATATGACAGTAACTATACTTAAAGCAAGGCAGACATTAGGAAAAATAAATTCAATTATGTGTGGAATTGAAGGACCTGCTAGGGACTTCTTTGTCATTAAAGAACTTAACAAAGATACTTATAAGTTGCTTAAAGAAGCCAAAAAGTGCAAAGATAGAGGATTCAAATATGTTTGGTGCAAAAATGGATATACTGTTTATGCCAAAAAAAAATGATACTAGCCAAGCCATACGGGTAAGAGACATTAATCACGTGCAAGAGCTCTTGCAACAATTTAAAAATTGCCAATTTTAATGTGCGCTCCTTGGTCGCACATTTTGCTGATATTAGAGATATGATATTACAAAATAATTTTGACATTATCTGTATGACAGACATGTCTAAAGCCTTTTATCCCCTCCTCTGCTGTTCACATTAATGGCTACAACCTAATTAGAGAAGATCGAATTAATAGAGTGCGTGGAAGTATTTCTGTGTATGTGCGAAACGAAATTAAAGCAAAGCGGTATGTTCTTAAAACTTGTGAAAGTGGTCCTTTTGAAAACCTAATAATACATTTTGAACTTAAAAAGGTAAAAATAATTATTTGTACTGCATATCGCTCACCTACCGGATGCACTATGTTGCAATTTTATCCGAAATTAACTTGGAAGCAGACTGTATATTGGTTACGGGTGATGTAAATTGTACGATTTATAGCCTTTTATATTATTGTAGTTTTAGGTAACTTTAATTTAATAAAAACTCAAGAGCGTTTTAAACTAAATGTGTATTTTATAAGACAAAAAGAACAATGTCTTTCCCTCAACAGAACAGCTGATCATTTGACAACAATCTTGGAATCATATATAAAACTGGTTTATGAAACACCTACTGTACATCTCCTTTTCTTTTTAGTTTTTCTTTTTAGAAAAATCTAAATTAAAGAAAACAAATTCCTAAACTAAGAAAACACTTAATTTGAGATTAATATAAAGAAAACACAAATCACTTATATGAAATAAACAAATCATTATTAGATCACATAATCATTGAACTTCTTTGGTTTTCTTCTTTCTCTCTTTTCTTTCCCTTCTGTATTTTCTTCTTTTTATGTCTCATCTTTGGTCTTTTTATTTTCATTAGTCTTATTTTGTGTCTTTTTCTCCTTTTTAGTCAAGTCTTCAGTTTTACTTGGAAGTTTAATAAAAAATTTGCGATTTCTTCTGAAAATATCACCACCATCTTCTGTTTCTACCATAAATGAATTTGGTTCTTTGCAATTTCGGATAATGCTTCCACCAAGTTTTATATCTTTAATAAAAACTTGATCATTTTCTTCCAATAAAGGTAAAAGTTATTTCTTTTGTCGTAATTCTTTTTAGCTTTTTCTTGTTCTTGATGTTGTATCATTTTTATTTTATTATGGTCAATTAACTTTGGTTTTAAGTTTTCTTGAGTAGTAGGTAACACTTCTCTTAATTGACGTCCAAATAATATTTCAGCAGGAGAATTTCCGCAGGAAAGTGGAGTATTACGGTAAGCTAGGATTCCCAAGTAAGGATCTTCACACTTTTTTAACAACTTTTTAACCAGTTACATGGCTCTTTCTGCTGATCCATTGCTTTGTGCAAATCTAGGGCTACTCATAATGTGATTGAAATTGTAATTATTTGCAAACTTTCTAAAGGCAAAACTATCAAATTGTGGGCCACCGTCAGAGTAAAATAATTCTGGTTTTCCAAACCTACCAAAAACTTCTTTTAGTTTTTCAATAACATCTTCACTTTTAGTCTTTTTTAAAATGATTACTTCTAAATTGAATGACAAGATATACTTGACTTCTGTAGTGAAAAAGGTCTGCTGATACATGTTAGAAAGGTAACTCTGGCAATTTTCTCAAAGTCATAGGATCTGTTTCTTGATTTTGATTCTTTAAGCATTCATGACAATTTTGTACAGTTTCAGTGATCTAATTATTAATATTCGGCCACCAGACTGTATGTTCAGCACTTAGTTTACAACTATTTATACCTTGATGTCCAATATGAATTTGTTCTAGTGTTTTTCTAAACATAGATGTGGGAATAACTAATCTGTCTATATAGTACAACAAATTGCTATAAAATGTTATATCATTTCGGTATTTGTAAAATTTTTGACATTCTTCAACTACTTTTAATGAATTTTCTGGCCAACCATGTATTACATATTCACTTAGTGTCTTAAACTCTTTTTTCTGTAATTTTTCTACTTGTTCATAAGTTATCTTTAAATTATCTTCAGTTTCTTGTCTAATCACATTTACATAACATTCTTCCATGATATCTTTAGAATTTTTTGTGTTTCTTGAAGGCTGTTTTGACAAAGTATCTGGTACGTAGAATTTCTTCCCAGCAACATGCTCAATATTAAACATAAATCTAGTCAATTTTAAACGAAATCTTTGAAGCCTGACTGTTAAATCATTTATTGGTTTTTGCTTCAAAATTGTTAAAAGAGGCAAATGATCGGTCTGAAAGATGAATTCTTTGCCCAATAAGTATTCTTCTAGTCTTTCACATACCCAAACAATGGCATAGGCTTCCTTTTCAATCTGTGCATATCGTTGTTGTGTTTCACTGAAACTTTTTGAGCAGTATAGTACAGGAGCCCATCTTCCATCTGGCTGTAATTGTTCCAAAGTACCCCCTATTCCAAAAGAACTGGAGTCTGCAAGATTTCTTGTTTCTCTGTTGACATCATAGACTTTCAAAACTGGAGCACTCGTCACAAGTTTTTTTAATTTATTGAAGCATTCTCTATGAATTTCATTAAAATGAAATGTTATATTATGTTTCAAAAGCTCACGTAAGGGTTTTGTTTCATCAGTGACATTTTTTAGAAATTTCGTTTAATGATTTATCATTCCGAGGAATTGTCTCACATGTGTTACTGTTCTTGGTTCCTCAAATTCAACTATTGCTTTTATATTGTCACTATCGATTTTAATACCAGATTGTTCAATAATATGACCTAATAGTTTGATTTCTGTGATACCAATCTGACATTTGGATTGATTTAAAGTTAGTCCATTTTCCTTTAAAATCTTTAAGACACTGTTAAGTCTTATGTTATGTTGCTCTACTGTGTCAGCAAATACTGTTTCATCATCAATGTGAACCAGAACTCCTTCTTGGTCTTTAAACAATTTGTTCATGGCACACTGAAAAATTTCTGGGGCTGATGTTATGCCAAAAGGTACCCTTTTGTAAAAATATCTACCGAAGGGTGTAAGAAATGCTGTATATTGTTTTGAATCATTTGAAAGAGGCAGTTGCCAAAAACTTGATACACAGTCTAATTTTGAAAATACTTTTGCATTTTTTGTAGGTGTAGAATCTACTGTTGGCAAAATTATTTTCTCTCTGAGTACGTACTTATTCAATTCAGTAAAATCTGCACATATACGTACTTAATTTTTGTTTTTAGGTACACAAACCATTGGTGCACACCATGGTGTTGGATTGTTGCACTCAAAGTTTTAGTGCATTTTAGTTTTGGTTTCTGTACCAACTTGTCATATGATGCTTTGCTTAGTATTGTAACATCTGCACCTGAGTCTATTTTAAAGTTAACTTCTCCTTGAGGTAATTTTAAGGCTATTTTCCAAGCTGTTTCTTTGTCTCCTTGTATTTATCGTACAATTTGGTTTACATCAGTCTGATAATGACTCGTCTGAACTGTCCTCTGCCTTTTGACTTTTTTGTGTTTACCAGGAGTTACTACAGACCTGGTTTTGCACATTTGTTTGTAATGACCTTTGATTGAACATTTTTCACAACGCACTTTTAATGCAGGGCAATCTTGTAACTGATGAGTTGGTTTTTTTCCACATCTACCACAATGTGGATAGGTTTTTGTAGAGTGTGATTCCTCATTTTTTTTATGTTTTGGTCTCTTATTTGTGAAAACTCTGTTTACACCTGATGTGTCATCGATAAGTTGTTTATTGTCCAGCTTAACTCCTTCACTTTGCAAGATTTTAGCTTTGGCTGTTTCTAGCGTCAAATTACTATCAAGCTGCAACGTCAATGACAACTTTTTATCTAAAATACCCACAACTAGTCTGTCTCGAACTAATTCATCTGTCATTGTACCACAATTGCAGGTTTTTGACAAGGCAATGACTGTTGAAATGTATTGTGTTAAACTTGGCTCGTTCCATGCAAACATTGACTTTTTTAATAAAGTTGTCATGGAAAAAAATCTGTCATGTTCTTGTAAGAACTTATGTGAAGGTTTGTTGGGCTACAACCATCTAATAACTGATTGACTTCAGGTCCCATATGGAGTAATAAACTGTCCACTTGTGCCTTTTCTGGCATTGCACTTGCATTTGTCACGTTTCTGTAATGCTCGTAATTTACCAATCACCTGTTCCACTCGACAGGAAGAAATGAAAATTTTTCTGGGGGTGGTACATTTGTCACTGTTGTTGTGTTTGCTGTGCCACCCAAAACTTGTATCTATGCCAAGGCCCGCTCCATACGGTCTACTTGAGCTTGTAAATCTTCATTTTTCCTTTGTAGTTCCTCCATGGCAAACAATAATTCTAAGTATTCCACTTTTAACTATTGATGTTGAAAGCTACCTGAACTTTTAGGTTAGGTGATGGAATTGTTTTGTTGATTATTTTTACACCATGTACGATTGTCTCTATTAAGCCTTTTATATTATTGTAGTTTTAAGTAACTTTAATTTAATAAAAACTCAAGAGCGTTTTAAACTAAACGTGTATTTTATAAGACCCAAAGAACAATGTCTTTCCCTAAACAGAACAGCTGATCATTTGACAACAATCTTGGAATCATAAATAAAAGTGGTTTATGAAACACCTACTTGATGCTTGATCCAGGGAATCCTTTAAGCGAATGTTTTGATTCATATAATCTAACACAAATTATTACCAAGCCTACAAGGATTTCAGGGACAGTAATGAACCTTCTTGATCCAATACTTGTAAGTAATTTGTCATATGTTAAAACTCACAATGTTTTAAATATAGATCTGATCTCAGACCATGATTTGGCCTATTGCGAGCTTGCTATCTCGGCAATCTGCGCTAGGCAAAGGGTGTATACATAACGTTGCTTTAAATTTTTCAATGATCAAGTTTTTTATGAGGATTTGAACAACATCCCGTGGGAATATCTTCTACCTTGATTTGGATCAAAAAGTCGATTTTCTTGCATCAAATATTTTAAATGTATTTAATTTACATGCTCCGGTATGCACAGTGCGTTTAAGTAGGGCGCCAGCTCCATGGCTCACTCCTACTCTTAATATAATTTTTAGGGATCGAGATAGAGCATTAAGTAAATACAAAAAAAAACAAATATGTAATGGACCAACTATAAAGATCTAAGAAATATTGCGATTTTCACACTCAGGCGTGAAAAAGCAGCCTATCTGAATTCTGTAGACAACCAGGATGCTGGTGCCCTATGGAAGCGCCTCAGAAGTCTACAAGTGGCTTCTAAATCAAAACCTGAATTGCCAGAGAACATGCAGATTTGCAATGCTATTAATGAGCATTTTTTATCGGTATTCAGTCAAACAAAAGCTGACGCACAGTTAATTAATTATTTTCAAACAAATAGTCATAGCTCAGCTCGTTTTAACTTTCGGCTCCTTTCACCAGAAGAAATTACAAAAATAGTATTTGGTTTCAAGTCTAATGCGGCAGGAACTGATGAAATATCTTTACTTATGCTAAAAAAAGCCTTCCAGTTATCCTAAATCATATAACACATATAATTAATTCTTGTTTAGAAATTGGATATTTCCCACAGGCATGGAAAACAGCAATTATATGCCCAGTTGCTAAAGTCAGCTCTCCCGAGTCATTTAAAGACTTGAGACCAATAAGTATTTTACCTGTGCTGAGCAAAATTTTGGAAAAAGTTGTTTATTTACAACTATACTCCTATGTAAGCGATTGTCAATTGGTGCCAAAAAATGAATCGGGTTTTCGTCCTGGACATGGTACAGCAACAGTTTTGCTGGACGTTATGGATGAGATAATTAAGGGGTTAAATAATCAACAAGAGTCTGTGCTTATATTGCTGGATTTCTCACATGCGTTAGCTTGTGTAGATCACGACTTGCTTACCGCAAAACTACATTACTTTGGCCTAACAGACATACCGTTATCATTTTTTAAATCCTACTTATATGGTAGAAAACAGCAAATGCGAACATCATTGGGTCTATCAAGCTCGGGTGAGATGACTTCAGGAGTACCTCAAGGATCTATTTTGGGATCCTTGCTATATATTCTTTTTACATTTGACTTAAGCAAAGTCCTAAAATACTGTACCTCGCAGGCATATGCAGATGACAACCAAGTAGCTCACATATTTGATCCATTGTATTACAGAGAGGTATCTGCTAATGTCAATGAGGACTTACAAAGTATTTCGGATTATAGTAAAAAACATAACCTTTAATTAAATGCAAATAAAACTAAAGTGTTGCTTTTTGCGCCTGCAAAGTATTCAGAATCTTTGAAAATAAACCTGCATTTTGAATTGGATGGCAAGGCCGTCGAGTTTGCTACCTCAGCAAAAAACCTTGGGGTGCTTCTGGATACATCTCTCAGATTTACTCAGCATATTTCTAATCTTAGCCAGCGATCTTACATAGCATTAAAAACTTTATATGCTAATAAACACATATTAAATTTCAAAGTGAGGAAAAAATTATGTGAATCTTATATCATTTCAACATTATCGTATTGTCTTGTCGTGTATTATCCCTGTCTTACCTTAAACTTAAATGTTCGTAACGAATTACATAACGTTCCAGTAAGAACACATGCTCTTGCTATGCCTATGCACAGGACAAAACTGTTTGAACGCTGTTTTACATTTAATGTAGTTGGTTTGTACAATAAATATCAAAAAGATCTTAAAATAGGCTCAATAGAGTCTTTCCGAAAAAGCATTAAACATAGTTTATTAACGGATCAAATTAACAATTGTGAACTAAGAATTTATTATAAAATCTATGATATATTTCGAGAAACTATATTAATACTATGCCACTGTTATATGGATTCTATACTATATTGGTTTTTAATTTATCCCTGCAAATTTATTAAATAATTGTCTAAACATTTAATTATTTATAGTGTAATTTATCTTATACTACCTTTAAACGGGTTAAAGCTGAGTAGCTGATTTTATTAGCTAGACTTCGCCCTTTGAGAATTAGTATATATTTCTTAATTTAATGTACTGTTATATTATAAACTGTATTATAATGTTTTTTCTAGTTTCTCAATAAAGACAAATAATAATAATAATAATATATATCATAAACTTTATTTTTTTATATACGTCCGCTTGTTTGTATTGTTATAAGGGACGATATTATTATGATTGTATAAACAGGGTGTTTTAAAATTTAATAACATAATTTTTGTAATGAATTCATTGAGTGATTTCAAGACAAAATTTTTATATAAACAGGGCCTTAAACCCCTTGTTTTCGAGAAACAATTTTTAATAGTTTTTTTGTTTATAGGTCATGCAGCTTTTGAGACAATTAGTTTAAATTTGGCACGTTTATTTACCTATAGGCACTACACTATTAGATATGACAAATAATGGTAAAAATCTAGATGTGTCGCCTTTTCCCCTGGAGTTCTTTTGTTATAAGTCAATGGTAGATTCTAAAACAATAAATAAATTCTTTGTTTCGTTTTTAGACCTTTTTGTTTTTCGCATTTTTTTTTGCATTTTTAAAAGTTTTAGAGAAAATCGTTGTTGCACCAAAGGCTGCTATCAGATTAAAATTTTGTTGCGCTCTGTGCAATTTTGTTTTTGTTTTAAAAGATCTCAAGATGTTTTTTGCATAATATAAACTAAAAAGGAAGAATTTTATTCAAATATTAACTTCTTATATGTAAGAGGTGATCTTCCCCCCCCCCTCTATTTTCGCATGCAAATATCTTTGCTAATATTAGCTGTACAACAATAATACAGTAAATATAAAAGAAAGTAGTAGTAGGTAGGACAAATGTCATTTAAAATTTTACCAACGACATTTTCATATTAAATAAAATATGTACTCTGATTATTATTTTATTCTTTTATTTCTTATTTTAAAAATATACAGGGTGTTTCCTAATTGAATGTCAATAATTATGGGGTGATTTTTGGGCCCATTTAAAAAAAAACTTCATATGAACATATGTCCTAAACGTCTTACCTTTTGAGATACAGGGTGGTAAAATTTTCAAAAATAAATCATTTATTATTAATATCTACAATACCACTTCAGATATTTTATTGAAATTTGTCATACATGTACTATGAATCAAGAGGCATTTTTTAGTATATCACTATTTGTTTAATTTCCATCAGTGGCGTTCGTCCGTAGTTTGACCTGCCTATTTTGGCAGACATTGATGGCACGCCACTGATTTTTCCTGAAATAAAAATTAAACATTATTTTTGAAATTCCCAATCATTTCCAACCAAAATTGATTACTTGATTTTTTTCAATCCGATGCACGGTTTTCGCTTATAAAAATAAAAACCATTTCTCTGCATGATCATAACAATATCGTTAAAATGACAATATCATCATGCACCCTGTATCTCAAAAGGTAAGACGTTTAGGACATATGTTCATATGAAGTTTTTTCTTAAAATGGGCCCAGAAATCACCCCCATAAATATTTACATTCAATTAGGAAAGGTATAATTTTTAAATGTTGTAATAGTTTTTGGGATATACCACTATAAAATTTTATATAAAGGTGATCGCGAATGCTACAATTGGAGCTGCGTGGCTTAAAATTACTAGGTATCCTGAATAAGTGTAAAAATAAAATAATTTACTTTTTTAACAAAAAAAAAATATATTTCGCACTTTACCTCTACATGAAAAAACATATTAGCTACACATAATATTGATGATATGATATTGAATAACTAACAAATTTCTGACGCGTTTTTGTCATAGCTTCTGTGCCCATGACATTACAGAATTTGGTCAGTTCGAATGTTAGCAGTTCCCAAGTAAATAAAATCAATGAAACCTCTTTTAATCTAAAAAGTTTATCGGTTTATGAAAATTTCGAAGCAATTCCTTTTGCTATAATCATAATGGTACTCGGTAAAACACTAATTTATATACACTGTTATCTGAAGGCGAAAAGTTTGTAGTGCATGCGTAGCAATCATTAGTGATATTTTAATATTTAATATATAATAATTTGTTACAACCAATATTTATATTTTGAGGTTTAAACTAAAAGTTTTAAAAACAAAAATATTTTTTAAAAAAGTGAAAGAATTTATTTTACATTTTAAATGTAATAATTTTTTAAAAATTAAAAACACATTTTTTAGATATTGTAATTTAACTATAAAAACATTTATTTATTCATTTAAAAATCATACATTGTCAGATATAAAATAAATAAAAATAGAAATATTTTTATTAAAATAAAAACATATATTTTTGTTATCCTGTATTTTTTTGTTTATACATTTAAAAATGATACATTTCTGGATTTCAAATATTTATAAAGTGGTAAAAATAAAAATATTTTTTAATTTAATTAAAAACACATTTTCTTAAATCTGATATTTTAAAATTAACAAAAGGTTTATAACATTCAAAAAAGTAAATTTTCAAATTCTAAATATAAAGTTTTAACAATAAAAATATTTTTGTTAAAATTAAACTGAAAATTTTGTTCAGATTTGAAATTCAGGGTTCTAAAAATAAAAATAATATATTTAGATTGTGTAATCGTTTTGTTAATCTTATATTTTAAAATAAAAATATAGTTTGTTACATTTAACGATCTTATATTTATAGAAAATAAAATCATTTTTTATTTAAATTAAAAAAAGTTATTTTTAATTCTTATTTATTAAAATAAAAACACGGTTTATTTTTAAACAATAATCATACATGTTTAGATTGAAAATATAAGGTTTTACAAACAAAAATATTTTTATTAGAATTATGCTCACATTATATAAATAAAAACAGGATTTGTTATACAATTTAAAATTTATATTTTTAGATTTAAAATAAAGGTTTTAAAAATAAAAATATATTTTAATAAAGTTAAAGAATTTATTTTACATTTTAAATGTAATATTTCTTTTTAAAAAATATTTAATAATTTCTATACAAATTTGTTATTTCACTTGAATTTTTATTTGCTGACAAAAAAATTGATTTTAGGACAAAACTTTTACACCAGTATTTACTAAGACCTTAAGACTTAGCATTGTAGACCAGGTTTAGGTATCAAGTCTATAGACTTAAAAATACTGTAAAAAGCACAAGATATATTAGAATCCCTTTTCAATTACACAATCAACAAAACAATCGACCATCGGTTTAATCGTCGCTAACTTGTCTAAAAAATTAACATGTAAAATATAGCGGACAGCTGACACTGACTTACACCGTTTTTATTCGACATTTCCTGGTGACGTTTGGAGGTTTAAATATGGCGACCATTATTAAACCAAAATATTTTATTCTCCTTATTTATTTATAACCTTTGTGTGGAAATAATGTCTTTATGATGACCCATATCGCAAGGTATTTATGAACAATTTATATAAATATTAAAAACTATTGTATTCACGGGAAAAATAAGTTAAACCTTCAACCAAAATGTAGACTTTTAAACCTAGGATTATAGCACTTAGCACTCTAGACCCTTTAGTAAATACTGGTGTTAGTATTTTCTAAAACTAATTTTCCTACTTGCGAGCGTAAAACGCGTTTTTTCGCACCAATTTTCATGTGGAAAGTTCAATTTCCCGCATGCCGTGCGTAAATTTTTTTTTACGCACGCTGTTTTTTTGTAAAAAATTATACTATTTGAACCAAATAGAAATTATAATAACAATAAAAAATTACATTTTTATAATCGGTATAAATTCGAGCCAAATTTTTTGGTTTTATAACAGTATATAATTATAATTTTATTTAGTAAAAACAACAAATATTAACCTTGGCAGTTAAAAATCTTCATTTTCAGCACAAATTCCAAAATCCATTTTGACGCCGCCAAGACAAATCAAACTAAAAATCTGACGCCTGACGGTAAATATCAAATAAACTTGTCAGTGTCATCTAGTATATCAAGTGACATAAAAGCAATATATAGAGTGACTGTAATTTATATAAAACTTTAATTATAAATTAGCGTGCGTAATAGTAGTTTACCTAACTAGTGCGGAAAGTGCCTCTTTTCCGCACGCGATTGCAGATGGCCAAACGACGCGATAGCGGAGTTTGGCCAGCAATCAAGTGCGGAAAAGACACTTTACGCACGAGTTAGGTACACTATTTTTTCTATAAGCGTGAGGAAAAAACTAAAAATTAATCAGAAAATTATTTATATTCAAAACGTTTTAATCAAATCAATTATTATTATTCACATTCTTGCGGCTTTTAGAACTGACTGGGGTAGATCTTCGTCTGAAGAATCCATTGAAAATCTGATTTTTTTGTTTGAAAAATTCAAAAGACGCTTGTATCTGCAAAATTGGCTTTGTTTTGACAGTTTGTTTGTACTTTGTTGCTATGGTGATTTACGATGCCAAATCTAAAACCACTAGTGTTCATTGTTGTTTGACATTGACAATGACGATATTTATACCGGGGAGGTTTAAAACTTATAATTTGAACCTATTTTACTGAAAACTTTATTTTATCGAAAATATTGAAAATATAGCAGAATTTTAGTCAATTTGAATATTTTTAGGATATTTCGTGTGCTAGGAAAGATACAAATGTATTTTGAACGGTCTAAATGTTATAGAACACCTCAAAATCGTAACAAATTTACTTTTCCGCACTAGTGCGGAAAAAATATTTTTCCGCACTAGTGCGGAAAAGTGGCACATTCCACACTAAAATGCGTGCGGAAAAGTGGACTTTTACGCACACTTATAGAAAAAAGTAATTACTTTTACGCACGCCGTGCGTGAAAAATACTTTTACGCACGCCGTGCGTGAAAAATACTTTTACGCACGCTAAATTTCAAATTGAGTTTTAGGCCTAATTAGACTTATTGACCCATTTATAAACTCGATTAAATTAAAAATGAAAACAGAATTTGTTTTTTGCTGTTTTAATGTAATAATACAAAATATATTAAAATGTAAAACCAAGCTTTTTATGCAACTAGGAAAAAATTTGTACCTAACTCTTGCGGAAAGTGCCTTTTCCGCCCTTGCCGTCGCGTGCTTATCACTTTCCGCACTAGTTAGGCAAATAACTATATAAGACTTGTTTTGCACACTTCTTAAAATGCATAACTCCACAAAGTGTCAATTATCTGTAGTAATATTTGAGAGTTCTACCATAAAATCAAAAAAAAAATGATAGTTGACTATCTGTATCTTTAAAATAAAAACTTTGTTGACCTATCAACCACCCCTTATGTTTGGTGCATTGGTTATAATCCCCCCTGTATTATTATACCTAGTTTTAATTTTACCAGTAATCCCAAAAATATCCAAAAAACAACTTCTAGAGATATTTCTCTTACCTCTATCCCTCTGCCACCTAGTAATTCGATTCGCGGCGTTTATCTCCAGTAGTTTAGATTTATCCCTTGCGTCATGTCAAGGAAAATAATATGTCATATTATAAAAGTTGCCAGATTGAGTAACATTTCATAAATTTTTTTTTACAAATATGTGCAGTTTTTTTGTACGATTACTTAGCGTCAAACCTGTTAAGTTTTATTTCCGTAACTAAATTTTTGCAAATTTTCGTCTAATAAAATAATAAAATATAGCCAACTCTTGTTTGAAGCAAATCTTTTTATGTGTTTTAAGATTACTAAAAAGAGAAATGGAAAAATATATGAAATTGTTGCCTTAGAGGACTAAATAAGGTTTAACTCCTGGATGAACCTAGTCATAAATAAAAACCAAAATTGTAGACAACAATGGGACACGTTTGTATTTAAAAGCAAAAAATCGACTCCCTGGTTAGGGTAAAAGGGCAGATGCCCACGTAATCACCAAGAAAATAAGATACAAGAAAAATAAATAAAGAAATTAGCATGTCATTGAATGCAAGTATTATTGTGAATTTATGATTTTTTGACTTTTTCTTACAGTAGACTCGTATCTTCTGTTAAACAATTTGCATTGTGCCTTTTTCGAGTATGATTCGAATGCTTTTATACGTGTTATTATGTTCTTTATACGCGATTATCCCGTCGTTTTGGGCACCGAGCGATTCGTTCGATTTCCTTGCCTGTCAGTACAAACTCGAACCTGCTAGTGCCGGTGGTAGGGGAAACGCCTGGCTTGGACGAAATTTGGGAATTGGCAAAGTAGGGATGATGATCAAAATAAGTCCGTGGTTCGAAACTCACGCTAAACGGATGATTCCGAGTTAAAAGCGTAGATGGCGCTAGCCTGATAACGACCCCTGGTGAGTTGTATACCAAACCGAACCAAATAGACAAATAAAAATTCTTCAGAACTTTGTAAATTTTTAAAAATCTCTTTGACGTTTTTCCAGCATGCACAATATGAGAATATTGTTTTCATTCTTTTTGCGAGAAATGCTAATTTTCAATCTTTTTGCTCGCGAATTAGTATCACTTTCAAATGTGACATGTGTACCAGATATTCAGGACCTCACTAGTTGCCACTGACTATTACAAGCCTTTTTTATGTCGGTCGATTACCATCGAGAATTTTGTAGCATTTTTGCATTGTATCAGCCATTGTCACTCGTTATAATTATTTATTTACCTATAAGCATTCTCAATATAAACTTTAACATAGAAACCATACTTTTTCGCACTCTTTTGATCTACGCACTATAATATTTAATTATGCATGTCTTAGATTTTTCGTACAAAAGCATTTTCAAGTTTCGGAAAATCTTATAGAGCTCTTCGGAAACTCTCGTATAGTCACAACTTCATTAAGGCCTTCTTCTCTGCAAAGAAGAGATAAACTCCAGTTTAATTATGCAAATATTTAACTTAGCAAAACTGGTAATAATGTCTAAAAATTCACGGAGTCTTATATCCCGAAGAATAATTTAAAGGGGTACAATACTATTAAATTAGAACCGATAAAAAAAGTAAAGATTGTATTATTAGTACTAAAAGAGTGTGGAGGATACTTGTATAATAAAACCGGTTAAAAATAAAAATCACCAAGATACTCAAATAATCTCTCAAGTGATCGTCTTTAAACTTCTCATAACACTTGCATCAATGTTAAAATTGTATTTTATTCGAAAAAATTGCCAAAAAAATGCAACAAATAATTTTGACCCGTTTAATTACACAAATACGCTTATGTGCACTGCTCAAAATTTGCTAAAGAATTATTGCAATTACCGCAATGGTTCAATGACATAGTTAGATTCATAATTCTGCGAAATTTTGAAGTTATTTATGATTTATTAGTTTTTGTTTCATATTCAGGTTAGAGTGGTTATGGTGTCTTGCAAACCATATAAATTATCAATTTTTCAGTGGCGTATACAGTGATGGGGCTTAGAGGCTGAAGCGCTTCTCAGAGCCACGGAATATTGACCCCTAAAACATGAATGTCCTCCAAAAATCAGGATCAAAATGTATCTATCTGCGCTCAAGCCCCTCCTTCACCCCCCAAGATCCATGTCTGCGTATCGATCCGCGGTCTTATCCCTCCGGTATTCATTTGTTCTTTGTTGTTACTTATTTAAAAATATACAATATGCAGCAAATTAAAGAATTGTTCTGATCTGATAGATAGATTAAGTGTCTCATACCTATGATTACACAAGAAGTAACAAGTCTGAAGTCATGGCTTATACACAGATTTTTTTTATATCAAATCATAGCGAATGGCATCGGTTCAAAACAAAAACTGCTTTTCTAGATACCAAAGCAATATCCCCTTTCAAAGAAGATAATTTTTTTCTAGGAATATTGCATTCCTCATTACAAAGTAGGTACGGGTAGATATCATAATATGTCTCTCAGGGAAAATGAATCGACCTCTGCCTTACATAGATTCCAGGTACTCTTTGATCCGGAGGTTTAGCACCTGTGTCTTTTCCAGGGATACGGGAGAAGACCACACCGGTATAAAAGGCGGAGAGGAAGGACCTCAGTACGGTGAACATAGCGTAGGTAGGTAATCCTTCTTTTAGGGAAAATATAAAATACTAAACACAGCAGCGCCTAACTCAGAATGCGCGGCTGAATAAAAACTCACCAACATACCTGGCAAGCATGGTGTTTTAATGCCACTACCACTCAATGGAAAAATCATGGCGAACTTAAAAACGAAAGGAAATGGTCCCCAGGTGGGAATGAAACACTCTGAATCCCACACCTCTATGGTCTGTCTCACGAAATCTGAGGGAGGCAAAAATTTGTTTATGAAACATTCGAAAACAAGTAAAACTAACAATAGGAAAATATTACATCTATGAACACCGATTAATGAACTGGAGGAAGATCTGACAAGAATAAAATGGGACATTGTAGGCTTGTCAGAAACCCTTCGAAAACTGAACTCCGGTAATCTACTATACCATAAAGGTAACGAAGATACCAGCAACCTCGGAGCAGGATTTAAAGTCATAAGTAAACACGTCAAAACTATTAAAGGAATCTCAGATCGCGTTCCCTATCTTACACTAAAAATGAACAAAACATCACTTCTACCTACGATGACAAGCACACCGAAGCATTCTATGAAGATATCTCCAAAGCTATGGAAGAACACGAAACCCATCTTACAATAGTAATGGGAGATTTCAATGCCAAATTAAGTAAGAAAATAAATATAAGAAACTAAAATATAAGAATCTAATATAGGGAATTTTGGATATCCGACAGTTCAACATTGATGGCTATTTACAGAAGCTTAATAAGACCAAAAATTGATTATGGATGTGTAGCATATGCTTCGGCATCCTCTTCAATTTTACACTTAATAACTGTGGTTCAAAATTCCTGCCTGCGTATTATCCTAGGTGCCTACCGCACGAGTCCTGTTGAGAGTCTTCTGTGTGAAGCGGGGGAACCCCCTCTAACTCTAAGAAGAATGTACCTTGGTCTTTCATATGCAGGTAAAGCATTAAGTAACTACTCAAATCCAATCAAACAAAACCTCATGGAAAACAATTTTGGGCACCTTTACCACCAAAGGCCACGCGCAACTCCACCTTTTTACGAACGGACAAAAATATATCAAGCTCAGGTGGAAGACATTTTACCGGAGTTTTTAATGTACGAATCACAGCAACCCCATGGTATATTGAGACCCCGAAGTGCATATTTTCCATGATACAGTTTGATAAGGCTAACACAAATCAAATCAAAAAGCTTGGAGGGTGTTGGAGCAGCAGTTATTATAAAAGATACCGAAATTCTTAAATCCCGGCTTAAAAAATATACCAGTGTGTACACAGCAGAACTGTATGCGATCTATGAGGCGTTAAAGTATATTGTTAACAACAGGCTTTAATCTTGTCTGACTCTCTAAGTTCAATTCAGTCAGTCGGCTCACTCTACCCAAAACATCCTGTAGTCCAAATGATTAAAGATATACTTTTTGAGATACAAGAACTGTCATTAGAGGTCGTACTTATTTGGATCCCATCACATGTCGGTATCGTAGGCAATGAAATGGCAGACCAACAGGCGAAACTGGCAATAACTGATGGTGACGCTCCTATCAATCAAATAGTGTGCAGTGATTTTAAAACATTTATTAAATTCAAAGTGCTAAACATCTGGCAAGATCATTGGAACATGTCAAACTCTAAGTTACGTGAAATTAAAGAATCAACGAAACCAGGGTCGTTCTTGACCAAATCGCGAAAAGTGCAAGTTTATCTATCTCGACTTAGAATAGGTCATACAAAATTAATACACGAACACATTTATAAAAAAATAAACCCCCCCGAATGTGCACAGTGTCGAGAAATTATTACAATAAAGCATATATTAATCGATTGCGTATCGTATATAAACGAAAGACAAAAACATAAACTATCTGGAAACATCAGTGTTTTACTAAACAACAAAATTGAAAATACAAACAGTGTGCTTGCCTGTTTAAAAGACTGTAAGTTATTACAATGTATATAAAATACCAAGATTATCTTATCATCGTGCGCTAATGACCCTTCGTGGTCGATGCGCAAATTTGAAATAAAAAAATAATAAAAAAAATAAAAAAAATTTTTGGATATGTTGAAAAGAATAATCAGGACACAACCTTAATGAATTATATAGAGGAAAGAAACCTGTATGCAATAAATTCGTTCTATAGAAAGAAACCGCAACGAAAGTGGACATGGCTTAGCCTTGATAGAATAACCAAAAGCGAAATTGATTACATACTGACTACTGAAAAAAATATCGTTAGAGATGTTTACAGTCCTAAACAACTTTAAAAAACAGTGATCACAGGATGGTCTGAACAAAAATTTTTCGAAATAAAAAGAAAAATTAATCATAACAATGAACAACTTGTCATGAATAAACTTACACAAAATAAAGCTACATACAAAGAAATGCTAAATAAACAGTTAACCCAGAACTTAAGATGCGAAAATGAAAATATAGATGAAATAAATGATACGTTGGTAAGAGCTATTAGCCAGGTAGGGACGCATGTCGCACAAAAAGGTAAGAAGAGAGAAAGTTGTGTATCAGGAAAGATAAAGAAACTGATGGAAAAAAGGCGGAACCTATAAAAAAAGAAAAAAGAACATCGATAGAATACACAGAAATAAATCAAACTATAAAAAAATTATAAAAGAAAATAAAAGAAAAGGCCAATAAATAAAAGTTGAGAAAGCTATAGAAAATAATAGAAATATGAAATGTCTAAGACCGACTCTCGTAGATATGAAATAATTAAAATAAAGATATGAATGGCATAGAAACTAACATTAGTGGGGATATTATAAATATTACACTAATGCGTGGTAGAAACGTCAACAGCAAAAAAATATTATATACCGGGTGGGCCAAAAAAATACCAGACATTTCTTTTTTTATTACACCTTTTGAATAAACTGCATTCGGCAGAGCATTATTCAGAGTTTTGAGTAAATATATATTTTTTTCCGCCATCTCAAAATCCAAGATGGCGGAGGAAATTAAATTGTATCATTCAAAGATGGTCATTTATTCTTGTGTTGCGAACATGTTTTAATCATTTTTTTAAATTAGTAAAAAAGTTGCATTCTTGCCACGCACAAGGTACAAATTCGTAAAATCGATTAAAAGGTTCTAAAAAAATATTTTTGTTTCAACCATTGTTTTGCATATTATACGATTGCCTTACTGAACCGATTTTAATGAAATAAAAAACATTATGGTTAGAATTGATTGCTTTTTAAAGATCTTTATCAAAGTTTATCGCCATTTTAAAATTTAAGATGGCGGACAGAATCATACTTGATTCTTCAAAATGGCGTGTTTATTGTTGCTTATTGTGCGAAAATGTTTTAGTTTTATTAAAATTTATTTTTCCCCCACACAACGTTGTATAAATTAGTCAAATCGATTCAGAAATAATGAATTTATAAAGAACTTATAATTTATAAAACAATGGTTATAACAAAATCAGATTTTTTTGAGATCACCGATTTTATTATTATGTACCTTGTTAAGCGGAAGAAAAGTAGTCCTTTTCTATAAATTAAAAAAAAAACACTTCTTGTGAACGCAAAGGTATGACGTTATAACCCAAGATTTTTTTCTTTTTTCTGTGAAATTGAACGCCCTTGGCTCTATCTTGTTTTCCTTGTTTCATTCAATCACTTAAATCATGTTTCCATTATTAACTTCAATATAAAATAAACAAGATGAACTAAATTTTTGTGTTATTTGTACAATCCAATTGACCAACTTTGCAGAGACAAAAGAGAGGTAGAGTTATATTTTTTTGGTGTTTTGATGGCACGGATTTACCTCATGGGGTAGATCTCGGACTGGGTTGCTGTCTGTCTCATTCTACCCAACGTAGAATGATGACAGCAGATACTTGGTCCAGATCTCTCCTATCACGGAATGATTTTGGAAGTGTATTTTTTTTTTACAATCATTTATATAACTGAGTCTCACACTACTGACTCAGATGTAGGTACACTATGACCTGTTGAAGATGTCTATCTACCTATAAAGTAGTCTATTTGTGTCATTTTTATTCCTTTGGGAAACTTTTAAAATTTAATTTTGTCAACAGGTCAATTTCTTTTTGGGTTTTTTTTTGAATAACACAAATACTCTGGAAGCCTCGGAAGTAGGTAGAGTTTCATTGTTTGGCTACAACGTTTGAGTTGAACTGTATTTTTAATTAAGATCCTTTTTGTAAAACATTGGTATTCAAACATTGTGGCGCGCTTAAAATGTTCTTATTTCTGAACCCCCCTTCTCCACTGTATAAAAGTTACCGGGCATATCAATGTTATTGTTCTTTTTACAGTGTCACAACACTTATAAAAAAACAATTAGATCTCAAAAATTTGGTTATGTTTTTGTTTTGATTTGACGGAGCAACGTCAAAAGAGATGGAGCTATTCAGAGCACCCGCTTGTTTTACTACTAATTTCGATATCACCCTGTAGCTCACTTCCTGGATCTAAAGGTAATACAGTCAGTTAACGGTATGATTACTTATCATGTTCCTAACTATTTTTTACAAACGAAAGTTGGTGACAGCGTTGTTTTTTAAAAATATGATTTTTACAAGATTTTGCTACTAATTTCGATATCACGCTGTAGCTCACTTCCTAGATCTATAGGTAATACAGTCAGTTAATAGTAGGATTGCTTATCGTGTTCCTAAGTGTGTTTTACAAACGAAAGTTGATGACAGCGTTGTTTTTTAAAAATGTGATTTTGACAAAATTTTACTACTAATTTCGATATCACCCTGTAGCTCACTTCCTGGATATAAAGTTAACACAGTCAGTTAATGGTATAAATATTTGTCGTGTCCCTAACTATTTTTTACAAACGAAAGTTGGTGACAGCGTTGTTTTTTAAAAATGTGATTTTTACAATATTTTGCTACTAATTTCGATATCACCCTGTAGCTCACTTCCTGGATCAGGAGGTAATACAGTCAGTTAACGGTTTTATTATATATGTGTTCCTAACTAATTTTTATAAACAAAATTTGGTGACAGCGTTGTTTTTTAAAAATGTGATTTTTACAAGATTTTCCTACTAATGTTGATATCACCCTGTAGCTCACTTCCTGGATCTAAAGGTAATACACTCAGTTAACGGTATGATTGTCTATCGTGTTCCTAACTAATTTTTACAAACAAAAGTTGGTGACAGCGTTGTCTTTTAAAAATTTGATTTTTACAAGATTTTCCTACTAATTTTGATATCACCCTGTAGCTCACTTCCTGGATCTAAAGGTAACACGGTCAGTTAATAGTATGATTGTCTATAGTGTTCCCAACTATTTTTTACAAACAAAAGTTGGCGAAAGCGTTGTTTTTTAAAAATGTGATTTTTACAAGATTTTACTACTAATTTCGATATCACCCTGTGGCATACTTTCTGGATCTAAAGGTAATACAGTCGGTTAACCGTATGATTGCTTATCATGTTTCTAACTATTTTTTACAAACGAAAGTTGGTGACAGCTTTATTTTTTTAAAATGTGATTTTGACAAGATTTTGCTACTAATTTCGATATCACCCTGTAGCTCACTTCCTGGATCAGAAGTTAATACAGTCACTTAACGGTTTTATTGCTTATCGTGTTTCTAAAAGTTGGTGACAGCGTTGTCTTTTAAAAATTTGATTTTTACAAGATTTTCCTACTAATTTTGATATCACCCTGTAGCTCACTTCCTGGATCTAAAGGTAACACGGTCAGTTAATGGTATGATTGTCTATAGTGTTCCCAACTATTTTTTTCAAACAAAAGTTGGTGACAGTGTTGTTTTTTAAAAATATGATTTTTTCAAGATTTTACTACTAATTTCGATAACACCCTGTAGCTCACTTCCTGGATCTACAGGTAATACAGTCAGTTAATGGTATGATTGCTTATCGTGTTCCTAACTATTCTTTACAAACGAAAGTTGGTGACAGCGTTGTTTTTTTAAAATGTGATTTTTACAAGATTTTACTACTAATTTCGATATCACCCTGTAGCTCACTTCCTGGATCTAAAGGTAATACAGTCAGTTTACGGTATGATTGCGTATCTTATTCCTAACTATTTTTTACAAACGAAAGTTGGTGACAGCGTTGTTTTTTGAAAATGAGATTTTTACAAAATTTTACTACTAATTTCTATATCACCCTGTAGCTCACCCCCTGAACCTAAATTTGATATTATCCGTTAATAGTATGTTGTTTGGGCTTTTTTTAACTTTTTATTGCTAAGTAGACAACACTAGAATTTTTTAACAAATCTATAATAGTTTATGAGCTCACCCTGTAGCAGACCTGGACCTTACCTTTATTACCTGGGTTAGGCAGATTTTTTCAGATCTCTTGTCATACCTGGTTGCAAGAAATATCTGACAAACATTATTTTTTTAAATACACAAATTTTTAAAAAGTTTGAAATTTATGTTACAAAGGTTCTTTTTTTGGGCCACGGGGTGTAATAATTCCGAATTCACTTTTTTTTACCATAAACTGAAATAACCTAACAAGTTTCTATCCTAAAAGTCTATTGATTTTATTTAAACCAGATATAGGTAATATTTTCTGGTCGACTGTACTTTACCGCAGATTGAAATCCCAATCCCAAGCTAACTTCAGCCACGTAATAAGAACGATGGATGGTTCTTTAACCCCGCTATTAAAAATTCCAGGTGTTTTCGACTTTTTATCAGCTATTTAACAGAGATAAAATAGTGAAAAAAAATACATAAGATAAGTCCCAAGGCGCATGTTTTTTGTTGGAGTGTTTTTGTCTTTAATATGAAGACGTTTCTTGAAATCGTTAGGTTTTCAATAGATTCACGGGTGCCTAATATTGCCATCCATAGACAGATCTGCTTCCTATGCAATACGGATAGGCAATTCGATATGAGAATGTGTGCTCTATGCCTCAGATATGTTGTTGCTGAAGAATGTGTCGGTCTTACCAAGTCAGACAAAGAAATATCTATTTGTCCAGACTAGATCGTACTGTTTTTTAAAAGAAACTACCTTTTCTATGTAATATTTCTTGTTATTTTGTACGATTTGATAAAAAATAAAAATGCAATTAAAGTTTGGATCTTTTTTTATTTTAGTGTTTATAACCATGTTTCTTATATTGCCACTGCCTGGCAATATTTGGGACATATGATCCAAATATTGTCATTTTACAATGTTTTTCAAACCCCCCCAGAAAAAAAATTATATTAAAATTAAAAATAAGTGGTATACCTTCCTGTGGAGAAAACATACAGTAGAATAATTTCCCCAATTTACAAATTAATCTAGCCAAAAATGTTGAAACGAAAAAATTAAATTCCTTAAGGTGCCAATATTTGGCTCAGGTACCTTATATAATATTAAGTTTTTATATGATCCGAATTTGTATTCTGAGCCAGTCGTTACATTTTTGAGAGAGCTTTCGATGTGGTATTTTTAATAACATTTTTGGTTCATTTAATGCGAGAGTGCTTGGCATCACATATTAACGGGCATCGACAAGCCTCGCGCGTTTATGAGAAAAACATTTTAAAAACACATTTTGCCGAATGAAATTGAATAAAAAATAAAGAGTTTCCAATACCATAGAAGGAGCGATGTGCGGCGGTAATACCTGATTATAAAGGCTTTATAAAGTTTTTTTAATGTTGTGTTGGGAAGACACATTTCTCGCACTACTGCAGGAAGAGTTAACAGATTAAACACCATGTTGATATAAATCCTGTGACGTCGATTAGTGGCATTGCTGACACACGTATGGTGAAGGTACATTTGGTTTTTGGGTCAAGAATGTGTTGATGATTGTTGTTGTCCGGTAGGTATCAAAAATAAATAGGTAAAATATGCATCACGAAATTCCGCAAGATATTTTGTTAACCTCAGTATATGTGGAAGTTTTTTTTGGTACATAACCAAAACTTTTGCTGAAAAATGTAAAATGATAAATGTTTTTGTATCAGCAAAAATTGTTTTAAACTAAACGTGTCAGACTAGACACTATTATGTGTCACCAAAAGCTAGTAAGATATAATGTGAGTTGCATTTTGTATAAGGAGTTTTTGTTGGAATGGTTTTGTCCTCTGTAACACGGTAGTATTTGCCATATCACTAACCCAAAATCTATGAAATGTGCTAAATTATGACTGAAATTAGATAGCTAGTGAGAGGATTAATAAAAAAACACAAAGAGCAGTAATTTTATTTTAATAACTAGCAAAATATTTCTTAAATACTAATTTTTAGAGGTTTTGGTTTTTTTTTTCGTCACAATTAATTAATATACACAACTGAAAAATAATTTTATTATTTTACTTAAGTTATATCTAAAAGACAGCTTAAAATTAAACAGATTGGTATAAAGTAACATATGATTGAAAAATTCACACATATATCCGGTATTTTTACAAAAATATCCGGTAAATTAAAAAAGGCGTATTACTCAATTTTTTATACTTTTACCTTAGCCCCCAACCGTAAGGGCGGTAACGAGAAATGCTATTTTTGACCCTACTTTATTTATTTATTTATTTATTGCATACAGATATCAACAGCTAAAAGCCAATTTCATAGGTATCCACGTATCACTAATATAAAATGTAATATATTATGTGATTATAAAATAACCAAAAAATATAGATATTTGTTAATCATTAAGTTTAAAAAATAATATTTAGATCGGTATTTGTATGGAATTATCACTACGCAGTTTGCTGTCAATCACATTTTTAAATTTGTTGTTAAATTGATTAATTGTGTCAATGTCAATATCAGCGGCATGTACATTGAAAATTGAGCACATTTTATATATAGGTGAATTTTTATATAAGTTGGTCCTTGGGAAAGCCAAATAAAAAGTGTTTACATTACGAGAATGAACTCTATTGACGGCAAAAGGTAATTGATTAAGAATATTAGGACTGTCTATTTCACCCTTAAGCAATTTGAACATTAAGCAGATAATTATTTTGTAACGTCTTTTCTCAAGTGACAGTCTCCCAAAAACACCCAACAAATAATCATGATCGCATCCTCTTTGTGGATGAAACCCATACTTTCTAAAGTATAAGCATTTTAGGAACTTTTTATGAACCTTCTCAATTATGGTGATCCATGCATCATATTGAGGAGACCATATGATTGAGCTATATTCCAAAATGGGTAAAACCAAGCTGTCAAACAGGTGCATAATAATATCAATATCCAAGTCTTTCGTGTTTCTAGCAATAAAACCGACTACTTTCTGGGCACTTTCAATTTTTGCAATAATGTGATCAGTAAAAGTAAGATTCACATCAAATATCACACCTCCTTATGTCTTTCCTCCCTTTAATCTTAATATTATTGTAGGTATAGTCGTATTGTATAGGATTTTTATTAAGAGTAAATGACATTTAAATTCAAATTCAAATTCAAATTTATTCAAATAATATTTCTTATAATATAACAGTCAACAATGCATAAGTATTCTAGTTTGCAAATCAATACATTCCGAATTTGTACCAAACTGGTAACTTTATAGCTATAATTGGAAAAGTACCAAACTTGGCCCTATAGAAAAGAGTACTAACAAAAATATGTTAAAATTATTCCTAAAAAATTCTATGCACTTTCGAAAAACGAAGTCTACCTAAACTATATTAGCACAATGCTACAGCTTGTGTGTAGACGTCTTTTAACAATTGTTCACGAAATGTAATACCAACACACTGGTGTAAGTGATGGAGATCAGAATTAACAATAAACATTACAGAGCCTTTTTTTTCTATAAAAAACTATTAACAAACCTTAGTTTTCAAAAAATGTAGTCTTTTTTACCAAATATTAAAATTTTTTTATGATTTGATTGTTAAACCCTTTTTTTTCAAAATTTAATAATTTAATAATAATTTTAATGTTTTATTTTCACTACTGTTATCCATTAAGTATTTCAACAAATAAATGATGATTTTGTAAAATAAAGTTTTTAACTTCTTTAGAAAAATTTTTAAAGTTCCTTCTTAAAATTTTAATTCTGTTTCGAAGGATGTTAAAAAATACTGGACCATAATAAATAATAAATCTTTGAGTTACATTATTTATTTGTTTAGATATATATAAATTTGAGTTTTGTATACCCCTTGTGCCATAACTGTGCTGCATCATAGGAAACTGATCTGGTGTTTTTTGCAAAAAATTTAGAACATTCAGAGCATATAAGTTGCGTATATTTAAAAGTTTTAAATTTGAATATAGTGGTTCTGTCAAAAAAGTCTATTTTTATTTAACAATATTTTTATTGCTGTATTTTGACATACAGCTAAATTTTCCAGAAAATTTTGGTAAAGACCACCCCATACAACTATACAATACCTAAGAATTGATTCCACCAACGAGTCATAAACAATTTTTAACAATTTATAATTTAAGTTGTCTCTTATTTGATAAAATCTATAAAAAAGCTTTCTTATTCTTTCACATAATAGTTTAGTGTGCTCACTCCACTTCAAATGCTGATCAACCACAACTCCCAAATATCTTATTTTTTCTGTTTTTCTAATATTTTTACAGTTACAATCTCTTTCCTGACTACTTTGGTCTTTGTAAATTTTTAATAAAGTTTGTTGTGGCTGATCAACAATTGTCGCGGAGTAGGACATAAAGTACGTTTTTTTCTTAATTTAAACTCAAAGAATGTTGTTGTAGCCACAGGACAACAGTAGCCAGACCCCTCTCTGCCCTCGCGAAAGCCTGCTCACAAGTATCACTATACAATTGCTGTGTCATCGCAATAGCTAAAGACTTCGTCGTTTTGCAATATATTTCCTATTTGATTTATATACACCAAGAACAAGATGGGGCCAACCACTGTACCCTGTGGAATTCCGCATTTGACGTCTTGATATGAGCTATAAAATAGTTTTCAAATAAACGTAAGGGTCCGCCTAGAACTTCAATCTTCTTTAAGTGTTTAAACATTTTTCATGACAGACCGTGTCAAATGCTTTACATAAATCCAGATAGACGACAAAATACAATTTTTTTTGTCTTTTAAGCTATTAATAACTTTATTTATCAATTCAAAAACCGCAGTTTCTGTGTTTTTGTTTTTTCTAAAGCCATATTGTTTTTTATATAATAAGTTTTAAGATTCTAAATAGTTCTCTAACCTATCCTTTAGACACTTTTCAAAGACTTTTGCAAAATTGTATATGACAGATACTGGCCGATAATTCGTTGGGTTTTTTATGTCTCCTGATTTAAAAACTGGAGTTACAATGGTCCTCTTCCAATTCTCTGGAATTGTAAATGCTGAAAAGCACAAGTTAATTATATAGCTAAAGGGTTTTAAAATATGTTGGTACGTATTTTTAATAAGTGACGCGCTGATACCATCCTCACCTAGGGCCGAGCCATTTTTTAAGGTAAAAATTTGTTTTTTTATTTCGTAAATGCTCACAGGGGTAAGAATAAATGTGCAATTTGCATCTAGCTCTTGAAAAGTTTGGTTTCTGTCCTGTGATGGGCTAGGAATTTGCATTTGAATTTTTTTACCGATTTCTATAAAAAAAGAGTTAAATATCTCAGCCTTTTTTTTATCACAGCTGATAGTTACTCCTGTTATCTATTGTTTTCCAAATTTTTTTGTAGTTGTGTTTACAGCTTTGTAATTGTTCTGTATAATAAGTAACTTTTGCACGTTTTATAGTATGATTTAATATATTTCTATAATTTTTAAAATATGTTTGGGTCTGTGGCGTAAAGTTGTTATTTTAGTTTATCTCTAGTGCCAATAGATGTTATAATAGCTTGTTTTATCCATGTTTTTCGTTTTCGATTTTTATTTGTTAATTTTTGCTGATATTGGGACTGTTTAATATGTTTTTGAAAAATATTTAAGAAATTAGTATAACTCTCCTCTACATTCTGGCTGTTTATGACTTCATTCCATGATTCAACTCTTAGTAAACTGTCTAATGTTTTGTAATCTATTTTTGTTAAAAAGGTTGTTTTGTTTTTTCAACTGAGTAATTTATTATCTTTACCGTTCTGAATTGATAATAATATTGAATAATGATTAGAATGAGAGTTTTTATAAATAATCGGTCTTAAAAAGTGTTTATTTTTTATCAGATATTCGTTTTTTAAAAATATATGATCTAAACACGTCCCTGATGTTTCTCTCGTGATGCAAGATAAATATCCATTTTTTGACAAAATGTTAAGAGTTAGAGACGTATTTATTAAAAAGGTCAATATTTATGTCACCAATAAATAGCTCGGTATCTAGGGGTTTTATTTCATTAGTAAAAATATTGTCAATTTCACTCAGAAAAAGGTCTGTATTCGAGGCATGCGGTCGATACGTTGCAGTTATGCCATATTGTTTTTTATTAATTGTAAAGTCATCTGAGCAAATTTGTTTGAGTAAGTTTTATAACTTTGTAATTTGACAGATATTGCTGTCTTAAAAAAATAACGAGCCCATCGTTTTTATTAAATTTTGATTCGTTATAAAAAATGTTGAAACCCTTAATGGAAAAATACTTTTTTAAGTGATCGAGATCAATAAAATCAATCGAGATCAATAAATTAAAGTTTCTGATAAAATAATGACATGAATATTTTTTATTTCTAACATTTCTAAATAAATCAAAAGTTGGTCTGAATACTTAAATTAAGAATGTTCAAATTGTTTTTACCTTTAATTAAGTTTTTACATTCCTCCCCCTCTCCAACCTCGAGTGTGTCAATACCATCGTGATCAATGGTATTCAGAAAATCAAAGATCATATTCTATTTAAATCCTAAGAAATAGTAGATATTAAACGAAAAATAATAAGAAAGAAATACGACTCTTTTTGACACAAATGGGGCAAATCTTTACATTTCAAAAAATCTGCCGAAATTTGAAAAAATGTGACATAATCTGGCGCTTAAGATTTCTCGTTTAAAAGGCAATTTTTAAACTTAAAAACTTACCTAAAAGGCCATTTCCCACTTTTTGATATAATATTTGTTTTCAATTAAAAACCCGTAATTTGTTGAAAATTTTTAATTTAAAAATTGTAAATAAATTCAAAGCAGAAAACCATTAACCACACAAACTGAAATGTCAGATTTTGTCACATTTCGTCACATTTCTTTCAAATTTATGAGTCCTATTCGTTTTCTTTATGAGGTCAGCTAAGTTTACTTTCTTTCTTTGTTTTTCACGGTAAAATTAACAAAGAGGGACTAACTGCATGTCGTGGAAGGGTTGCTACAAAATTAGCTCCACGCTGTTGCCACCGTTATATCTGAACGGATTTTTAAGGGAATGTCAAATTATTTCTTTAAAATCTGCCAGAAAAATCTGACTAAGTGTGGATCCTGGTCAAATTATTGAAGTGGTGATTATTTCTTTACTTTTGTTATCAAAGCTAGGCACGTATATAGTTTTTTATTCTGGGGGGTCCTCCCATATAGAAACTGCTGTTCTTCAGTGACGGCCCATGACACAGCCTTCGTAAACCATAGAGAAAATAATAAATTGTCTCTGTCGTAAACTAACACGAAGGTTGCGCCCATGAGGTTTTGGATAGGGTAATTAGAAATACTAGGGTCACTGCATCCTGGAAGCCTAGCGTCTCCCAGGGGTGGCGGCACGAGTGTCAAAACCGTACTCAAAATTCCATAGACGTTCGTGAAAAATACTCATTTTTACACAGTCTGAGAAAAGAAAAATGTTTTAATAAAACTTAAAAAGAACTCGTTTTTATACAGCTTAAGAAATAAAAAATATGTTCCTTGAGTTTTGGGTTATGAATTTTTATTGTAGGTATATTTATTGTTTAAAATCATTTTCTTTTAAATATTATTTCTGTTTTTGTACAAAAATAATACGTAATAAATAAACAAACAGGACAGAAATACATTTCTATGTTAAAAGTTTATTAATAGTATATAATATATCAAGGGATAAAATGAAACTTTTATCACGATGTTTATACGCTATTTTTCGCACTGTTTAATTTATTTTCCAAGTTGTTTTCCCATTTTTTTGGGTGTTTTTGGTATTGTGGTTTTTTTTAGTACCTTTTTATTCCGAATTTTACATTTTATCAAAAGATAAAAAATGCCCAAATACAGTTCGAGTTTTCGTAAGCTTCGGCTTAATTATTTATAATTTTATAGTACATTTCATATAAATATCTTAATATTATTGTTCGAAAGCATAAACTTCGAAAATCATTTTCTTCAAACCAAAAATTGTTCTAAAACATATTCTTCGAACAAAAGATTGTTCGAAAACGTTTTCTTCAAACAGAAATTTTTCGAAATCATTTTTTTTTTCGAACAGAAATTTGTTCAAAAACATTTTTTCGAAAACAAATTTTTCAACAACTCATATAGTTCGACTAATGGGGTTTTTTTCTAACAATTTTTGGAAACAAAAACTTCCCTGACTTCTTTCCCGGGATCCTAGAGGGTGTGAAACCAAACCGAACCAACCGAAACCTATTGTCGAAAAATGATTTCCCTAAATTAGCTTTCCGGTCCTCATTTTGGAAGGTTGAAATCGGTGTTACTCTAACCTTTCTTAATTGAGCACATCAGGAGGTATCTGGACCGGTTCGGATACGTTTGCGATCAATTGACAAACTTTAGGACAATACCAATTTCGACCTTCCAAAAGGAGGAAAGTAGACAAATTTTCAGAATATTTACGATCCCGGGAAAGAAGTCAGGGTTTTTTTGAAAAAATATGTTAAAAAGACCTTGCCGTAGTCAAACTATATGAATTGTGTTAAGTTTGGAAATCCAGGTCTAGAGCGTCTTTTATCGAAAAACTTGCTTTCGAAGAAAATGATTCCTATTCCAAGAAAATGTTTTTGAACAAATATTACTTACGAACAAATTTCCGTTCGAAAACAAATTTCCGTTCAAAAAAATGGTGTTCGAATAAATTTTCGTTTAAAAAAAAATGTTTTTGAACAAATTTCCATTAGAAGAAATTGTTTTCATAAAAATTTCCGTTCGAAGAAAATGTCTTCGAACAAAATTCTGCGACCCGTCGTGTTGCTACCTTGAGTTTTTATTGGATGTTGATTTTTTAAAAACTTTTCTATGAGTGTGTGTGTGTGTGTACCTGTGTGTCTCTTAATTCTACTTTGTTTTGCAATCATTACAGGGTAGCTACTTTCGATCTTTGTTTGAACCTTTTGTTTTTCAATCTTTTGTATTTTCGACCTTTTCATCGCCGCCCGCTTTTTTTTGAACACTAATAAATATAATAGTAGGTATATTATAAACCTGGGGCGTGCAGTGTTTACTTTTAATACCACAGCGGGAATTTTCATGCTCGACCGGAAGAAGGGCTATAATTTGCTAAGTGACTAAAAGGGACTTTAATGCCAAGATTTATTTTTATATACTAAAAATAATAATACTCATAAACTAAATAAATAGGTATTAAACCACTTACCGTACTGTAGTTTTAGCATGTCAAGTATATAAAATAACAGTGGGCAGTGATAGTTGTCATGGGATTACATTAAACAAAAGTCAGTCAGATGCTAACAAACTAAGGTCACTCATCGTCAAGCAAGGTAAAGCTTGCTTGACGATGAGTGACCTTATAACAAACAATGTGGAAAAAATATTATTTATTTCATAACAAACCAATTAAGTTTAGTCGAGAAAAAGTTCGAATTACATTTCTCGAAGATGGAAAATAAAGCATATTCTTACTTTGAGATGGGCATGGAAATGATGCAATAAAGAGAATTTCCAAAATTTCACAGTTTCCTGGTTTACAGCCTGGAGAAGTCTAGAAAGTTAAATGCTTCGTTTATATGGAAGCAATATTCTATGCCTAAGGACACAATAACGATCAAAACGAATCAAGCCATCGGCAAAGTACAGTAAGCTTACGGCAAGCTGGAACAAAATAATCGGTATCGTGTATATATCTTGATTCCTTTTTGTTTTTTGTATTATGATAAAATAAAATAATCCAAAAACCTATATTTTGCCTTTATGGTTTTAAAGAAATTACTTTCAATCACTGGGGACAAGAAATACTACCTTAGCCCATGAAAAAAGGGATTAAACGAACACCTTAATAATAGTTTTCTATATTTTAGAATATATATATATAGAACATGCAAACTATATTTTTGGTTTACTTCGCTGTGTGGGTCCTAACACAGGGTCCTAATAAATTTGAAATCATAAAAAACTTAGTTTTTTTAGGTTTGTTTATTTGGACAGTAAAATTTATATACCGGATGTGACGGACAGTTCTTTACGTAACATTTGTAAACCATTTAATTTTTTTAAACAAAAAAATCTACGCTCCTGACAGTGTCAGATTTGCGTTTTTCGTAAATGAGGTTATGTTTGGTGTCGCTACCCCTGCATTCCGTTTGCTATTAGTCGAAATAGTCACCTGACTTTGTGATGTTGAACGTTGCCGTTTAAAATTATTATTATATTATATTAAGAGATGGTGCCACCAGTCAAGCATTTAACAAACTTTATGTTTACAGCTTTCGGCGTAAAATACGAATATATACTAGTTGTAAGTGATTAAAAAGTGTAGTGGTTTGTGCAGTACATACCTATTGAATTTAACTAAATCTATGCATATGCCGATGAGTTTTTTTTATTGCTTTTTAAAAACATATTATATTTTTTTTTAATTAGCTTCCCTATCCTGTTTTCCTGTCGAAATCGCTGTTAACCTAACCCTGATAAATTATTCGACAACGTATCCTAACCTGTCCAGACACGCCCCGGTTAGGATACGTTTCCCATCATTTGACCACGGTTAGGTTTTGTTTCAGTTTGGATTAACACCGATTTCAACCTCCCAAAACGAGGACAGGAGAGTTTTAATTTTAAAAATCCCGCCTGACTATGTCAACCAATAGCAAATGGAATGCAAGTTGTGAACTATCCGCTCGTTGGGAGACGCCAGGCTTTCAGGATGCAGTGACCCTAAGAATATTTGCTACAGTCGCCACTAGAGAAAAATAAGTCGAAGGCGGAAGTTTTCAGGGGTGCCACGACCACGTGGTCACATTGTGCAAGGAAAACTTAAGTTTGCGACATGCTCCCTAGAGGGAGCTGCACATATAGGCAGACAACTGCGTACAGCCGACCTGAAAATAGATTTCAAAATATTTTTTGATTTTATTGCACCCCTGACCGGACCCAAGAAACAAACCTTTAAAACATAAATTTCAAACTTTCTATAAATTCGTATAATTAAAAATAATATTTGTAAAATTTCTTGTGTGCCTAATATTATAGATTTGTTAAAAAATTCTAATTTTCTACTTAGCAATAAAAAGTTGAAAATAGTCCCAAAAAACTACTATTCGGACGGATTAGATCAAATTTTGGTTCAGGAGGTGAGTTACAGGGTGATATCGAAAATAGTAGTAAATCTTAATAAAAATCACATTTTTAAAAAACAACTCTGTCAGGAGTTTTAGTTAGCAAATAAGAGTAAGAAATACATTAAAAAATGTATCATGAACTTATTGTATTATTTTTAGATCCAGGAAGTGAGAGACCTACAGGGTGATATCGAAATTAGAAGCGTAATTTTCTAAAAAACACATTTTTAAAAAACAATGTTGTCAAGAGCTTTCGTTAGCAAAAAATTATTTGAAACACGTTACACAATCATACCATTATCAGATTTTATCACCTTCAGGTCCAGGAATTGAGCTACATGGTGATATAGAAATTATTAGTGTGTGTAAATTTTCTAAAAATCATATTTTTAAAAAGCAAGGTTGTCTGGAGCTTTTGTTAGCAAAATATAGTTAGGAATACGTTAAACAATCATACCATTAACTGACTGTATCACTGTTAGGTCCAGGAAGTGAGGTACAGGGTGATATCGAAATTAGTAATAAAATTTCCCAAAAATCACGTTTTTAAAAAACAACGTTGTCAGGAGCGTTTGTTAGCAAAAAATAGTTAGGAACACGTTAAGCAATCATACCACTTACTAAATTTCATTTACTTCCAGTAGGTAAGCTGCAGGGTGATATCTAAATAGCAGTAAAGATTTTGAAAAATCACGTTTTTAAAAAACAAGGGAGGTGAGCTGCAGGGTGAAATGAATAAATAAATCCAAAAATATTCACATATATTTACGTGAAAAACTTTTACTATTTATTTGACAAATTTACAAGTTAATATGATAAAATTTTGACATTAAAACTTATTAGTTAATATAACCAAATCAACCCAAGCCCCTAACTAACCTTGGTCAAAATAAAAGTTTACAAATACACATAAGAAATCCAAAAATCCCTACATTTATTTACGTAACAACATCTTGGTTCGTTGTTCTTTTACAAATTCACAAGTTAGTTTGAAAAAATCATGGCTTTATAATACATATCAAGTATAACCAAACCGAACCAAACCCATATAAATAATGTTGGTCAATATAAAAATGTACAATAATTATTTACAGAAAAACCTGCCTGCCTTCGTTGTTAATTCACAAATTTACATGCTTATTTGATAAAAAATTTTCATCCAAAATATACAATTAATAGAATCAAACCGAACCAGTTGGTCAATATAAAAATTAACAAATACAAATAGTAAATCAAAAATTTTTTACAAATATTTTACATTTGTTTGATTTGTTAATTAACAAATTTACAAGATATTTTAGAATCTTGGCCCTAATATATATATTTAATGTAACAAAACGAAAGTTCACTAGGCTTGCCTAATGTAAACATTTACAAACATACACGATAAATATAAAAATCTGCACATTTATTTACAGGAAAAAACTGTCTTCGTTGTTATTTCACAAATTTGCATGTTTTTTAGGCAACAATTTGACACCCAAGTTATCTATTTAACATAACCAAACCGAGCCAAATCAAATCCTTATAATTATTAAGCTTGCTCAATATAAAAATGTACAAATACACATAATAAATTTTACATTTATTTACATTGATAAACAACAACCTGCACACAAATATTTTTGTCCCGTACGTCGTTCTTAGTTTTATTTAATTACTTGTATATAGACTTCTTCCAAAGTGAAGCGACTCAATATTTTGCAATTCTTTCAAAAAATCTGTTAATACATGTACCGCTACATAGCTATTTGGTTGTCTGATAAAGGGATATATTTCTTTACTTCTTTAGCTATTTTTACTGAAAACTCCAAATCAACAAAAGCAGTAGTTTCATCCCACTTAAGGTCTTTTATCTTTAAATTTTAAATATCTTTTACATAAATATTTTTTTGTATCGCTTAGGCTTTTAATTGTTTGTACAATAGTTATTTACCTAACAAGTGCGGAAAGAGGTACTTTTCCGCACGCGACGGCACTTGCACAAACGACGCGGAGCGCAGTTCGGGCAAGCCGTCAAGGATGGAAAAGATAGTTTCCGCAAGAATTAGGTACAATGTTTTTCCTACGAGTGTTTTTGTCCATCTTCTTTATCAAAAAACATGTTTTAATTCGCAAAGATTGTATAATAATGCTAGAAAATGATACGTAAGATAGAATAGTTACATAAATCATTTAATGAGTCCTAAATATCTTCATTTTTAACAAAACAAAAATCGTGCGGAAAAGAAATTTTTCAGCACTAGTGCGGAAAGGTTACTTTTCCGTACGTTTTTTTAACTTTTATTTTTATTTGATTTTTTTATGCACGGAAAAATAATAAAACAGGATTTTTTTATTATGATATATTAAAAAGAAACTTTATGTAAAGAACATTTAATGAACAATAACGAAAAAGTTAACGATGGTAGATATTGAAATTGAAAGTGCACTTTCTGTTTGTTGCATGCTTCAATATACATGAGATGCCGCAACATCTTGAATAACGTCGTTTCTTATTGGAATTTGATTGGTTGGTGTTTGGCCCACTACAGAAATGCCTTGATCAGTTTGCTGCTTAGAATTACTACTGTAGTGAATGGAGGAAGGTATATTGGTCTGTACAGGCTGTAACACATTACAGGATTCTTCATTCGGTGCTTCTGGTAGCATCGGTACAGCAGCACTTCTTGAAAATTAAACTTGTGTGTAGGAGGACGGGTTTTCATTTGAAAACGATAGTGGACGGGAAGGTTCTTGCAATTCGGACGTGTGGAAAAAAATCGTGAGGAAAGTAAAAATGATGCGAAAAAATAAAATTGTGCGGAAAAGTAATTAACGTAATATTCTTTTAATAGATCGCTCAAGAAACCCTAACTTATATGTTCTTGGTTTGTAAACAGTAAGGTGAGGCCAAAAGTTATTTTTAAAAATATGATTTATAAAAAAATTTACTACTAGTATCTTACCTACTGGACCTAAATGTAACGCAGTTAGTGAATGGTGTGGTTTGTTTACATATTCCTAACTATTTTTTGCTCACCAAGACTCCTGATAAAGTTGATTTTTAAAATTGTGATTTTTACAAAAGTGTTTTACTAATTTTGATATCACCCTGTACCTTACTCCAAAGACCTAAAGGTAATACAGTCAGTTAATGTTATGATTTTTTAACGTGTTCCTAAGCATTTTTTGATAACGAAAGCTCTTGACAACATTGTTTTCTAAAAATGTGATTTTTAGAAAAATACACTAGTAATTTCGATATCACCCAGTAGCTCACTTGCTGGCTCTAAAGGTAATACAATAAGTTAGTGATATGATTTTTTAAGGTATTTCTAACTCTTGTTTGCTAAGTAAAACTCCTGACAAATTTGTTTTTAACAATGTAAATTTTAGAACTATTTTTGATATCACCCTGTAACTCACCCCCTGAACCTAAATTTGAAATAATCTGTTAATACATAGTTTAACTTTTTGGGCTATTTTCAACTTTTTATTGTTAAGTAGAGAACTAGAATTTCTAAACAAATCTATAATAGATTTGCAGACCTGAACCTAACCTTTATAACCTGGGTTTGGCAGACTTTTTTTCTACGTCTTCTCATACCTGATCATAAGAAATATTAGACAAACTATATTTTTAATTATATGATAATAATAATAACAAGTTTGATATTTATATATTCAAAGGTTATTTTTTGGGCCACGGGTTGCAATAAATCCGAAAATTATTTTTTTTTCATAAACTTATCAACCCTAATAGTTTTCTTTCCTAAAATTCATTTGATTTCGTTAAAATAATATTACGTTTGATATTGTGGTCGGCTGTACTTAGCCATTCGGTTTGGTTCGCTTTGCATGTTATGTTCGTGTTATTTGAATCCAACTTTAACGAAGTAAGAAAAACGTCTCATAGTTTTGTTATTGTTTTTTTCCGAAAAAATACAATTTTTTAAGAACCTGTGTATCATCAACAATCCCGGAAAAATATTGAATTATCAGCAATCGAGTTTAAAGGTAGGTTTTAGATTATATTTTTCCTCATTTTTCGGTTTTTGACGCTGTACAAAAAACTGAAATTTACGATGTTGCCATGATTTAGGGCTAAAATTTGAGGCGTCAAATTTTTTCAGATTGTTTCAAATTATTTCAAATTTTAAAGAATTGCCCCCAAAATACCAATCAAGAATATCCAAAAAAATGCCGCTGTTCATTAATCAATGCTCTGTTGTAATATAGTAATTTTCTGCCTAGTTAATTATTAAATTATTTGTGTACTCACAAACACAAAATTTACCTAATTTAAATAATTAGAACATAACTTTGACTTTTTGTTAAATTTATGTTTTTATTATAAGCAGATTATACCTTTATTTTAATTATTTTGCAGAAGTGAAGTGAATAAATAGAAAAATTTTAATACCTACGTAAAAAAATTACCTATTTGCAGTTATGCTAAAAACACAGATGGTATTTAAAGTCATTCAATTTTTTTTTGTTTTCAATTTTCTTCCATTTCTTCAACTTCTAAATTTTCCAAAACTTCCTTAGATAAGATCTTTGCAACATTGTCGTTCTGTTTAACGTAGATGTTTCCGTACCTGGTAAATACTTTTTTAGTTGTGTACCTTTCTTGAGATTTGTGTAGAAAATATAATTTTTCTTTAACCAGGTCTTCGGATAAGCCAATCTTCGTTTCTTTTAGGGCATTTACCAGTAGTTTATTTTTTATATTATGTTTCCATCATTACCACAATTGGCCTAATAGTCCCCCCTTTTTTTAATCTATGACCCTTTGTATTGCTCCTTTATCGCTTTTATGTTTTTATAATTGATATTAGTTTCTATATGACTAATATTCTCACACATTCCGACTGAAAATAAGTACATAATATACAACTTTTCAGTTTTTGATGTGTACAGTTTAATTATACTAAGTAGATAGTCTGTAATGGTCTATCATTTTGGAATATTTGAAAAATTATGTATTTTTTGTGTAAACATTTTAAAAAATGTTAATTTTTGTGAAAAAATTTAAAAAAAAGATAAATTTTTGAAAAAATTGCGGTTTATAAAATAAAATTATAAGCTTTATTTTAAGGAGGAGAGGGCGGGTCCTTCTGCCACTCCCTGGATCCGCCACTGTATGTGGACACTATTAAATTGACTGAATCATTGATACAAAGATGCATCTATAAAAACGGAGCGTCAATTCGGAAAACCTGGCTGGAGATCTACCGGACCACACGGCGGAAGGGTACAACTGGGCGCAGGTCTGACTTGGCGCAGGAAAAATTGGCCCAAAAATATTTTGTTTTTATAAAATATGTAGATGAAAACCAAATATTAAAAAATATCTTTAGGGAAGTACAATAATAGATTAGGTTACTTTGCCTACAAAAAAAAGAAGCTAAAGAAATAGGTCAGGTTAGATTAGTTCTCTGATTAGTCTAACTTGGCTTACAAAAAAATGGAGGTCCACTCAACTTTACCCACAAGAAAAGGGAAATACAATTTTTAATATGTATTGCAAATTTTAAAAGTTTTAAAGATTGTATTATGCACGCTAAACGGTACATATTACATATTACATATATACCTAATTTCAAAAAAACGTAATATGGTATTGACATTGCTTTTAATAGAATTACATTGAAATGCAATCAAATTTTGACAACTTTTTGACTGCTCGTAGTTAGGAGTACATACCTACTTTCCCTGTACCTCACCGTTGTGGACAGTAGCGTACTTAGAAAACGTTTTTGGGGGGGGGGCAAGAATCTATGGTATTTTATATTTGTGTTCATGAAATACGTATAAACGGGCCACGGGCCCCCGGGATTCCCCCTTACATACGTCACTGGCTGTGGACACTGTGCTTTGCTCTTGTTAATTTATTAAATAAATGGTATAAAGTTCATTTTTGTTCTTGTAGTATATGTATGATAGTAATTAACAGTAAGTAAAATAACATTTATATCTACCAAGAAAATTATTTTTTAAATGGGGCTCAGATGCCGGCCCTGTTTTGATATTTACACAGAAAAAAATAATTTTCTTAATTTAACAAAATCCTGTGATACATTTTAGAATATGGTAATTTTCTAATATTTATCGCAATATGCTAAATTCAGCATGCATTTGATAAAATTAAGCATATATCGGCTATTATTTAGAAAACTAATTTTAAGCAAACCTTCTAATAATATCAAGGTTTAATTTTAAATTTTATATATTAGTCTTTAAGGGGCATACAGACACGCGAGCATTTCTTGAGATTAGTACGCGAACTAATCTCTGCATACATCTACGTTTGGTGGAATTGCCTACACACACGAAGACAAAATTAAACGTTCTAAACATAAACACGATATTATCAATGCGTTTTGCCTAGACACCGAGTGCGCGCGAACTAATCTTCGAGAGATATTTTAGGCGGATATTGTCTACACACGAAGAGATTAGTATGCGCAAACTTGTACGCGCGTACTAATCTCTGGAAGTGTTCGCGTGTCTGTAGGCCCCTTAAGTCCTTGGTTTTTGATATTGTTTCCTTAAAATTAGAAAATATGAGTGGACTAGGATTTATCAAGATGTGTACTGAAATTAAGAACATTTGAATATAAAAATTAATTTTAAATAAATAAAACGAATTTCCTATTCAATATCACTTGAAGGCTTATTTTAAGAATGTGATTTTCTAATCTTTATCGCAATATGATAAAATATAGTTTTATAATATCAACAAACTGCAAAACTAAATTTCAATCAAATCATTTTGCTTAATAATTATATAAAAAACCCCGAAAGTTTTGCTAAAATCAATATTTTCAAAAATTTTACTTTTTTTTCTTAAATCATCATTAAATTTTATTTTACGATTTCTTAAATTTAGCTTTAGAAGATTAAATTCTAGAAATTGTTTGATAAATGTAACTATCAGGGCCGCACCTACGGGGGATCAAGGGGGATCAAGGGGGATCAGTCCGCTCGCCCTGGAATGTTTAGGACTCAAAAATAATAAAATATTTAGTAGTGATAAAGCAGACATGTGGGCAATTCGAATTTTTATGGCAGAATTGAAGTTTTATTTATGAAAGAACTAAAGTTTGATTAAAGTATTTAAAAAAAAAGTTAAGTCTTAAGCGTACTTTACAGTGTGTATGTGTAAATTTCAATCATGTCCCCCAAATTTTTCTTTCAATTTCTAAGAAAGCCCCTATTGCTTAATAACACCAATAATTTTATTAATGTGACCACAGTGTATATAAGTTATCGACGCTGTGCCTTGAGTGCGAAATTAATCCAAGATTGGAGCAGCTGCTTAAAAATAGTTTAATTTTTTTGGTATGTTTTTGAACTGGATTTTTGTCCAGTCAATGATACATTTTTGCTTGACAAGTGTAAATTTGGCTGAAAAAGTATGGTGGGTTGATTTATTTTTTGCCATCCATGGAGGGCTATTAAGATTGTATTTTTTTTTTACTCAAAATAAGTTTGTGTCATGAAAGATCTAACCACCAAAATTTTTAATGACGCCTGTCTGGGATACGATAACTTAAAAACAAATTATCATAACTGCCAACCTTTACATTTTTGAGAACTATTTTCAGAGGAATTTATTTATTGTTTTTTTTTTAAATAAAACCAAGTATTTTTAGTAATATATGTTTGCTAGTTTAATAAACATTTTTACTTAGTTCTATTTTGATCATTTTTAATTAAAAAAAATCACAATTCAAGTTTTTTACCCTTTTTAGATTTTTTAAAATCAAAACCCCAAAAACTATTTAATTTTTAGTACAAGCTTTTATTATTTATTTAACTTCACCTGTATGTATGTATGTAATCAAATCTTGCAACTCATTTTTGAAGAACTTCCAAACATCCCATTGACTTCAAATTTCCCATAGCGTCTTAGTTCCGGTGACAATACAATAATATGGTTTCATCAGGTACCTACCACCCCCCTAACGTTGGGGGTGGAGAGGGGGTAAAACTTTGGTTTGTCCGATTTCAACCAAAATTGGTATCTGGGGGTTTTTGAGGATGAGAATTACGAATTTTTGATCAGATTACAAAAATTCAATATGGCGGATTCAAAATGGAGGATTTAATGTCAAGTTTTTCTGATTACTTTCAACTGACTTCCACGTATCCGATTCACTTCAAATTTTGCATACCGTTATAGTTCCGATGACAATCCAATAATGTGGTATCACTGACTGCCTCCCTCACCCCTAACCTGGAGGGCGGAGAGGGGGTAAAATTTTAGTTTGTTGGATTTCCACCAAAATTGGTATCTATATTGTCTACCCTTACATTTCTCTGCTAGAATAAAGAAATGAATTTGGATTTTCACTAAACTTCGACTTAACAAGGCTATAACAAAAACGGGTAAATTTCCTTTAATACGCCCATCGCTTTTATTATTATGATATCAGAACACTCAAAAAGTTATTTTATGCTTTTTAGTCCATTTTATAAAAGCTTGTTTTCAAAAAGTATTTTTTTCTAAATTTATTTTTATTGGTTTTTCAAATTAGGTAGGTGCTCAATGAACCTATGTGGTAAATAGTTTTGCGCTTGATTAGTTTCTTAAGCTTTAGAGAAAACCGTCTTTAAGTAGGCATGAATGTATTAGGTGATCCGTGGTATAAATGTACGGTAGTGACGGCTAACACCCTTAAAGGATCTAACCTGGCACCTAGGCCGTCTTTCTGGGCCCACTGTGCACCACGTAGCTACTGTGTTCTACTCATATATTAATTTAAATACTATCTAGTATACAGAACCCAGAAGACTTCCAATTATATTTTAGGCCAGAAACTTTGTCATCATGATATACCATATAATGCCATGGTGGTAGCCTTAGACCACTGACGGGTCATAAACCTTTTGACATAATCAACAGGGTACAGAGAGCCACAATGTGCCCGCACTAACTGCTAGCTCTAAATAGGTACTCCATATACCCTATCCTATGTGGTGATTTCCTGAATGGCCAGGCCACCGAATCACCAGATTAACGCATCCCCTTTACCATAGATGTTATCTGGTGTGATCCCAAAGGTTACCAGTTTTTATTTTTACCTTCCTAGCCGGCACAGCAATGGCTAGAGAAGGTATTATTTTTGTCGAATTTTTGACAATTTTTTTTTTATATAACGGTGTGTTTTGACCTCCCTAGCAGTATCGTCGTATGTCTGTGTGTGTGTGTGTGTGTGTGTATATTATTTCTGTCTGTAACACGATAGCACCTAAACCGCTGAACCGATTTTGGAAAACTGTTCAGTTAAAATAGTGTTCCACACTTTAACGAGCTGATTAGATTTTGATTAAAATCTATTAATGCTAATGATAGTTTTTTGACAATTAAAAAATTATTAAAATACTAACATTTTAACGGAGGATCGCATCAATATGCGGGTTTTGAAATATATTAGACTACAAATTGCTCAATAATTTGTGTTGTAACCGAGAATTTCGTGAGAGCTTTAGTTTCTGAGATATTTACAAAGAACTGTTTTCAAGGTTGATGTATCATGGCTTCATCTAGTGTGCTAATAGGTTAGCTAGGAAGGTATCAGATCCTTCATGGATCCATTTATTATTTTTTAGTAGGTCATTGACCAAATGTCCTTACATAAATGCTGTCACTAAGCATATAGTTCAAATTATACCCATTTGTAATGACGTCATTTTTGTTTAGTATATTATAAACAGCGGTGACAATAAACTTTTAAAAAAAAGTAGTGTCTATGATTTAAATAGGTAGGTAATTGGTTATGTGAAGTATCCGTCACTGTCAATCAAAAAACATTGATTGACAAAAATATCTACGCCATACGTTTTTTTCTCACCTGGTGACGTCATTCCAAATGCGTATAATTTAGACTATACCTAAGTCTAACATAGTCAGCTATTAAGTTTGTATAAAATGGAAAACTTATGGAATAGTCAGTTTAAAAACGAGGTTAAAACTTACTGTTAGACGTCTAATTAAATTAAAAGTATTTAAAATAAATTTGGCCTGCAAGAAAAATGTATAAGTCCTGTAAATTATATTACGTCTGTGAGTCTGTGAAATTAAAAGTCCGTTGAAAGTATTTGAATGCTAAATAGCATCGTATTAGTTTAAATAGGTTGTAGTAGACAAAAATTCAGACTTTTCTCTATTTCTATTAAAACACAATAAATACCGGGTGGGCCAAAAAAAACCGGACAATTTTTTTTAATTATAACTTTTGAACTATACCATTGATTTTAATGGGACAAACTGCACTTGACAGAGAATTAATCAGAGTTTTGACTAAATATATCTTTTTGTCCACCGTCTGAAAATCCAAGATGGCGGACGAAATTAAATTGTACCCTTCAAAGATGCTCATTTATTCTTGTGTTGCGAACATGTTTTAATTATTTATTTAAATCAGTAAAAAAGCTGCATTCTTGCTACGCACAACAAGGTATCAGTCAGCAAAATCGGTTCGATGGTTCTAAAATAAAATATTTTTGTTTCAACCATTATTTTGCGTGTTATACGATTACCTTGTCTGCATTTATTTTCTTATAAATTTATTACTACTAAACCAATTTTGATGAATTAAAAAACATCCAAGTGAGAATTGATTGCTTTTTAAAGATCATTATCAAAATTTACAGACAGATTCATAGTTGATTCTTCAAAATGGCGTGTTTATTCTTATTTTTTGAAAAATGTTTTAGGTTTTTTTAATCTGTAGAAAAGCACTACTTTTCTCCTTCTTAACAAGGTATAAAGTAATAAAATCGGTTAAGTGGTTCTCACAAAATCTGATTTTGTTTTAACCATTATTTTACAAATTATACGATTGCATTGGCAATCCTGTTTGCATTTAGTTCTTTATAAATTCATTATTACTGAGCCGATTTTAATGAAATAAAAAACATCATGAAGCAAACTGATTGATCTTTACAGTTTGCACCATGATGTATTTTATTTCGCTAAAATCGGCTTAAAAATTATACGATTGCCAATGCAATCGTATAATTTGTAAAACAAAATCCGATTTTGTGAGAACCACTACACCGATTTTATTAATTTGTACCTCTTTATGCGGCAGAAAAGTAGTGTTGTTCTACAAATAGAAAAGCTAAAACATTTTCGCAAAATAAGAATAAACACGCCATTTTGAAGAATCAAGTATGATTCTGTCCAACATCTTAAATTCGAAGATGGCGGAAAATTTCGATAACAATCTTTAAAGGGCAATCAATTCTCACCACGACCTTTTTTACTTGACTAACATCGGTTTAGTAATAACGAATTTATAAGGAAATTAATGCAGACAGGATTGGCAATGCAATTGTAGAATCTGTAAAACAATGGTTGATACAAAAATAGATTTTTTTGAAAACCATCACACCGATTTTACTAATTTGTACGTCGTTGTGTGAGGGAAAAGTAGTAATTTTCTATTTTCGTTTTCGGAAGATAAGAATAAACACGGTAAATCAAAAAGAATGAAAAAATAGGTGACGGGACGAAAACGTCCACCGGTCTATAAGGAAGAAAGACTTTTCGTCACAGTTTAACCAGACCATGCTATCACCGTCTCCACGGTATCGGTTTGAAACCGAAAACAATGAGTTAACCAAGTATAAAAGGCAACTTCATAGGGGTATAGTCAACCACGGACACCGGTGTTTCGGAAAAAGGCATTTCCTTCCTCAGCGTGGCTTGCCTGACACAAAGCAGAACAACCTGACTACAAGATACAAGGTAAATCACCTATTTTTTCATTATTTTTGATTTACCTTGTATCTTGTAGTCAGTTTGTTCTACTTTGTGTCAGGCAAGCCACGCTGAGGAAGGAAATGCCTTTTTCCGAAACACCGGTGTCCGTGGTTGACTATACCCCTATGAAGTTGCCTTTTATACTTGGTTAAGAATAAACACGCCATTTTGAAGAATCAAGTATGATTCTGTCCGCCATCTTAAATTTTAAGATGGTGATAAATTTTGATCATGATCTTTAAAAAGCAATCAATTCTCACTAGAATGTTTTTTATTTCATCAAAATCGGTTTAGTGGTAATGAAGTTATAAGGAAATAAATGCAAAACAATAGTTGAAACAAAAATATTTTTTTTAGAACCACTAAACCGATTTTGCTAGTTTTCATACCTTCTTGTACGTGGCAAGGACGCAGCTTTTTTACTGATTTAAAAAAATAGTTAAAACATGTTCGCAACACAAAAATAAACGAGCATCTTTGAAGGGTATATTTTAATTTCGTCCGCCATCTTGGATTTTGAGATGGCAGACAAAAAAATATATTTATCTATCCATTGCAGTTTGTCTCATTAAAATCGATTGTAAAGTTCAAAAGCTATAATGAAAAAAAAATTATCCGGTTTTTTTGGCCCACCCGGTATATTATTAAAGATTTGGAGAGCCTTTACTGTCAAAAACATAGCATTTCTAAATTTAAAGTTTATTCAGTTGAAAGAAAATGCAAAAAAAATAAGTATTGAAAGAGTAGAAAGTGATAGTAACATGCATCAAAAAGTAACCTATGAAAATTATACTTTATAAATGGTTCATGGTAAAGCATTAAGTTTAAGTGCAAGTTTAACTGATGATTAATTTTATTGCTAGAGATAGATGGTTTTAAAGTTCTAAAAACCGTTAAGGAGTGCGATGTGTAAAAGATCTCGAATTTTTTTTTAAGGAATCTCATCAATCTATTTACACTCAAATTAAGATTGGTAATTAAAGAGTATGACTTACATGCAAAGCTGTCACAAGTACATTATGAAAGTACTTCAAGTACAAGTACCAAGTACATTTGGATTTGTAAAAGTACTTGAAGTACTAAGTACATTTTGTTTTCAAATGTACTTCAAGTACCAAGTACATTATAAAAGTACTTGATTTTCCCCAAGTCTTTTACTTTTACAATAGAAGTACTTCAAGTACTTTTAATATGTCAAATAGGTAATGAAAAAAATGCCAAAAATATCAACAAAAATTTCAAAAATGTTAAAAAAATTCAAAAAAGTAAAATTTGTCAAAAAAAACAAAAAATATTTATGATGACAAATTTTTTTTTTAAATTTCAAAAAATGCCGAAAACCGTCAAAAATGTGAAAAAATTTCAAAGATGTAAAAACATGTCAAAAATGTTTACAAAATTTTCAACCTGAAAGGTTTTATTTTTTGGAATATTATTGTATGTAAATACGTATTACTTATAAACCTGAATTACATTTGTTTATTTTTTCTGAACTCATCATTTTACATACAAATGGCATAGAAAGGTAATGGAAAGAGATCATTTTCTTACACAAAAAGCTGCAAAATTCACCCAGTCCCATCAAAATGTTTTTTCACATTTTATAATTTTGCAATAGGGGTGTCATAGTTACCCCGAACTCCTGGGTAAATAGGACCTACCCACAGAGAGAAATATTTTAAAATATATTTTTATAATAAGTTTTTCTGTCTGAAATAGCATACGGTAGTTCCAAATATATTTGACTTTGTAATGAGACCTACAAAAAACTCTTGTAAAACCGGAATGCACGTACCCTACCTTACCTTATTTCTTTTTTGGTGAAGCACCTAGGGCACTGTTCTTACCGTCAATAATTTCTAAATCACTCATAGAAAGTACTGTTTTTATATTAGCCCACAAAACTGCTAAAAAACAAAGGACATAACAAATGATACGTTGAATTTTTGATATAGAGGAATATTTGATAAGAAGCTGATTTAAGAAGTTGACATCAATTATCGCATTGCAACAGACTTTTGGCTTTTCCTCCAGATTAATATCTCCGAAATCAATCGGAATTTTTAGTTTATGAAAATCGGGCCATTCGTTTTTGAGAGACCACAAAAACGACGGTGCGTTCCACCACATGTCATGTGACATGAGCTGTGAAGGGGTGGCCCCTCGTGACGCAATATCGGCTTCATTCAAAGCAGAAGGAATGTAGCGCCACGAGTTTGAGGGAATGATTTCTTGGATTCTACTGACTCGATTTCCAACAAAGGTTTGCCAGCGATTAGGAGGGGATGAAAGCCAGTGCAATACGACTTGCGAATAGCAGAAAGTAACGATATTTGTAAAAGTTATTTTTCCTTCATAGCTAGATAAAACGAAGTCAATTAATTCGCTTAAAAGAAATGCGCCTAGGAGTTCTAGCCTAGCCAAAGTTTGTGACTTTATAGGCGCGACCCTAGATTTTGCAGATATGAGAGAAACAGATATATTGTTTTCCTCTTCTACACGAAAATATACGACGCCTGCGTAGCCTCGAATTGAAGCGTCACAGAAGCCGATGATTTGACAGGTATTGGTTTTTGACAGTTTGATTTGTCGGGGTAATTGAAAATTGGAAAGAAGCGGGAATTCAGAACGAAGTTTGTTCCAAGAGTCGATGATAGAAGAATCTGGTTCTTCGTCCCAGCCTATTTTCGATATCCACAACTGTTGCAAAATAAATTTTGCTTGTAGCAACAAGGGACAAAGAAAACCTAAGGGATCGAAGATTGTGCCTATGATAGATAAAATAGAACGTTTGGTTGGGGGTTTGTCCTTCATTCGGCATTGATAAGAAAAAATGTCGTTTTTTGGATGCCATTGAAGTCCTAAAACTTTGATAAAGTGGGGTTCCTCCTTGTCGAAAGAGAGAGGCATTTGACGATCGGACTCTGGCAATGTTGCCAATAACTCAGGACAATTGCTTGCCCATTTTTTAAGTTCAAATCCTCCCGACTTCAACAAATCATTGAGTTCTGTTTGAAGGGAGAGAGCTTCAGAAAGCGAAGGGCTAGTTCCCAAGATATCGTCGATATAGATTGACGTTTTTAGAACAGTACTAGCCATAGGAAAACGTTCCTTTTCTCTCTCTGCCAGCTCATTTAAGGTACGCATGGCTAGAAAAGGTGAGCATGTCATGCCAAAAGTGACAGTAGAAAGTTCCCACACTGAAAGTGGGTCCTGTGGAGAAAACCTCCACAATATCCTTTGATAAGGACAGTGATAAGGATTGATAAGGACTTGACGGAACATCTGTTTGATGTCAGCAATGTAGGCAATAGGATTAAGACGAAACGTAAGGAGTAAAGAAGCAATATCCTTTTGAAGTTTCGGTCCAGATAACAATGTGTCATTGAGACTAATATTTTTTGGGGTGACTGCCGAACAATCCCAGACTACCCTTAATTTTGTACTTAAGCTTTCCGGCTTTAGTACGCAATGATGTGCTAAAAAACACGACACGTCGACCTTTGGTTGACTAGATAAAACTAAACTCATATGATTAGAATCGATATAGTCTTGCATGAAACTTGAATAGGCAGTGTACAGATCAGGATTTTTGATTAATCTATTTTCTAGAAGTAAAAATCTACGATAAGCTTGCGGATAAGTATTTCCTAGGTCAGGGTTTATTTTGTCTTTAAACGGAAGATCTACCATGAATCTACCGCTCGGTTGCCGTACTACACTAGCAGTAAAAATTGATTCTGCCTGTTTTTCTTCCTTTGATAAGATTTGTTTTTTAGGCAAATGTTCGATTTCCCAAAACCTAGGGAGAATGACCTCTAAAGGAGGTGAAAGACTCGTTAAAAAACAACTGGTCCGTTCCGTAAGACTACCTACTTCGTCAACCTTTCCCATGACGACCCAGCCAAAGATAGTTTCAAGGGCTGAAGGCTGCCCTACCTGTCCAAGAACCCTGCCCTCCTTGAATATCTGTGCGAATAGCTCGCAACCAATAACCAGGTCCACAGGTCTAGATTTGAAATAAGATGGGTCGGCAAGTTTAAGGTTTTGCAAGTGTTTCTACTGATTATCGTTCAAAGAGAATGTAGGCATATTGGAACATAGTTGTGGAACAACAATTGCTTCGAAATTAAGTAAAGGAGTGACTTGTCCTTGTGGCTTAATGTGACATTGAACGAGCCCTTTGGAAGTAAAAGAAGACATCTGATTTAATCCGAATATTTCAGTGGTGTAACTTCGCCTAGGAAGATTAAGACGCTGAATACACTTTTCACTGATGAATCCTGTCTGTGATCCAGAATCAAGCAGTGCCCTTACAGGTTGAAAATTTCCGCAACCGCCAATAACATCTATTATGGCGGTGCATAAAAGAAAGGTACCTGAAGGTCCTGAGGCATTTAATGACACATGAAGATTATTGACAGGTGGTGTGTGAATGACAGGACTAGTATCTTGGCTTCCAGACTCTTGATTAGTTTCTAAGATATGAGTTAAAGTGTGGTGCCTTTTACTATTGCAAGTCCTGCATGAATATTTTGATTTGCACGTATCTACATCATGCAAGGGATGAAAATACGCTAGACATATTTTTTTCTGTTTGACGAAAGATAGGCGATCGATAGGTGAGAGATCAAGAAATGTTTGACATTTCGAAAGCACGTGACCTTGATTACACCGGAAACATTTTATTCCCGTACTTGAATTAGTTGAGGTGCCAGCCAGTCCTATAAAAGGCGAATTGGATGATTTATAGGTAGGCTTTTGCCCAAACTGATTTCGCATAGAATTTGAATTTTGATAGGTAGGCTTTTGCCCAGACTGATTTTGCATAGAATTTGATTTTTGATATATAGGCACCTTTTTGGGTGCTGCTGATTGAGGAAGTGATTCCAAAACTTTACATCTTTTTTCTAGAAATTGAAAAAGTGACTGAAAAGTGGGAATTTCGGTATTAGTATTGGCGTGACTCATTTCGAAATTTGAACGCGTTGGAATATCCAATTTTTCTAATAAAATGAAAAAAATAATAAAGTCCCAACTGTCAACGTCAAAGCTAAGTGATTTTAAAATTTCTAGGGATTCAGAAAAGGTGTCAATTAAATTACGCAATTCTTTAGCTGACTCGTTTTTAAAAGGTGGAGTTCATAATTGAGCTTAAAGCATCATTTGCGAGGTCTCGCTTGTTTTGATATCTATTGACTAATTTATCATAAGCAATTTTATAATTTTGATCAGATAAGCTAATCCCTGATATCAATTTTAAAGGCTCATCCTCGAGATATGAAAATAAATATTGAAGTTTTCGAACGTTACTTAGACTTTGATTTTGATCTATAATGTTATTAAAAAGATCGAAAAAGCTTGGCCATAATTTTTTATCACCTCGGAATATGGGAATACCTAACTCTTTGAGTTTTGGAGTTTCAGATTCGTTTTGTCGAACATATGATCCCGAAAAGGATGGGGCCTCAACCGGAAATATTTTAGAGTAAACCCCCTGCACGCATAAAAATATTTACGAGCTTCTGAAAGGATCGCATCCTGCGTTTTAAACTCCTCGTCGTCCGTGTCGTCTATCAACATAATGACGTCATTATGCGCCAGCATGCATTTATCGAAGGTTTCATCCAAATCGGAATACCTCACTTGAAACTCGTTTCTCGCTCTTTCATCCTTTTCCGCGGTCTTTGACAACACATAACACTCGGTGATCGCAGATAAAAACCCTTGCGTTTTTGTACGGCTTTTTTGACAGACATGATTTTACCTTTGAAATGACGAAATTGTCGGTAAATATACAATTAACGCTAAATTAATGCTTCTGAAATAGAAAAATGACGAATTGTTGAAAATATGCACTAATTTATCGCAATTGATGAAAATTGTTTTAAATATCGAAATGATATGAAACGCCCTAACATATAAATGAGAAATGTTTTTGTTTGTTTTGTTTTGTGGTTCCTTCGCTTTGTTTACTGAATCGAGCACGCGAAAGGCACGTGCACCGCACGGACGACTTTCTCGTTTCAAATACGATGCGTGCGAAAATTCAAGGCCACCTTGTTTGGCTTGGCCACAGATTATGTAAATAAGTGGCTTGGCATGAAAATAATTATTAATACCGTCGTATGGATTTATTCTAAATAATTCGGCTCGCAAGGAACACTTTATGTTAGTCCACGGTTAGAAAAACGTTAAATGCAATGGACTGTATAAATTTTAATTGATGATAGCGCGAACAAACATAAATATTGATATGAAATTACGAAATAATCAAAACGTCCATAGGTAAAATATTGCAGCCAAATTCTCCACTTCCAAGGGGCCCCTGATGGATCTAATGATGTCACCACGTAGCTGAAGGGTTGAAGTTTCTAGTTCTATGCTTCAGTACACAAAAATCGAGCACTTTCAGGTGTAGATATTTGAAATAGTTGGAGAACGAAATTAACACGCCTTTTTCTCTAGGCGATTGACAAGGATCTCCCTTGTTGTTGGTGCGCATGTCCAAATACTCGGAATGCGCTTTGTCCTTCATACAGTTGTGTGTTTTTAAAAATATATATAAACAACCGCGAAATTTAGCGGGAGCTAACAAGTTTTAATAATTTTAATTCACCTTCTGCTTTCAATACAACTATTTCAAATCAAAGTTCAAATTCAAGAAATCAACAAAATAGTTTACAAAATAGCAATCAACGCAGCAACCCTCAAATACAAAATAATCAGAACAGAACTTTTAATCCAAAAATAAAATGTTACCTATGTTCTTCGAATCACGCATTATCGAAATGTATCGAATTTCAAAACAAAAGTCCACAGGAAAGGATGGGTTATGTTCGACAGGTGAATCTATGTCAAAATTGCTTACATTTTGCTCACCAGACCGTGAATTGCCCCTCCTCCTACAACTGCATCACGTGTGGAGCCAGACATCATAGTCTTCTCCATGTTCCACAACCAGTAGCGCCCTCTGTGAGTGTTAATTCATATCCTCCAGAGAACGCTAATATTCCACTTTCCAATTCCAATAGCACCCCTATGTCAGGAAGCCATTCCACAAACTGTCATGCGACAATGATTTCCAAAAATTCCACTTTTCTACTTTCTACCGTTGTAGCTGACATATAATCTTTAAACACAACATTTTTTTCCTTCTAGATTAGGCCAAAATAAGAAAAAACCTCATATAACATGGAAGTCCTGTTTCTAAATTTTGTAGGATTATTAATGTTTGAGGAGGAGTAAGGGAAAAAAAAAGTTTTAATAAAAAATAAAATCCGGCAACGCTAAATGATTATCTGGCTCATTATGATTAGAAAATGTGATTTTTTTTTGATAAAATGGCAAGTTAAGGAGATAGTTAAAGTTACCTCCTAAAATGATAAAATTATTTTCAAAAATTTTCAGGGTTCCGCGGATATATATCAAGTGATATATATCATGATATATATCATGATATATATCACGATATATATTATGATATTTATAGCTTGATATATTTTCGATATATTCAATAATTTTACTTATTACATTAAAAATGTTTTCTACCCTTCTAAATATCAGAAAGTTTGTCAGTACGCCCCTGTACAAAAGTATAAGCATCTGTAAAGGTGTAGTATCGATCGATTCGGCTGCCGCATAAGCATCGCGAAGCTGACTGGGAATCCCCTGTTTCACATCTGGTAGATCCACGACGCGACGATTTCTTTTGTTTTCTGTTTTCCCAGGTTAGAGCAGTTACTGTGTTTTCCATCTGTGTATACTTTTGATTTTATAGTTGGTAGTGATTTTTATTTAATATGCCAAAACATTCAGTTTGGCGTTATTTTGACTGTATAATTAAGAAGAAAATATTACTGGAAAATGGGCGAAGTGTCTAGAGTGCTGAAAGGAGATGCAGGGTATACCATCACGAATCTATGTTTAGAATATAAGATTTTGTTGATGTGTTTGTGTTGAAATAAAGTTTATGTATAGGAACGATGTTTCTCTTTTATTAAATATTAAAATTTTGATAATGATATATATCCGATATATATCATGTGATATGATATTTATATAAATATCATGATATTTTCGAACCCTGAAAATTTTAATATTTTGTTCGTGCTAATATAAACTTAAAAATATTAATGATATGATGTGCCTAGAGACCTGTTTCTAATAACATAAAACAGCAACAAAAATATTGCGTTTACTATGGCATTTATAAAAGTTTATAAGCAGAAAAAGTTTTTCTTGAAAAAATTACCCTAATAATTTTTTTTAAAACCATTTTTATATTTTTTATTACACCTCCCCAAATTTTATATATTTTCTGTGTTTCTTAAAGAAGTTGTACCCAAAAAAGTTTAAAAAATGGTTAATCGATTGATGCTCTTTATCCCGAAAATATGTGTGTGTTTTTTTCAGTCTGTTTTTTTCTTATTTTGACCTCGATCACGCATTAAAATATACCATTACACTCTGTAAATTAATGCAAACAAAAAACGATAATTTTTTTTTTTTAAACTAGGTAACATTGGTATTTTTTGCATGTACATTTTTTTTTCTTTACAGTGTAGATTTATATTGTTACGAAACAGAAAAAAGTAGTTTTTCCATAACTAAACGAAAGGACAAATTAGCAGAAACAGGTGAAGTTGTGAAAATGTACACAATTTTTAGCTTCTAGTTCGTGACCACCCTGAAGAACACGTTTACAATAAAGGGTTGCTGTTTTCTCGGTGTTAATACGCATGCACGCTCTGAGTCGCGCCGATAATTTCGTGTTAATGTAAGGGTTTGGAAATACACGCTTTTCTCGAAGACGGCTAAAGGTTTTAACAAAAACTTTTTTTTATCGTTTAAAGTGATCTTTGGTACAGGCCTAAAACTATTTTTTAGTTAAAAAAATATCTTCAAAATAGCATGAAATTATGCTTATTTATAGTCAAAAGTCGATAATTTTCATATAATTTTTTTTATAGGACAGGGACATTCCTCTAAATAAATAAAAAATAAAAATAACAAAAATTGCAGGTCATCTGGTAGGAAAACGTGTATTGTAAAACGCTTACAAGACCAACAATTGTCATCAATGAAGTGGAGCCCTCTGCTGGTCGCTAAAAATTATTTTTAAAACAATAAAAATATCCATGTCTTTTCGGTTTTTTACGAAACCGGACCATCAGAGCCGCAGCCAGCTTTTCTGGTGCCCGAGGCAGCCTTTAGAATTTGTTATCCCTATCACCCCTTGATGACAAAATACCCATAAAATTACTTTAATTACCTACCAAAAATCACTGCTTATTTAGCATTAATTGAATATACCGGGTGGGCTAAAAAAAACCGGACATTTTTTTTTCATTATAACTTTTGAACTATACCATCGTTTTTAATTGAACAAACTGCACTTAACAAAGAATGGATTAGAGTTTTGACCAAATATATTCTTTTGTCCGCCATCGTAAATTCCAAGATGGTGGTCGAAATGAAATTGTACCCTTCAAAGATGCTCGTTTATTCTTGTGTTGCGAACATGTTTTCATTATTTTTTAAATTAGTAGGAAAGCTGCCTTCTTGCTACGTACCACAAGGTACGACTCAGCAAAATCGGTTTAGTGGTTCTAAAAAAATATTTTTGTTTCAACCATTGTTTTGTATATTATACGATTGCCTTGCCAATCATGTCTGCATTTATTCCCTTATAAATTCTTTACTACTGAACCGATTTTAATAAAATAAAAATCATCTTGGTTAGAATTGATTTCTTTTTAAAGATCATGATCAAAGTTTATCGCCATCTTAAAATTTAAGATAAGGATATAATGGCACAGAATTTTAAAGGTCGAGTCGCGCCGATATTCTAGTGTCAATGTAAGGGTTTACAAATACACGGTTTTCTCCAAGACGGCTACAGATGTTTACAAAAACTTTTCTTAATTATTGAAAGTGACCTTTTGTCTAGGACCAGAATTAGTTTTAAGTTTAAATAAAGTCTTTGCTAGATAAAATTATGCTTAAATATAGTCAAAAAACGACAATTTTATTATAATTTTTTTTTATAGGAAATAAATCTTTGATTTAAACGGAAAAGAATTTTCTTCTTACAGGTGACATGGGCGCGCCTAGGAGGGCCTCGAGGCCTGGGTCCCCCCAAGCCTAAGATATTTTTAGATATTTTCCACATATTTCATAAATAACAAGATGAAATAGTATAAAATACGACATCATGAGGCTTCGCCCCCCCAGACAAATCAGAGTTTAATCGCGGATTAAAACAAATATGGCTACCAAAAAATTCTGGTATATTTTTTTTTCTATAAGAGTATGGTTTTCTAAGTATACTGATGCTTCATTCGTTACCTTTGACGTAATATTATAAAAGATGATTTTTTGAAGTGCGCTCTTACATACCTATCATGATCTACGGTTGATATTTTCTTATTATTGTTAACCTATAATAGTCAGGAAGATTTTCAAAGGACCTGGATTTGAGGTATATAGAAAATTTTATTGCTGATTCTTATAGCCCAAGAACTCATCTTTAAAAATTCGGTTGATGCCACTCTGGCATCCTTGAGCATTTTAAAATATTCAAGATGGCGGCCGATTAGGGAATAATTTTTTTTTTTTTATTGTTTAAAAAAATATAAATCCAACGCTGGGCGTATTCAATAGCTGTTGAGGTCCAATTAAATATATAGTAAAAGCCCCGACCCTTTTCCCCTCAGGAACATGTTCAAAATGGCGCCGCCATCTTGGATTTTTGACAATTTTTTCTTTAATAGCCTTTTACTCAGAAAGTACTTACTTTTGAGAAAATCTGTAGAAAGGAAATATAGAGCTCATAGAAATACCTATGGAGCGAGCTACCGGCGAGCTACCTGGGTACTACCGTTGCACAGAGACGTACGTAATATGCTGAATTCTTGCACATTTTATTCAAAAGAAATACCGCAAAATTTTTACATTTGACCCATTTTCTTAGAAACCAAGCTTATTGTAAAAAAACGGGTAATATAATTTTTTGTAGACAATAAAATTTCCATTTTAACTATGTATCACCTTAGTAGGAATAACCGAGGGGTGGCTCGATCGCCGATTTATGTACACCAAAAGGAAATACCTACGGTATTTCCTGGTATTTCCCAGTATTTCGTCAAATTTTTAAGGTAACTATTTCCTAGTATTTCCCAAGCAATGGTATTTCCTAGTATTTCCCCCCCCTAGTATTTTCAATGATATTTCCTAGTATATTTCCCAGTACTTTCCAAGTATTTCCTGGTATTTCCCCTAACCTGTACACCAAAAGGAAATACCGAGCCACCCCTCGGGAATAACTTTATTTCTAGCGGCCCTGGGGCATCCATATGGCGATTTACAGAAATCGTCGAAAATTTACTGAGTTTTTAGGTTTTTATCCAATTTGTTTAAAAACAAAGCCCTTTAGGAAAAAAGTTTTACACGCTTTAATTAGACGATAAAATTTTCTTTACGATGATGTATAACAAAAATTTGCTCAAAATTATGGCTAACAATTAAATGCTGTCCCTTAACTGGGATCAGTTTCAAAAATCAAAAAAAAATTATTTATTTTTTGCAATTTTTGCAAAAACTATGCTTTCTAGGAAATTACTTTTACAATACTTTATTAAGAAAACTAAATTTTCTTTTCAACAATGTATGATTTAGTAGGATCAAATTTATTACTAAAGGCACAGTGACGTCCTTGAATGGGGGTTATATATAGAAATCAACAAAAATCTATTTTAATGAAAGGTTTTTCTGAATGTTTAAAAACATAAAGCTTCTTGAGAAAAACGCAATTTATAATATGTTATAGAATAAATTTTTATTTTAAATGATGTATAACAACCTTATATCATCGTTACAATTAACATTTCAGTGGCTATTTTTAAAGAAAAAGGGCCTTTTAAAAATTACAAAAAATATTTTTTATTAAAGGTTTTTTCAAATTTTCTGAAAACCCAAGATCTTTATGAAAAACTTAAATGACAGTTTTTTAGAAGAATAAAATTTCCTTTTCAACGATGTATAACTTTGTAGAATTTAGTTTAGTCCTAACGCTACAGTGCTGTCCTTAAATAGGGGTGATTTACAGAAATCATTAAAAATCTGTTTTATTCATAAATTCTCAATCAATTTTCTTTAAAATAAAGTACTTTGTGCAAAAACGGTTTACGCTATAGGCAATAGGCGATAAAATTTTCTTTTCAACGATGTACAACATAATTAGGTTAGGTTAATTTGTTAAATAAAAACTTATAATTAAACTAGGTTTTTGAAGATTTTTATAAATAACCTCCATTTAAGGAAGTCACTGTATCGATTGCTGTAAGTTCAATCTTACTATATTATACATCGCTGGAAAGAAAATTTTATTCTCTTGATAATATTTTTTATAACTTTTTCTCCTAAAATGCTGAGTTTATACGAAAATTGCAAAAAACATTTAATAAAAATGATTTTTCTTAAAGATTCCCAGTTTACGGACGCCACTGGAGCTTGACCCACAATACATACCCCGCTAAATATTATATGGTTTAATTGAAAATTTTATTTTTTACAGAAAAGTAAACAACACTTTTTTTTAAAAAGGCTTTTTTTAAAAAGAATTGGTTGATCTTAAAAATTTATTTTTAATTAGACGTACCAGAAATTAGTATATTGTGGATGCTTAAGGGTGCGTATCTTTACAACGGCAGTACTTACGTAGCTCGGAGATATCTTGTTTGATAGGTATCTTATTGGGGTTTAATATTCCTTTTTGATATACTTTCTAAAAAAATCAGTACCTTTTGAGTAAAAGGCTAATTAAGGAAAAAATAGTAAAAATCCAAGATGGCGCCGCCATTTTGACACAATTCCTTAATGGGATCAGGAATTTTACTATGTTTAGTGGGAACCCAATAGCTATCGTTTGCGCCTAGTCTTGATTTTATGTTTTTAATTTTTTTTTATTTTTCCATTTTTTTATCCGTCATCTCATATCCAAGTATGTAAGGGTGCAATTCAAAAAATTATATCTTTTATAATATACGGTCAAATGTCACGAGTTAAGCATCAGTTTACTTAAAAAACCCTACTCTTATAGAAAAAAAATACATCAGATTTTTTTGGTTGCCATATTTGTTTTAATCCGCGATTAAACTCTGATTTGGTTAAAATTTGGAAACTACCCCCCAACTTTGGAGCGTCGTAAAGCAAACGCTATTGGTCGGAGCAAAAAAATGCATAAAACCAAAGTTGTGCGCAATTTTGATTTCTACATTTTTTATTCAAACTTTTTTTTATAGCACCTACTCCAACCGAGCTATTTTTTTCCAAACGCCGCGATGCATAGTTTTCACCCCCCCCCTCGAGCGGCAACCCCCGGAGGTCACAAACTTAAATGTACTATTAGGGGACCTATGTCTACCATCCCACCAAATTTCATTTTTGTTCGACCTTTTGCAAATAGAACCCCATATTTTGTACCAATGCTTGACCTATTAAGCCGAAGTCTCGATTTTTTCCTTTTCTTCGTTCATCCATACTTCTCAAACCCAAATACACTCAATAAACGAATACACTAGATCCTGGTATCGAACTAAACAGATCCGTGTGGACCGCTTCTCTGATGCCCGAAAATATAATACAAAATATAATATTGCCACGTAAAGGTAGGTAAGCATCGTCAAAGAAGCCGCCGCGAGACCTGGCTGCATGCTCGACAGTTCGTTGGAGACGTACGGGCGGGTTAAACGATGTCCTTTCGCGCTAGCCCGGGTGTAAGTTTATCGTGGCCCGGACCTGAGAACATAAGGGGTTGGTGGCACTTGTAGGGAGGTTGAGGGGGCGGTAAACGTCGCCTCCTCGACACTTTTTTTTTACCTCGTCCCACACGTATGCCCCGCAGGTGTTTCTCGAATGTCCGCTCTTTGTCGCCTTATCTCTCCTATAGGAGCTCAAGAATACGGATTGTGTGATTTCAGTAGAACGTCCCTATGGGAAAGATTTCAAGAATAGACGTCCAGAACGGAAGATTTGTCGAACAAAATATAACAGTCTTGGACGAGAAGTTAGCGACCATGGCTAGTCCACAGTAACTGGCTTCTATTTCTGTCTTTGTCGAAAAGAGTTATAAAAGATATAAAAAAAGTAGAATGTGGACTTTAGGCAAAAACGCATGCGCTGGTTTGAAACTCAAGACAAGCTAGTTTCAAAACATTGAAATTGGTTAAAAAATAACGTCATTGCTAACGAGGGGGAAATATCATTATTTTAACTGAAACAATAAATAATAAAAAAAACAAAACCTTTTTAACTTTTTTTGGAAGATACCAAATTGTTGGGAGGAAATACAGATGGTATTGGGTTTTCAATTATTTTTAAGCATTAATAACACGACATTTTAGAGTTGTGACCAATCAATGACGTATTTTATTGAAACAGTGTTTTAAACCTGGTTCGACTAAGAAGGTGCCTCAGAGTCAGGCTTCGCTACCTGTAGAGCTTGCTTTACGATGAGTAACCTTAAATATAACTGTTGGCAGAGAAGGTAAAGTAAAAAAGAGGAAGGGGCAGTCAGCCATTTTTAATTTTTGTACTATTTTGGGTAATTTTTAATTCAAATTTAATTTAAAAATTATTTGTTTTAATATGCTGTAATCTACACCTATAGTTTGTTTCAACTATTACTGAACACCACACGCACACGTGGTATAGCTTTAAGACCTTTAACAGTTGTATTATAAAGGTTCCTATAATCGCAGTCACTATCTATTCTTCTCCGACACCAACACCAGTATTTGCTAAAGGGTGCTAAGTGCTAAGTCCTACAATCCTAGGTTTAAAAGTCTACATTTTGGTTGAAGGTTTAACTCATTTTTCCCGTAAATGCAATAGTTTTTATATTTATATAACTTGATCATAAATACCTTGCGATATGGATCATCTTTTTTTGCTGTTGCAAAGACATTATTTCCACACAAAGGTTATAAATAAATAAAAATATTCAAATATTTTGGTTTAGCAATGGTAGCCATATTTAAACCTGCAAATATCACTAGGAAATGTCGAATAAAAACGGTGTAAGTCAGTGTCAGTTGCCCGCTATATTTTACATGTTAATTTTTTAGACAAGTTAGCGACGATTAAACCGATGGTCGATTGTTTTAGTGAATGCGTAATTGAAAAGGGATTCTAATATATCTTGTGCTTTTTACAGTATTTAAATATTGATATGTATTTAATACGGTAATGCATCTACAGATATAGTTTTAAGTTATTTATGTATTATTTAGCTTTGAATATTTTTGTATGTAAGTTTTTTGTTAATCATGGATTATTTCTATTGTTTTTCGAACTTTAAACCACCCCTCAGGGGTGGTACTACAATTGGAGAATATTTTTAACAGGAATCCTACGACTGCACGGACTAAGTTTCCAAAATATGACATTTGGTTACAAAATTTTTATGTGGTTTTTCTTTATTTCTAAAGTTAATTTGAATTTATATGAGATGAAACTCACTGAGAAATGCTTACTATCATATTGCACATTAGGGTGAACCAAATCTTTGCAGTTATTTGACCTGTGAGTATTAAAACAATATACTTAAACCAGTCGGTATCAAGTCTATAGACTTGATACTTAAACCCGGTCTACAATGCTAAGTCTTAAGGTCTTAGTAAATACTGGTGCAAATGTTTTATAACTTTATTAAAACTAAGAAAACACGTGCATAAACTTTAATTTTATTCCTCACTTAACTGTTTAATGCATTAATGCGCAGCCACCACGAAAAACGATATTCAATTATTTATTTTAAAAATCACCATAAAAGAATTGCTGTAGGACACAGAGTAGAGAATTGTCGCTTACCATTACTGTGGTAGGAAGTCATGTGTAGTAAACCCCTTTTGAGTTTCTACCACAGATTACCATATTTTTTCCAAAAGATACAGACTGATGCACTTTACCCCGTTTAACGGTATATCGAACCTTCGAAAGCACAACGATCTTGGTGCACATTTTTCATTTTTTGTCTTTGTCGTTAATTGAGAAGAAATAGTTTAATCTTCCCATAGAAAGAACGCCGTTAAGTGAAACCATCCATTGTTATTCAAATCTATTCATATAGTAATATTACTCAATAAGATGTATTATTTTTAATTACTTCTTCTAAACAATTTAGGATTTTGCAGTTTAGTCGTTGTTCTTCCGGAGGTGCATTATAAAAACTAACGGTTTTCCAAAAAAGTTAAAAAGAATGCGTAAGTTATGGAATATTGAAACAATAAAATGAACAATGGTAAAAATTGCAATTTCCAAAAAAACATCCTTAAAAAATACACCTCGTTTAAAGCCATCACAATAATGTAGCTATAAATGCTTGAGGAACATTGGCACGAAAACTCGATAAAAACAGGTAAAAGCAAACAATTAAATCCTCTCCAGCGAGAACAGAGAACCCTTGTGCTGTTTCTATACTCTTCCATATCCGCAAGTTTCATTGTCGCCGACATTAATTGCTGCAGCCAGCCAGCCCGTGCCTCACTTTACTTTTGCTTTTATGTTCAGTTTGGCTGCTAGTCGTAGGAGTTATAATGAAAATTGTTATCAAGGCAACAACGGTTTTCCATATTTCCGTAAAGACGCAGCCACAATTGGAACATGTTTAATTAAAGACATAATAGTGTCTCTGTTCTATTCCTGCATATATAGGTATTTCTATTTATTTATTATTTTAAAACCTGTTATTCGTCGTTTTGTTTTTGGTCTCAGCCCACCTAGATTTACCAAACATTTTAAAGAATATAGAGTGTCATATTAAGGGCTATATACATCCAGATGTAGGGACAAAAATTTTGCAACTTAGCAATAATAAATCTTCTTTTAATCAAAATCAGATAAGGAAGTAGTGATTGGCAAAACAGCTATTTGCAAAAAGCAGTGAAAGAAGTCGCTGTTTTTTCAAATAGCAGCTTTGTTTTAATAGCAGTTTTTTACGACAACACGACAACGACACGCGCTCTTACATTTAGTGAATTTTACGCTTTTGAAGTGAAATCTCGTCCACAGCCCCGTACCGATTAAACATTTCTCATTTAGATCATATGAGAAGCTTGAACAATGAAGGTCTTTTCACAGATCACGTAACGGTTGCGAGCTAATTTAAACCTTCCTATTGGCCAAAACATGTGATGGGAATGATCGTCTCCACGCTCTACATAAACGGCGTTTCAGACAAGACGATACCAGGGTGCTTATACTTTCGAGTGCTCGAGCCAGTCCGCTAGATGACGCTACACCTTGTAGTTTACTCGCATTGCACCGCCGCGAGTATTTCATATGTAGGAGTTGGTTTTGGTTAAAATTGGCTTACCTGGGTTTGCTGTTCACTACTGATGACGTGAAATACACAAAAACGTACGTCTAGAGATGCAACCTTGTGTAAGTAGGAAAACAACCAAAATCAACTCTTCCCTCTCCTTCTGACACTCGCAAGTTAGACACGCATACCTTTGTGTGAAGTATAAAATTCGTTTTGAGTTCTACATAAAAGCTTCCTTCAAGTTAAATAATTTTCGGGCGATGTTCTCTTATAGATTGTTGTATCCCCGCCGAAGTTTCACACACCGTTGGGATCTAGCGTCTAGGTGGTTCGGTTCGGTTCGGTTCAGTTCGGTTCAAAACACGATGTACGAATGACTGAGCTAATGACGAAACCTTTCCGGTACTTTAACTTTACGGCCAGTTCGCGTAACTTTATAACTCAAATTTTCATTTAAATCGGATTCGGATTCATTTTGTAACAGTCGCGTATCCCGCGGTTCACAAACTTCACCAAGCTCTAGGGTCAGCTCCTCTTTGTCATCAGAATCATCGCATTCCAATGGAAATAGCCGTTGTACTGGTCGCAACAACTCGCCCCGTACAGTCTTTACTCTCACAAGCCTGACGCGCCCGTCTTTTCCAGGAATGACCATTCTACGCGTTTGGTAGAGTCATTACCGAGTAGCACAATTTGACCGAGCTTAACCGATACACTAGGTTTTTTATTAAACAAAAGTTTCAATTGACCTAGATATTCAATTCGAAATCTTTGACGTAATTGTTCTCAAAGTTTTTGTTTATGACATAAACTACGCGTGAAGTTTATCTTTTCGATCGCGTCAATGTCCGGCACACTTACGTCTGTTTGGTCCCGCAAAAAGATTGCTGGAGTTAATGGTTTTAGATCAACGGGATCGGAAGAAATATAAGTCAACGGTCGATTATTCACGGCGGCTTCACAATCACAAATCATAGTCATTAGATCTTCGAAATCAAGCTTTGGCGAGAATTCGACGAACGTTTTCACTAATCCGATAAGTCTTTCGAAAAATTCACCCCACCACGACGCCGTGGGGGAATTAAACTTCCATGTAATTCGTTGAACCAACGTTTTACGTTCTATTTTAAGCCAGTCCAAAGTGTCAAATGCATTATCAGTGCCCTTAAAGTTCGTTCCGTTGTCACTGTCGACGATTCTCGGTCTACCACGTCTTGCGATAAAACGACGTAGAACTTGTAAAAAACCACTCGTAGATAATAGAGTTAGTTCTAAATGCACACAGCAATATACCGCACACGTAAACAAGCGAATCCACGCTTTTCCGCCTGATTTCAAACATAGGGGTCCAGCAAAGTCCACGCCCGTGATTTCGAATGTAACAGCATCGCGAACTCTATCTGCTCATAACGTCCGCATACTGAAATTTTTCTGATCATAGATCTAACAGTTCTCCTGTCTACTAGAACCCAGTACTTTTCTCTTATTAAAAATTACTGGATGCTTACTTGGCAACACAATTGGATATCTAAAGCTCTCTGGTTCATTAGGTTTATTTGCTACTCTAGATTTTTGTCTAATCAAACCATTATTATCGTATTTTGGCTTTAAAGTCTTAATGTGGTTATCTTCTAAGCCTGAAAAACTTTCTTGTTGTACTTTCTTAAGCACAAACTTCTTGGCATTTTCCAACTCTTCCACTGAAAAATTTCCTAATACTTTATCATGTTTCTTTATTCTTGAAGTCACATTTTGTACAAATACGTTGCAGCTATCATTCGGACTATTCGTTCAAAACTACTAAAATTTTTCAAATGAAAATGATCAGAATTATTTCGTTCTACACTTAGCAATGTTTTGTAGCTTTTTTTCTTTTCGGTATTTACCTCTTTTTCGTTGATTTCAAGCTCTGTGTAGGGCCAATTTTCTTCACTTTGGTATAACCAGTAAGGTCCCTCCCACCATTTGGACATCAGCAAATGTTTGGGTGAACACCCACGTAAGGGTAAATCCGCTGGATTATTTATTCCTGTGATGTGTTCATATGGAGAGGAGTGGAGCCTCAAAGGGAGTCAATTTTCTTATTTCTTGAAGCCTATTATGCACAAAGGTGCCCCAGTTTTCATTTCTCTGAATCCAGGAAATCACTGTTGACGAGTCACTCCAGAAATACCTGTCATGTTTTCCTGTTAGATGTTCAGTTACTTGCTTATACAGTCTGGCACCAATTGTAGTTGCCAATAACTCTAGTCGTGGTATAGTTAGCTTTCTCTCTTTATTCTCTAAAGGAGCAATTCTTGACTTAGCTGCCAACAAATATACCAACACTTTGTTTTTCTGGACTACCCTACAAAAACCGTAGCTGCGTAAGCGTGCTGAGACGCATCTGCAAACGTGTGGATGGTCACATCTTTTAGTATAGAACCTCCAATCTTGTTCCATCTAGGAATTTCTATCTTAGTCAAATTCGGTAATTCTTTTACCCATTCTTTAAAAGCCACGGCTATCTCCTGGTCTACCTCTTCATCCCATGTAATATTCTTGGCCCACATCTCTTGTAACCAAAGCTTAGGCTTTAAAGTAGCTGGACATGTGTAGCCTATGTGGTCAAACACCTTTTGAGCTAAACTTAGTACCTTTCTTTTGGTCATAACTAAATCAGTTATCTCTTTGTTGAATGAGTCTGGATTTAATGTGATAATATCCTTTTTCGGGAACCATTTTAACCCCAATACGGAGACGCTCTCTTTTCCGTAACAATTTCTAGAAAACTCCCACCCTCGGAGCTCCATCTGTGCTTCTGCCATTGCCCTAACCGACTCTCTAACAAACGTGTTCAAGGTCTCTTTGTCTGGCACACTAGCTACACAGTTGTCGACATAAAAGCTCTGAGCAAGTTTTTTGATAGTTTCCCTGGAATAAGCGGAACTGGGTAGTGAGCTTTTTTCTAGGCATTTTGATAGGTGGTGCTCTACTGTCGCTCCTAATAAAAAGGGGCTGCAATTGAGTCCAAAAACATGTGCTGGTAAACGATCTCTTGACCATCTGGGTCTTCCCATAAAAACTTCAAAAATTGTCTATCTTTTGGATTTACGCTAATCTGCAGAAACGCTTTTTTCACGTCAGAAATTACATCTCGTGTTCTCAAAATCTTGTCTATGGGGTAAAAAATGTTCTTGGTTTTTGTCGCACTCGGTTTTTTCTATTATTCGAGTATTTTCCCACTCTTGAAAAACTTCTGAGTATCTGAATGTCAGACTATATCTTTCTAATTTATTCTGAGTACTTTGCAGTCTCTTTTTGGCTATATTGCAGTTTGGACAAAGAGGGGGGTGATTTTCGACCCAAGGCAATCTGACTTCGTACCTGCCTTCTTTGTCTATAGTAAGCGTCTCTTCAAAAAGTTTTTTTACCTGTATCCTGTATCCCTAGTACATCCAGAGTCAATAATATGTAATTGTATTGGTAAACATTGTCACCACCGTCATTGTTTGATCCTTTCTGGTATGGGAAATCTTTCGTTCAAGCGTCCAACCAACAAAGCTTTCATATGCCACCAGTCCATAACTTAGCATCAGTCTTTTTCCTGTAAATATCTTATTTAACATGTCGGCACCAAGTAGCATCTCTATTGAACCATAGCTTTAAAAATCTGAAATTTGTATATTTTTGGACCTTAGTTCTTCCATCCAAAGACCATAAAAAACTGGTTTGACTTCATTACAGATTATCTTTTGATCCAGTACCTCCAACGTATGACAAAAGTTTTTTTAAATATCGTGACATCATACGCATAATGCGTTTCGTCCCTTTCCAGGCCACCAAATAAACAGTGTATAATTTTCTGGGCTCTTTTAGGCTTTATATTAGGCTCTTCGACTACCGATTTCAAAAAGACCTGCAGGAAAACATGCTCGCTAGATAAATTCGCCATACTCTTGTCTTTTGGCTCTTCTGGGCGATGTTCCTTTTCATCTGGCGATTTTTACAGCCTCTTACTAGGTAAATCTTGACACATTAATGGAACATGTTGAGAACCGCAAATAACGCACATTAAGCGGGCTTTACACTTACGCGATTGATGTCCAACTTTCAAACACCGAAAGAAAGCTTTTTCTCAGTGAGCACACTTTTACGTTCGTCTAGTGTCATTTTCTTTGCTGTAAAGCATTGACCCCTTTCGTGCCTTCCGGCGCAAAATACACACTGGTCACTTTCAAATTCCCGAGTTAAAAGTCCCGCGACAGTAATTTGATGGTCTCTGTTAACCCAAAACCCTCACTAGCTAAGGCGATTGTTTGTTCATTTTCCACCTTAGATCTTATAAACCGTAAAATATTTGTAAGCCTAATTTCAGCCGAATTCTCCGGATCACCATTTTGAGAACCGCTGCTGCTTTCAGTTCCGACCTCACAACTCGAATTATAAGAGGATCTTTGCCAAACTCTAAGCAACTCGTGTGGCACACACGATTCGATAAGCGGAAATAACAATGACGCGTACTTATCGGCGGTAACACCCAACGTATCAAAAGCCCTTAATTGTGTTTCAATCTGATCATACACTTTTGCTAATTCGAACTTTTGAGCGGATGTTTGTACATTTAGTACCAACTTAAGCAACTCACGCATGTATACTTCGATTTGTAAGTCCTCATTTCCAAATCTCGATTGCATGCATTCTACAATGTTTTGTATAGTTTTCTTCAAGAATAGGAACACTTTCTACAACTCAACGCGCGCGAGTACCAGATAATGTGGCTTGGCAGCAGGTACTCTATTTTATCACAGTTATCTATGTCTGTATCTTCGTGTATTTTCTTAAACTGTGATCAAAATCCTAGCCAACCTTTTATGCTGCCGTCATATTGTTTGAATTCTATAGGCGGTAACTTAAACTTACGCTTCCCTCTTCTCAGGTCTACTTTACCCGGCTCAGTTCCAGATTCCACATCTACAGGCTTCAACAAGACTTTCTCTACTCGTAATCTCAAACATGTAAACCGTCTCATGTAGCCGTCAATCTGGTCCATTTCTGTCATCAACTCTTCTTCTGTAGTGGCTTCTTCTTCTAACAACAAACTGTAGATTGCACTGTCATGAAACACTAGTACTTTCAACCATGTGAGGAAGTACTAAGTATTTATAAAACAACAATCTCACTGCCCCTCAAAACAGGATCAGTGGATGTTCGGGTTCAATTCTCTTACGAGACTGCCTTTATGACTTGGTTTTCTATGTGGGGATGCGTAGTGAAACACCAACATTAGAGTACAAAAAAGTTTAATTAATCATGTTCTTGGATAAACTTACATCTGTTGGATCTTAACCTAATTTTACTTAGTTAGTTAAGGGTTAGTAACGTATGACCTAAGTTAGTTAAGTTTTTTTTTATGTTGTTACACACAAGGTAGGTATTTAAAATAGAATCAGAATTGTCCCAAGTTTTCCTTTAAAATACTGATATCCGAGTTATTTCCTTATGTTTTTAGGTTAGGTTAGGATTATCCCTTTATGTTTCTCCCGATAGTTTATTCCATTTTTTAAGTTAATTTAGAATTTAGTTATTCTGTTTCTATTAAAAAAAAAAGGAAGAAAACTAAACTATTGTAAAGCTTTCATCAAGAGGTTATATCACAGAGAAAAAAGTATAATACCACCTTTTAGAATGTTAAGACCATGTTGGTGCGCCAGTGAAAGAGTTTCAGTACCAACTAAAAGGAACACGTTTGGGCGCCCGTGAAAAACATTCACTCCAACAAAAAAAAGGCCATGTGAGGGAGTACTAAGTATTGTTTTATGTTTCTTTATGTTTTCTTTATTTTTTCCACTTAGCTGCTTCTATTAAGCCAATGCTGAAATGGCAATCCATAGGCACTGGAATATTCCACCGCTAACCAACCTTGGTCGCTCTACTCTGGTACTCGCCAACAGCTCCACAGTAACAGGAACTCGCTACAGGCAACAACCAGAAGAAGACCGAAAGACGCAGGCCAAGAAGAAGACCAAAGAAGAAGACCCTAAACAAAATAACATGGTTTTAGGCCAAGAACTGGACTACAACTTAAAAATAATTATAAAACTCGTCGCAGCCAAAATTCATAGACATTTATTGTCCCGAAATGTGTACTACTCAATGTTGCAGCAGATACTCATGTAAGAGAAAAAGTAATCTGAACATAAAATTAACAGACACACATCTCACTGAAATAAGTACCACTTAGGTACCACTTAATATTGCAACAGGTACTTAATCTGCACTTTAATGTCAAATAAATGTCAAAACAAAAATTTTTGGGGCATAGGCCTAGGCCTTTTACCAAAATAGTGATAATTCGGTAAACAGTGCGACTCAAAAGCTAGTAGTCCAATCAAGCGGTCGTGTAACGTTCCAGTGAAGATGTTTTCAGTGTACAGTGTCTCAGAGACGTTTCTTACCACACCCCATCGCTTCACTCATAAATCAGAAGGCACAATGGCAAGGCCCTATAAATACGACCATGAAAGATGTGAAACAACGACACTAGGGTCCGAGATGAACCACACGGCCCGACAGGAATATGATAGAAGACAGGAGACACACCTCTAAAGGTAGGAAAGTACCATAAACTGATCTTAAATTCAGCAAGGATCTATTCCCAAAAGGCTCTATGATATTTTGAATATTATTACTCATCAGTAGTGTACCTACATAATTGAGCCAAATATAAGCTCACCCTGTCTCAGGACAATTACAGTGTGTCACACAATACCTGAAAAGCCAGAAAGTAGAAAGTAACATATTCCCTTTTGTCTTTTAGTTACAAAGGAGTACCAGGGTACGAATTAATTAAACCAGGCCTCGCAGTATCTTCATCAGCACTTCTTCAACATCCACCAAGGTACAATCCCGCAACAGCTATCTATAAGACTATTGGTAGTAATTTTGATTTGGATACATATGCCTTACTGTAAGTTTTAATCTTTAATATATAACAGTTGTTTCTTTACTCCGCAGATTTTATTTATACTAAAAATAGATGTCACACATTTATTTTATCAATCTGGTTATCTCTCTCCAAGATACAGAAAGGTGAAAATAGTCGAACGGGGTGATTTGAGTAAAACAACAGTTACTTTATAATTTATTTGTACGGGAATTCTGGACCGTTACACTGACATCAATCGACTAGTAGCACTAGTTTGACAAAATAAACATCCCGAACTTGGACATCCCGTAAATTTGAGCATTACCCTTTTGAAAGTGAAAACAGGACGCACACCACCTAACCTACGCCACAACCAAGTACAGGTCCATGCGGCAAACCAGTCCCATCGGACTTAAGTATATTAAACCTAAACCTAACTTACAAACTAGTTACGCAGCAGTATTGCGAGCAACCCCTGTTGCTAGCAACACTACCTAGTGGAGCAAGCGCTACCACTAATAAATAATCAAGACTTAAATTTTGACAGGTTAATCCGTAACTTGCCACTGTCACCAATCAAGCATCCCTACACTTTCGGGCGACCTACTCGAATACCAGTAGCCGGGACCCCTATGTTGATGGATCGCCGAGGCTGCAGTCGAAGAACCCACGACCCCCCAATACCAAGCGCAATCCCGAAAGCCTACATCCTGCCTCTATAACGGGCTTACCACCAGGGCACACTCATTTGCTTGCAGGAGATGCAGCGATGCAACCAAGTGACACCCATCAAATCACGGAGCCGTAAAAAGATTCCAAATAAAAAATTTACCCCCACCCCGTGTTCAATCCACAACAATCCGAAAGGGACTCCCCAGAACGCAGACCGGCAACGTTGCAAACCAAAATCGGGTACTGGATCAACAGTGCGAAAACTACATACACTGGGATGAAGGACGATCCAGCAGACTAGCATTGCGCAGGACGCAAAGCAGCGTCAAGCCTCGTGTACTAGTCCTGGTACCAGTTCACTCCGCGGCCCCTCCGAGAACCAAAAAGCACCCTCCACCGAATCATAAGTGGAAGTCGCCCCATCATACCGAGAATTTGTCGATATCGGGAATTAACTTTTACACGTCACCACCACTCCAGTGAAATCCACCCTGAGAAAAATAAAAAAAAGTATCCAGGCCTTAATGATCAGCCGGATATGGCACCTGAAAAGTATAGATCCGGAAATCACCTAAAATTCAGTGCTAACAAATTAAGCGCCCACCATTAACCCGGTTTAGTAATTGCCTGGAAAGGATGTTAAGTCCAGCGCAACTACCGCCAAAGTGGATCTACTTTGAGGGCAATGTGTACACTCACTTTACTAATCTTGGTCAATTTTATCGTCGTCATCCGCAAGAGGTAAACACCGATCAACGACAATCTTGTCTTCTTATACTCTTAATCCGAGTTATCATCGTCATCAGCAACGATGACTGGCTTCAAGTCCTGCACGTGCCAATTGCCGATGCAAACTTTTCCATCCAGCTCCTCCAGCTGATAAGTCACAGTTCCTAGCTTTTTCTTAACGCGGAACGGACCGATGTACTTAGGACAAAGTTTGGCGTTTACATAGTTTAAGGCATCTGACTAAACTTTGTTTAGTCTCCACACCAGATCCCCAGGGAAATAAGATACATCCCTGTGTCTCAGATTGTATCGGACACGGTTCTTATCTGCCGACCTCTTCATATTGGTTTTAACGGCTTGATATAAATTCTTGAAACCTTCAAGTCTTTTCTCAATTTCTGGTCGAGGTCCTCTATCAATATGATAAGCATATTCTAGACCATCAGAAATGTATTCTCTACCAAAGTTGATGAAATACGGTGTAAAACCTGTGGCTTCGCTCTTTGACGTTCTGATTGCACATGCTAGTGCAGGCAAATTATCATCCAGCGTCTCTGATTTTCTCCGACGTACATGGATACCATCGTTTTAACGACTCTGTTCGCTCTTTCACAAGGGTCTGCCTGGGGATGATATACGGCCGTATATGAAATTTTAAAGAGATACTTGTCAGCCAGGGCCTGAAATTATTTGCTTTTCATCTGAGTTCCATTGTCGCAGATGACATATTGTTGCACACCAAAGGTAAGAATAATGTCCTTCTCTAAATGTTTACAAATATACTGGGCTTTTGCAGAACGAACTGGAAAGACAGCCACATACTTGCTGAAATAATAACTTACGATCAGCATATGAGTGTTACCAGTTTTGGACGCACGTGATAGTGGTCCTACAAAATCGAGACTAATAACTTGCCATGGCTGGGTAGGTTCGGGAGTCTTTCCCATGTGACCTGCGGGGGCCTTGTGGTCGACTTTATATTTTGCACAAGTTTCACACCGATTTACATATCTGGATATATCGGAGCGCATCTTTGGCCAATAGTAACGGGTTTTAAGTCTGTTATACGTCTTGAATATGCCCAAGTGACCAGAACGAACATCATCATGCGCCTCATGCATGACTTTTCGACGAGTGTCCTTCGGAAGAACAATCTTCCAATAATCGGAACCTTGAGCTAACTCAGGTATAACACATTTGACATACTTGTAAATTAAGTCATTTTCAACCCGCCACTGAGGGTATTTCAGCGAATCAGCTTGGATAGAATCTTTAAGCTTTCGGTACCATGCATCTGAGGTATTGGAAAAATCATATTTTGCCTCCTCGACTAACAGAGTATCTACATTTGGTACAGTTCGAGACAAGAAATCGGGCACGAAATGATCACGGCCTTTCCTGTGCACAATTCGGTAGTTGTAACCTTGAAGACGGAGAGCCCATCGAGCTAATCTTCCAGTCGGTTCTTTTAAGTTGTTCAACTAGACTAATGAGCTGTGGTCGGTGATTACAGTGAACTCAGTCAGCTCGAGATATTGCTTTAATTTATCGGTGGCCCATACTACGGCTAAACACTCACGTAACGTGGTAGAAAACGCTTTCTCCTGTTTAGTTAAAGACCTGGAGATATAGCAAATGACTTTCTCGCCCTCATCGAACTGTTGCGTCAAAACCGCGCCTATTCCAAAGGCAGATGCATCAGTTTGAAGCGTAAACGGTTTGTAAAAGTCTGGGCACGTCAGAATTGGCGCAGATACTAGAGCAGACTTGAGCTGGTTAAAAGCGACGTCACACTCGGAAGACCAACGAAAAGAAACATTCTTCTGAGTGAGTCGAATCAACGGAGCGACGATAGAGGAGAAGTTTGGCACGAAACGACGGTACCAACTGGCCATACCAAGGAAACTACTGACTTGTTTGACCGTTTTCGGCGATGGAACATTCAAGATGGCGTCGACCTTGAAAATGTCACACTGGAGTCCTTCCCCGGACACTATAAATCCTAGAAAACGAAGAGAACCAATACAAAAGTTACATTTCTCTTCTGAAATAGTCAACCCTGCGGCCGTCAATCGTTCGAGGACAAGTCCTAGGACTCGAATATGAGGCTGAAAATCTGGTGCGATGCAAATCACGTCGTCAAGGTACACAAAGACATAGGGCTGCAAGTCCACTCCAACGACTTCATCAATAAGACGTTGCCGACACGCAGGAGCGTTAGTAAGGCCAAAAGTCATTATTTTAAATTGAAATAAGCCGCGCCCGGGTACTGTAAAAGCAGTGAGTTCCCTGCATGACTCTTTTACACTCACCTGCCAATAGGCTGATCGTATATCCATGGAACTTATGTACTTTGCGTCCTTCAGAAGGTCTAGAATCGAGGAAATATATGGTATCGGATAGGCGTCTTTCTTAGTAAATTTGTTCAAAAGGCGAAAATCTATACAGAACCTGTGCTTACCGTCCGGCTTAGGCACCAGTAGGACCGGTGAGACGCACTCTTGGAGGGCTCCACCACCCCTAACTGTAACATTTTGTCTAGCTCCTCGTCAATTATCTTTTGCTTTAAAGGAGATATTGGGTAGTATCTTTGTTTCAGGGGCTTGGTGCCTTCCTGCAGAATGATCTCATGTTCATTAACTGTTGTAAACCCCAAAACGTTCTTCATTTTCAAGAATTTCTCCCGCAGAAAACTATTAAGGTGTTCCTGTTCCTCCGATGTAAGAACTTCGAGATCTTGAACCTTGCTGCCAGTACCACCAGAAGCAGTAGCACATTCAATTTGTTTTAAAAAATTTTGAAAAATCTGACGTCTATCATGACCGACCAGGTCGAGGGACTCTTGGTCATCTCCGAAATACCACTGATTCCTTTTTAAATCAGGTAAAATGTCCATACAAACGAAGAAATCCACGCCCAGAATCAACGCATGCGGAAAGTCAGGGACGACCATAACCGGTAAGACACGAACACGACCCATAAGACAAATCGGTACATCCACCACTCCTTCGATCTCAGCAGCTTGTCCATTCGCTACCACACATCTAGATCTACGACCTCTGTCCAGCTTTAGGCCTAGTTTACGAAGAACCTCCCAACCTGGACCACCAGCAATGGTCGAGCTAGCGCCTGAGTCCAACAATGCTAAGATTGAGTGACCCATTATGGTAACCTCTAAAGAAGGTCGTTTGTCGCCTGCTGCATGAGCCAAAGCATAGGCAAGAAAAGCCTGTTCCGGCCGAAGCTCGTCACCATGAATAGGAGAGGGACAAGGGTTCGCGGCGTTTCCCGAACAGTTAGGGCAATCGCTGATCGTAAATCCCTCTCTGGAGCAGCGAAAGCACTTCAATGCCTTCCTTCTTTCAGAGCATTGGGGTCTACGATGACCGACCTTTCTACAGTGCCAGCACGTGGGCTGTTCCTTATTTGTTTGTTCCTGTCGAGCAACCGAATTTTCCATCGAATTAATTGCGTGTATAGCGTTTTTATTGGTGGAACGCTTGTATACCAGATTTGGTTCCGTTAGACAAAAACTGGTGGGAGGGGGAACAAAAGATTCGACTCTTTGAATCGTTTCCTCCACTTGACTTCCCAACTCAATCAGATGATCAATCGAGTCTACTTGATGAAACACCAAAGCCTTCTGCAACTGTGGCAAGAGGTTTCGACGAATGACCGCAAGTTGTTCCTGCATTGGAGGTGGATCTCTCAATTTTCGGAATAAATTCTGCATGCGGGTGACGTACAGGCCAACCCGTTTACCAGTTCCTTGAGTCCTTTTAGGGATCTCCTCTTTGAGTTTCGTTTCATGATCATATGGTAAAAAGGTTTTCCTCAGCCGATACTCTAAATCTTTCCAGTCTTTGAAGGTATCCCATCTCTCTCTATACCAGTCCTGGGCATCACCAGTCAAAAAATCATCCATAGCTCCAAGCAACTGTTCTCTGGACATGTTTCTAGACCTACACTTGGCCTCTAGATTATCTATAAAGGAGATTAAACTGATATGACCATCGTATTTTGGGATGCTCCATTTTTCAAATCCACACGCCTGTCCTGGCATCTGATAGGGATAGTTAACATGATTTCCCCCTGGGAACTGTTGATGAGCTCTAGGCATCTCTGGTTGAGCCTGATGTCTCTGTATTGACGTATATGATTGAGACCAATCGGGTTGTCTCCTTGGGAGTTCGGGGTCAAAATGACCTTCGGCGATCCCTCTTGGCCAAGATATGTAGGGCTGTGCCTGACGAGGCATCTCAGGTCTACCACGACTCCGTTCCGTAGGCAGGGTCTCAATAATTGGTCCATCAAACCGTGAGGACGTAGCCTCCCGAAAGGTAGATTGCAGGTCATAATCTCGAATAGTAGAAAAATGAGGGACATGAGGGCGAGTGAGCTGTTCAGGGCGCATCGTCGAAGCTGCGGGACCCACAGGGCTATATGGAGTCGATCCAAACTGGTAGTGTGAAGGTAAGTTAAAACTCACTCTTCTTTCCACCATTGGTTCACCTCGAACACCAGTTGATGCTTGTGGTAGGTTCTGAAGTCCTGAGTACTGAGTCAACTCAAGGGGAGGGTTCGTTGGCAGCCTCTGAGAAATTTCAGCAGGCTGGGGCAGCTCGAATACTCTAGGGCAATCACGAGGGTTGAGATTGGAAATCGCTATCCTTCGATCCTTCAGGGAAACATGCGTCTCTCCAAGTCGCACCGGAAGTACGGGCAAGGAGGGGGTAGATCGGCTCAAGGGACCTGTGTGCTCATCTCGCACTTGTGGAACATCGCTCTGCAATGGTTGAGAGAAAATAGAATTTTGCACAGGGGGCTCTCGGCTAGACCTTTCAGTCTGTGGCTCAACATTGGTGGTCTCGTGCTCCTCGAAATCGATGAGTGAGACGTGATCCCCGGGATCGAGAGTTGGCTGCACTGAGGGTTGCTCTGGGTTAGACTCCTGAGCTTCGAAGCTAGGAAGTGGTTCCCAGAGATTATTCAACAAATTTCCCAAAAAGTCGTTCGCACTGCCTTGGAGTCCTAAGGTTGCAATATTAAAAACACCATCAAGCGCTCGCAACAAGCCTTCGCACAATTCATGCAGACTTTCCTTCCTTCGGTCATCACCACTATCGGGTCTAATCAGATTGATTCTACCTCTGAGATGAAATAGTCGGGATTGGATTCGTTGATGTTCATTATGGCGATTGGCTTTATCAAACTCTTGGATACTTTCACCCAATTCATCCAACTTGGCAAACCGCTAACTCCTTGATAGGGTCAAAACAAACTCTGGCCTTTGACTGTCCAGCACGTTCCTCCGCCAATACTACTCTTAATTGCGCTCGCTTATCCTGAGCCGCGTGACTCTTTATCTCAACTCCTCTACTCTCCAATTCGTAGGTAATCTCGTCACTCAACAGTCGGTTGACCTCCATCTTACAAATTTGACACAATTAGGTAATAAGGGACAACAAAAAAAAATAACGCACGTAGGTGCACTTCACTTCCTTGCTAGAAACACTACACTTAAACAAACAATACAACGACACTGTAAAATAAATTTGAGGGGTAAGACCTGAAACGGATCGGCCAGTGCCAAGAAACTTCAATGTATCACAGGGTTAGTACTCAAAACAAAACTTTTCAGTTACTTCATGCTTTTTCCGTCAAGGGAATATCTTAAGAAAGCGTCACGCTGCTTTTGTTTAAAAAGAGAAAAAAAAAAGAAACAAAAGTTCTTGACTTGAAGAAAAAGAGAAAAAAAAATTGAAAATTGGGAAAAGTAACCAGGATTCTTCCTCTCTCTAGACCAAAAAAATGACCTGGGGTTTTGTTGAATTTAAAAAAATATGACCTGGAAGTTTATTGAAAAAAAATATATTTTAAAAAATGACTTGGGGGTTTATTGGAAAAAAATATTTAAAAAAATGACCTGGGGGCTTACTGAAGCAAAAAAAATATTTGAAAAAAATGACCTGGGGGTTTATTGAAGAGAAAAAAAATATTTGAAAAAAAAATTTGAAAAAAATGACCTGGGGGTTTATTGAAGAAGAAATTTTTTTTTTTAAATGACCTGGGAGTTTATTGAAGAAGAAAAAAAAATATTAAAAAAAATAACCTGGGGGTTTATTGGAAAGAAAAAAAAAGTTTAATGACCTGGGGGTTTATTGAAGAAAAAAAAATATTTAAAAAAAATGACCTGAGAGTTTATTGAAGAAGAAAAAAAAATATTAAAAAAAAATGACCTGGGGGTTTATTAGAAAGAACAAAAAAAGATTTTAATGACCTGGGGGTTTATTGAAGAGAAAAAAAATATTTAAAAAAAAATGACCTGGGGGTTTATTGAAGAAAAGAAAAAAATATATTTAAAAAAAATGACCTGGGGTTTTGTTGAATAATAAAAAAAAATTAAGAAAAATGAATTGGGGGTTTTGTTTAAATTTAAATTTAATGACATGGGGTTTGTTAAAAAAAAAAAATTTTAAGAAAAATGACTTGGGGGTTTTGTTTAAGAACAAAAAAAATAAAACAAAAAAAATTACTAAAGGGTTTTATGGAATCAATAATAAATTTTAAAAAGTTGAGAGAAGAAAAATGACCTGGGTTGAATTTTACAAAAAAAAAATGACTTGGGGTTTTTTTTTTGTAATTGAAAAGGAACAAAATATTTTTGAAAAACAACAACTTGGGACTTTTTGACTTGAAAAGCCAAAAAATAATTGTAAAAAGAAAGTGACCCGGGGCTTTTTAATTTTGAAAGGAAAGAAAAAACTGAGCTGAGCTTTGTAATTAAAAAAGAAAACAAACACCTGAAAAAAAATTGACAGGAAGAAAAATTTACTTAGGGCTTTTTGAATTTTTAATAATGTATTATAAAAAAATAATTAAGTCCCGCAACGATTTTAAAAAAATCGCACTTGAGAATTAAGCTAAAATAAAACTTTGAACGAAGTGAAACCCCTCTTTTCTTCCTCAAAAAAAATTGTACAGAAAACTGGGTTAATATCAGAAAACCTGGAAAAACCTACGGGGCACTTCCCACCTAAAGCCACTAATAATTCCAAAATTGATGTTCCACGCCGAGCAACACCACAAAACCCAGCCACAATTTACGTGTTACTAAAAAAAAAACCAAAATCCACGTTGGGTCGCCAGTGAAACACTAGTACTTTCAACCATGTGAGGGAGTACTAAGTATTTATAAAACAACAATCTCACTGCCCCTCAAAACAGGATCAGTGGATGTTCGGGTTCAATTCTCTTACGAGACTGCCTTTATGACTTGGTTTTCTATGTGGGGATGCGCAGTGAAACACCAACATTAGAGTACAAAAACGTTTAATTAATCATGTTCTTGGATAAACTTACATCTGTTGGATCTTAACCTAATTTTACTTAGTTAAGGGTTAGTAACGTATGACCTAAGTTAGTTAAGTTTTTTTTTATGTTGTTACACACAAGGTAGGTATTTAAAATAGAATCAAAATTGTCCCAAGTTTTCCTTTAAAATACTGATATCCGAGTTATTTCCTTATGTTTTTAGGTTAGGTTAGGATTATCCCTTTATGTTTCTCCCGATAGTTTATTCCATTTTTTAAGTTTATTTAGAATTTAGTTATTCTGTTTCTATTAAAAAAAAAAAGGAACAAAACTAAACTATTATAAAGCTTTCCTCAAGAGGTTATAACACAGAGAAAAAAAGTATAATACCACTTTTTAGAATGTTAAGACCATGTTGGTGCGCCAGTGAAAGAGTTTCAGTACCAACTAAAAGGAACACGTTTGGGCGCCCGTGAAAAACATTCACTCCAACAAAAAAAAGGCCATGTGAGGGAGTACTAAGTATTGTTTTTATGTTTCTTTATGTTTTCTTTATTTTTTCCACTTAGCTACTTCTATTAAGCCAATGCTGAAATGGCAATCCATAGGCACTGGAGTATTCCACCGCTACCCAACCTGGGTCGCTCTACTCTGGTACTCGCCAACAGCTCCACAGTAACAGAAACTCGCTACAGGCAACAACCAGAAGAAGACCGAAATACGCAGGCCAAGAAGAAGACCAAAGAAGAAGACCCTAAACAAAATAACATGGTTTTAGGCTAAGAACTGGACTACAACTTAAAAATAATTATAAAACTCGTTGCAGCCAAAATTCATAGACATTTATTGTCCCGAAATGAGTACTACTCAATGTTGCAGCAGATAGTCATGTAAGAGAAAAAGTAATCTGAACTTAAAATTAACAGACACACATCTCACTGAAATAAGTACCACTTAGGTACCACTTAATATTGCAACAGGTACTTAATCTGCACTTTAAAATTAATCAGTACATGTTACATTAAAATAGTACAATTTAATCAGTATAAAATAATCTGTAACCCATTTTTAAATAAAAATGGGGACAATGCAGTAAGAGTTCCATCTCTATGCCAGTGATCTCTAAGCTCATAACGGGGCTCTTTAAACTTATAACACAAAAATATTTACAAAAAGACCACAATGTCTAGCAAGAAGTGTTACCTAACCTAAATGTAGACTCACCTCAAAGGTCATGAGGGCCTATGCTTCCAAAATGGGGTGATCCAATGTACGGGTAAAGTCTGAAAACAATGGAGAAAATCCAATAAATGCGTGGGGTGGGAAATGGTATAGGAAGCCAGAAAAATGGGGTAACAATGACCCAGAACCATTAAAACATTTAAAAAAACTAAATTACCTTACGTAGACAGCATGGCTTGGGGCGACTTCAAATTAATTCCGCGAAGCGGGGCTCGTCTATAGTTTTTGTCAACCAACCACGGCTCCAGAACCAAACTATAGCCAAACAAAAGGCTCTCTCATGTAACAACCGCCAACGGCGTCTCTACGGACACGAAATAAGCCCTCAAAAGCTCACCCCAAAACAGGCTTCCAAATTTTCTGACCGAGAAAAAAGACGTTCCGCTCCAAAAATTGACAGGGATATTGACAGAGTGTTCCAACTACAACGAACAACCTATGTTCCCTCTTCTCAGTCTCATGCCAGTCCAATCGGCCTCTCTTTCTATGGCGAGACGCAGCTTTCACTAAGGAAGGATAACGCAAAAGAATGGCCATTTATTTTTCGTTGGACAAGGACTTAACCTAGCGATTAAGCAGGTGCATACGGGGGTTAATCTGTCACCTGTTCTGTGTCATGGTCGATGTCAAATAAATGTCAAAACAAATATTTTTGGGGCATAGGCCTAGTCCCCCCTTTTACCAAAATAGTGATAACTCGGTAAACAGTGCGACTCAAAAAAAGCTAGTAGTCCAATCAAGCGGTCGTGTAACGTTCCAGTGAAGATGTTTTCAGTGTGCAGTGTCTCAGAGACGTTTCTTACCACACCCCATCGCTTCACTCATAAATCAGAAGGCACAAGGGCAAGGCCCTTTAAATACGACCATGAAAGATGTGAAACAACGACACTAGGGTCCGAGATCAACAACACGGCCCGACAGGAATATGATAGAAGATAGGAGACACACCTCTAAAGGTAGGAAAGTACCATAAACTGATCTTAAATTCAGCAAGGATCTATTCCCAAAAGGCTCTATGATATTTTGAATATTATGACTCATCAGTAGTGTACCTACATAACTGAGCCAAATATAAGCTCACCCTGTCTCAGGACAATTACAGTGTGTCACACAATACCTGTAAAGCCAGAAAGTAGAAAGTAACATATTCCCTTTTGTCTTTTAGTTACAAAGGAGTACCAGGGTACGAATTAATTAAACCAGGCCTCGCAGTATCTTCATCAGCACTTCTTCAACATCCACCAAGGTACAATCCCGGTATTAGCTATCTATAAGACTATTGGTAGTAATTTTGATTTGGATACATATGCCTTACTGTAAGTTTTAATCTTTAATATATAACAGTGGTTTCTTTACTCCGCAGATTTTATTTACCAGCAGTAAAGATAAAGTAGAAAAGTAAAAATAGATGTCACACATTTATTTTATCAATCTGGTTATCTCTCTCCTAGATACAGAAAGGTGAAAGTAGTCGAACGGGGTGATTTGAGTAAAACAACAGTTACTTTATAATTTATTTGTACGGGAATTCTGGACCGTTAGAGTCACAAACAGCTAAACTGTCCCACTTGGGCTTGACGCACTCCCAAGAGAGCTTAAGGTCGGTAACGTCCAACGGGGCTTTATTCAACTGCTCGTCCAATACGTTTGCTGCCTTCGTGAAGCTCGTACGAAGAACTTTACGACTTTTCTTTTTTAGTTCGAGACTCATTTTGACCGGAATATTTAACTTACTATATTCGCACGGCACTATAACGTATTTTTTATAACTGCGGAGCCCTGTCACGGTCGCCACTAATGTTGTATCCCCGCTGAAGTCTCACACACCGTTGAGATCTAGCGTCTAGGTGGTTCGAAAAAATAAAACAAACCCGGTTCAAAACACGATGATTTATTTATCAGCAGTAGTTACAAAAATATTTACGTTACAAGGCGCAAGATACAAAAGTTATTAGCAACAATATCCGCTAATCAACAATGCGGCACATAAACAATACAATCCGTAAGAAAAAGCATAAAACCAGCTACCATTTCTATTATGCCATAGGTATTTTATGTTGCCTGATCTCGAACAACAAATCAAGGCCGAAACTTGCAACGATGACTCGCTTTTTTTATGCGCTCGCAATAGACGTGGCTTTTGACTCTCCTACTGTCGAGTCTAGACTAAAACACAGAATACCAAGGAGAAGAAATGCAAACTACATGTTAAACCGTTGGCAACACGAGAATGACCTTGACACGCTTCAGAAAGAGAGAAGGCTATAGCTCTGTCTAGACCAATCTCAAATTGACTCAGCTGATATCTAACAAAATACATCAGCTGATATTACTCAGCTGTTTCTGTCAAAATGAATCAGCTGTTTAGTCAAAATCAGCTGTTCTATGAAAATCAGCTGATCAGTGAAAATCAGCTGTTGAAGGTAGAAAGGTTGTTTTTGTTTAAAATGTAATTTTTTCAGGAACTTTGATGGGTCAATGGGACAGTGGTGTCCCCCGCCACACTAAACTTTTTTAATTTTACTACAAGAATGTTTGGACTTTTACTGAGGGTCTAAAGTTTTAAAGGTATGGTTTCGATATTGAAGACTGTCTACACAGTAAGTTGTATTAAAACAACAGTCTTAAGTGTCATTTACACTAAGCAAAAGTAAAAAAATCCTTGAAGTAAATTAAAAGTATACTGCAATTGAGTACTCTGGCCGTATTGGCCCCCATGCAGCTTGAAAGTCTGCAACTCTGCTATGTGGTAGTTTTGCCACTGTCTAGTTTATATAATTCAAATAATTTTTATACAATATATATTATATAACCCAATTTGGCTTACATGCATTACAAATAATGTTTTAATATTGCAGTAGTGCTATAATCTAAATCCCATTTATTTTTTGTTGTAGTCTGCAGTTTTTTGTAACGGATGACAAAAAACATGCCTCCTTCCCCCTTTGTAACCCATTTAAAAAAAAGCACATTGATTATAATACAAAGCTAAACCCTCTCCCCTTGAGCATTACGTAGTTTAAGAATGTAGTCAAACTCAGTAGGTAATAAATATAGGCCTAATATACTCCCAATATGTTATCATGATGCATGGATGTCCAGTAGGGCCTGCAATCTTTTGAATACAATACAATTAGGAACTTTCGTTGGAGCAATATAAACTTACTATTATATGTAATAAAAATAAGATAAGACAAAATGGGCCACTTGTATGTACAGTTTGACTAGTGGAGTTGATGGTATCTGATCCTCAGTACGAAAATCAAAAAACATGTTTTTACACAAAGCCAAATTTATAATATAGTTTCTATTGATTTTACTGAATTTTATACAATTGGGCTTTGTATTGTGTAAAAATATTTTTTTTGATTTCAGTTCCAAGTTCCAAGGATTGGATACCGTTAGTCAAACTGTAGATAAGATTACTTAAAAAAGTAATGTGAACTTTATAATTTATGTCTAATTTCATAACATAATGCTTAATGGAAAAATGTGTTTTACTTTATGTCTACATCTAAAATACTATATAAAGAGATGGAAACAGAGATATTAAAATTAAGCAATGAGTTTTTCCATTGAGCATTAAGTTTTTGGGTAAACTAGCCCTTACTTGGGAAAATGCCTGAATAATATAAGTTCTGTGAATAACGACTGTTAGTAATTAGTTTTTAAGTATAACAGTACATTGGTCAATACTTTATATCTGTATATATGTATAATATTAGTGGTTTTCCTTTTTTCACATGCTTGCTTGAACCCACTGTGTTAATACGATCTGAAAAAAATATTGTTTGTGAATAAAATCCTTTTTGGGAGACCAACAAAATTTTTTTTAGGAGAAAGCCGGTTTAAAGTAATTAATTAAATACAAATAAATAAAACAAAACAAAAACTTTGTAAGATTTTTATTTTTAAAGATTTCGTATTAAAAATTGTAAAAAATAAAAAATACTACTATCAATACCATCAGAAATTACCTTACTCTAAGCTACTATTATATTTTGAGCTCACATAATCAATCTTTTTGAGATTGTTCAAAAGTTATGTTAAACTTTATAAACCACCTTAAAAAACATGACTGCTAAAGATCCAATTGACACCTGTTCAAAAAACATGGCATTACTACCCTGAATACAAATTTAGCTTTGAGTATAGATTTCTTGATATTAGCCCAAGATTAACATGGCATTATTGGCAATAAAGTATAAATTTTGGGTCAGCTGTTACCCCTTGGTTAGTACTATCTGAGAGGAATACAAACTGCCTTTACAAAATTAAAAAACAGTGTTTGTTTTACTTAAAAACAAAACAAATCCCCATTCATTTCCAAAGAAAGCATGCAACTTGTGTGTTCTGTGTCTAAGTAGTATTAAGAATTAAAAGCATTGTCGATAAAGAAATGTACATCTTTGGACAATAAAGCATATTTACGACTACTACTACTACTACTCTCTTTAAGTACCATCATCTGAGTGAGAGAGAGAGGACACAAAAGTTGCATGCATGGAAAAGTTACATAGTCCAAACAGAGTTTTAAGCAACAAAACATGCTATTTATAAAACTCAAGGATACTGTTCCATATTGACCCATCTCTTTCAGTAAAGTTGAATTTATAGTTGGGGCTGTAAAGCTGATTTGTCACTATGAAATTTTCCCTAAAAAGGCATTGCAACCCTCTCATTTCAAGTGCCATCTGCCATCGTTTTGATGCAGTCAGAACAGGGCTTAAGTCACAGCGAGCATGCAGGGGGGAATTTTAAAACTATATAGGAATAACTTGAACCAAAAAACCAATCTCAAAGCTGGATCCATAGTTCCATAAGTAAGCAGTAAGATGAAAGAAATAATGAATTATCCTACAAACAGGCTATTGTTCATGGGTCTACCCAGTGGCATATATAAGGGAAGCCCCCCCCCCACCTCCGAAACTAAGATTTTTGTTATATGTTTCACATATTTCGTGAATACAAACATAGAATATGGGGTCCCGGGCCCCCAAAATTGTTTCGATATTGGACCGAATTGCATGAGGTCAGAACAAATCCTAACTAATAAATCACAGCTGCTACCATTCCCAAAGAGTTACCTATCTTTCACTTAGGTACAGATCAGTTTTTCACTAAAAAACCAACTACTATCACCTTAGATTAGCAACTACTACCATGTTCACCTGCCTTCTATCACCAAAAAACCAACTACTACCACCTTCCCCTAGCTTCTACCACCAAAAAACCAAGTACTACAATCAGAATCAAAGGAGGTAGTAGTTGGTTTTTTAGTGGTAGAAGCTAAGCGCAGGTAGTAGAAGTTGGTTTTTTGGTGGTCGAAACTAGGAGAAGGTGGTGGTAGTTGGTTTTTTAGTGGCAAAAGAAAAGGTGGTAGTAGTTGGGTTTTTGGTCGTAGAAGCTAAGCAAAGATGGTTCTTGGCATAAAACTGAGTCGTAGTTGAATCTGTCAGTGTCGACCTTAGAGCTTAGGAAAATCTGGGCTAACCGTTCACGACTTGAGGACCCACCTAATTAAACTTGTTGCCATTATAAAAGTGCAAAAATCATCTTTTGTTTGAAACTCGTAGACAATGATTGAGTAGAAATAAAACTTTGGACTTCCATTGTCTTTATCTGAGGGCACGGCAGTGCCTCGCCAAGTTCGCGCTGCCGTACCATCTTTTCTTGAAACATTTCAGTCCATATTTGACCTATCTAAAACTCTACTTCGGAAAGAGCTACGCATCTCATACTTTGCACAGTCGTAGACCTTCATAGAGTTAACAACCCCTCCAAGTTTCATGGACTTCTATAAAGTAGTAAAGTAGTTACGAAATTTCAAAAAACGTCGAAATTGCCACTCACTCACTGACTCATTCATGTATAGATCATCAAAATTCTACTGTACTACCAGACATGCTACAGAGCTGAAATTTGGCAGACTGATAGAAATTATGACCAAACCCCTGGAAAAAATCAAAAAGCCCCAAAATTCTAATTTACTCCCCTCCCTTATACATGTAAAATTATTTAAAAGTAACATTACCCACTTCTAGAAATGCTAGAGAGCTGAGCTTTGGCAGCCTGATAGGAACTATGATAAAAGTATAGGAAAAAATTATAACACCCCAACATTCTAATTTACTTCCCTCCCATATAAATGTAAAGTTATGTAAAAGTAACAATACCCACTTCCAGAAACGCTAGAGAGCTGAGCTTTTTAAGACACTATATGATAAAACTATAGGAAAAAAATTTAAAAACACCAATGTTTTAATTTACTTCCCTCTCCTATAAATGTAAATTTATATAAAAGTAACATTGCCCACTTCCAAAAACGCTAGAGAGCTGAGCTTTGGAAGCTGAAACTATGATAAAACCATGGGAAAAAATTTTAAAACCCTAAAAATGTTCATTTACTCTCCTCCCCTATAAATGTCAAGTTATGTAAAAGTAACATTGTCCACTTCCAGAAACGCTAGAGAGCTGAGCATTGGAAGACTGATAGGAACTATGATAAAACTATAGGAAAAAATTTAAAAACACGTACATTTTAATTTACTTCCCTCCCCTATACATGTAAAGTTATGTAAAAGTAACATTGTCCACTTTGAGAAACACTAGAGAGCTGAGCTTTGGAAGGTTGATAGCAACTATGATAAAACCATTGGAAAAAATTTTAAAACCTCAAAATTTTAAATAAGGCATTGCAAAACTTTTGAACAATATTCCGCATATTTTACTATTTTAAAAATTAAATATTATCCAATTCCTTTAAAAAAGAAGTGAAATCATAATAAAAACATTTCATGTAAAAAAAGCCAAGTACGCGGCGTTCCGTAAAAAGAATTGAGATAAAAGTAAAGTTAAGTTCTTCAATACAAATTTCAAAATGAAAGTAAGAAACTAGGCTGTAAATGACTCTTAGGCACAGTGCTAAATTGAACATAAAGAAGTTTGACTGTTGCATTATGAAATTTGTATTGGAGAACTTGGCCTTACTTTTATCTCAATTCTTTTTACGGAATGCCATTTTCGCGTACTTGGCTCTTTTTTACATGAAATGTTTTTGTGTTGATTTATTTTAAACAGGACGTTTCAGTAAGTAAGTATCTCTAACCGTTTTCAAGTGTAAACTAAAGAATCCAGTCTAAAGGCTACTACTTATACTATTTGGTGTGCAGTCGGCCCGCCCCCTTATTACCTTCCTAGCCCGCACAGCAACGACTAGGGAAGGTATGGTTTTCGACAAAAAAATTGTTTTTGAGATAACACCGAAAATGTGTTATTTGGGTGTATTTTGACCTTCCCTAGCAATATCGTCGTGATGTCTGTCTGTGTTGTGTGTGTATGTATGTATATCTGTCCGTAACGCGATAGCTCCTGAACCGCTGAACCGATTTACATGAAATTTTCAGGTAAAATAACACTCGATACTGCAACGAGCTGATTAGATTTTAGTCAAAATTCATCAATGCTAATGACAGTTTCTTGACAGTTAAAAAGTTTAAAAAATGCTAACTTTTTAACGGAACGTCGCATCAATATGCGGTTTTCGGAGTGTAGTAGCGCGCGTTTTTTGAAAAAAAATATCTTATAACCAAAAAGTTCGTAGGAGCTTTCGTTTCGGAGATATTTACAAAAAACTGTTTTCAAAGTTAATATAACGTGGAGTGTGCTAATGGGCTAGGAAGGTATCAGATCCGTCATGGATCTATTTATTTATTTCCAAGACGCTTGTTTTCCTTAAGGTGTGGTTTCACACAGAAAAACTACAAACTACTAAATAATTTTCCTACGAAATTTTCGTTTGGATGGTTAATAGTGCTTCAACTCTCCAAACAGAAAAGCCGGATTTTAAAATAATAAAATAGAATATCCTTAATACCGGTTAAAACTGTTGGAATAATGACTAATAGTTAATCGTCCTCTACAATAGGAAAAAGGATTCCCTTTTTACCTAGGGATATAGTCCAAGTAGCTCAAAACGAAACCCGGCCCTGCTAACACGAAATCCGTAATATGATGTCATACACCTGTTGCCACGTCCTGAAAAAATTGTGAGAAAAGGGGCCGTTCATAAATTATGTTGTCTAAATGAGTATATATCGCAGGATGTAATAAGAAATACACAGCATAAAACGACGCGGCGCGGGCTAATAAGCGCGTGACAAATTATTGTACGGTTTAAATAGCCTAACCAACTCAAAGCACTATATATTTTGGTAAGGTAAGAAGTTGAGCCTTACTTATTATTTATAAAATTTTACAGAGGCAGAGGAGGCGGCAACAGCGGAAAAGCTACTTTGTTTACCAACAAATGAATGAATGACCGCCGAAAACGGGCCTACTACTTCTCTTTATATTTTATTACTCTGAGGAATTTACCTTAAAATCAGTGGTATGGGGTCGTTGACCTTGAATGCTTGGAAACGCTGCTCACAGAACGAGTCGTTAAATACCGAGATAAATTCCATCAAAGGAGCATGCGCCAAAATTAACGTCAAAATGTATAATTTAAATTATTGGCGCGAATACCGGGATTGGCGCGAGATCGAAGAGTTTATCGTATAATAAAAAATTCAAGGTATAAAATAATGGTCAATTCTAATTTTTAGGTATGATTTTATGTAGGTACCGGGTGGTTTTTTATAACCGGAGCACTCAGCAACTTTATCATTGAAAATAAAGGGCTATAATAAATAGTAGATTTTTTTGGTTAATAATGACAACTTTAAAAACGAACATAATTTTTTTCTATCTCTCACCATGTACAGGGTGTCCCAAATTCGATGTTTTTGGGGGGTTTCGGGTATTTCTAGAGGGGTTAAAAAAACCTGATCCCTCTTTGCGACATTCAAATTTCAAAAGAAGCTTAAAATCGCATTTTGATGTAGCACGCCGTTTCTAAACTACGAGGTGTTTTTAAAAAGTCCGCATTTTGGGAAGGGGTCTATAACTTGTTTATTTATTAATATTTTTTATTTCTGTGAAAACATTCTTAAGACTCTTTTTTAAGAGGAATTCAACTGTTAAATTAAATTTCATTTGTCACGTTTAGTTTTTGAGATATCACATAAAATTAATTTTTCTTTATGGGAGGATCCCTTTATTTATTCTTTATGTTTTTGTATTTTTTTATTTTTACCACATATTTTAGTTTGCTTAATGAGCTTAAAATATTTTAATATTATAAAATTATAAAAATAAAAAAAAAAATAAAGAGGTGCTTAAAAAATAAAAATAAGGAAAACAATAAAAAAAAATTAAAATATTGAGTGTGATACATCATTTTAAAGGAAATTTTATGCTGATTTTAAAAATGGAATAAAAAGAGAGTTATTCTGTAAGAAAAATATAACAACTTTATGCAATATCTTAAAAACCAAAAGAGATAAATAGAAACCGTTTACATCTGTCAATTCTTTAAGAAAAGATCTATAAGAAAGCTATTTGCACAAAAACAAAATTTTCATAAACAAAAAAGTTATAGACCCCCTCCCAAAATGCAGACAAAAACACTCCATATCTTAAAAACGGCTTGCTATATCTAAATGTGGTTTTTACCTTTAGGCTTTTCTTGATATTTGAGCGTTGCAAAGAGAGTCAGTTTTTTTCTATCTCCCCTAGAAATACCCGACACCACAAAAAAACAACGAATTTGGGACACCCTGTACAGGGTGTGACAATGAAGTCGATTTTTGAGAGGGAACACCCTGTATATTTTTGCATTTTAAGATTCGTCTTTTCTTTCTGATTTCAAAAATATACAATATCTATGTGCTGCGATTAATATTTTTTGAGGTATATGCAGTATTTCTTATATATGCATTTCACGTTTATCTTGTTTTGCCATGGGAGTATTGACAAATTTAAATTAGCTAAATCGTAAAAAATGTTTATCGTAGCATAGACATACAGTAGAACCCCGATGACAGTGTTTATTCAAATTAAATTGGGCACTAAATAATTTGTCACACAACTTGCACGTCACCGGCATTTTCACAGCACAAAAACGACGAATTTTCATCAAAGAGAACTGGGAATTATTAAAATTTTGCTGTATAAAACCATACTGAAATATCTCTCAGTTGATTGGTTGGCAAAAGTGACAGATCAACGCTTGCGCACGTCTTGGAATTCATCTCGGTATTTAACGGCTCGTCTCACAGAACACCAAACCACGGATCACCTAACAAACAGATAAATAAGCCGGCTGGCGGTCTTTGATATCGGTTCGGTTCGGTTCGGTTCGGTTCATTTGTAGGGGACTATCGAAGTAATGTGTTTTATTGAATGAGAGATAGGGGAAGCACACAAAGAGGTCGTCTTCTTTGTCCAGAATACGTTAGCATGTTGTCGTTTCCAGCATACAGCCAAACACAAAAAGAAAAAATTGATTGCTTTTTTTGTTTTATTGGGATAACATTTATTAAGTTTCAAGAGGAGTAAAATTGTGAATTTTAAATATAAGAAGTTTGACATTGTAGAGTAATTTTTTAATTTTGTGGAATCAGATTATTTATTAGTTTTTTCGAAAACTTGAAACTCTAAGGAGATACAGGGTGACCAAATAATCTTTACAATTAGCACAAAATTGCTTCACGGTAAATTAATATTTTCAATTTTAATAAAATATAATATTTAAAAAAATTGTTGTTTTATATGTATTCTGAAAGTGTAAATAGTAGCATAATAAAAATGATAACAAAACGAACTTGTGTCAAATATTATACAATAGTTTATTATACAGGGTGTGATTTAAATGATGCATGAAACTTTAAGGGGTTGTTAGCCGTCTTTCTCTACAGGTATTTTTTTTTCGATTTTTTGTTTGTTTCTTAAAAATTATAACAGACCATTAAAATGTTTTTCTCCAAACTCCAAACTTTAAATAATTTGCTTGACAAAATGTTAAATTTTGATTGGAAGGATCTTTTTTAAATCGAAGCAACCTACAATTTTAGATATTTGTTTTTTTATTTTAAAAATATTCACAGCGTTTTGAGATATAATGCATTAATAACATAAATAATGATTTTATCAGAGCATCGACGCGTTAAATAATTTTAAATTCAGTAAGGAACAAGGGATCTTATATAAATCTTATATGATGTTCTAAAAGCTTACGTCAAAATTAGACATTTTCTAAAGAATGTTGGAGCTTTAACCTAAAAATTTTTGAGGTGCATAAAAACATCAAATTTATCATATTGTAATACCTACTAAACTCAAACAAACTCTTGTGATGGTATTTTTAAAAAAACGAAAAAAAGTCCATTCGATTTCAAGGGGTGTTTAACATTTTAGCAGTAAAATTTATATTACATGCAGTTTTAAGTTTAAGTGTTGGTGTTTTTGAATACCTAATAAACAAAAATGAAAAATTAACTTAACTTTTGCCAAACCTACCATTTTTTTAAGCGTTAACATTTTCGTTGGTGCACTTTGTTGTTTTAATATTGGCCGCAGCCGATTTGCCGCGGGCCGATTCGCCGCGGGGACTATTAGCCGCGGGAAATATTTGCCACCGGCCGATACACCGCGGGGACAATTCGCGGCTGGATTTTTTGTTTCATGCCAGTGGCAATTGTTTAAACAGTTTTATTTAGCTTGACTTCATATAATATATTTGTTTGTTCGATTTTCGCTTTTTTAAAACTTTTCCAACAGAATTTTCTAAAATTTTAAACTTTGTAGTGATTAAGGTCACTCAATACAGCTTTTTACTCAAATTAAAAAAAAATACCAAATAGCAGATCCAAAATGGTGGATTTTCAAATTTATTAAACGATATGCATCAAATTCGGAACTTTAAGGTTTTTCAGGTCGGTTCCCATTTGGATTTTTTTTAGGTTAAAAATTAAAAATAATTTTAAATTTAATAAAGTTTTTAGTTTGATGCATATCGGTTCATAAATAGCAAAAACCGCCATTCTACATTCGCCATTTTATTTATTTTTTCCAATTAAAAAAATGCTGGATTGAATAGTTACCACCAAATAGGGAAGACTGGAGGCTGGCGTATCAAATCGCAACCCCGGACAAAATAAAATGGGCGATCAACACCTTTCACCCATTCAAATCACCAGGAGAAGATGGAGTGATTCCGGTCTTACTCCAAAAAGGACTGGAACCTCTAATAGCCACCCTGCGCATAGCGTGGAGCTACATACCAGAAAACTGGAGGTCGGTAAAGGTAATATACCTCCTGAAAGTGGGGCAGGCAGGTTTAAACCTACCCAAATCATACCGACCAATAAGTCTAACATCATTTCTATTGAAAACGATAGAAAAACTGATTGATAGGCATATTAGGGAAGGGGTATTGCAGGAACGCCCTCTAAACATTAACCAATATGCCTATCAACCAGGCAAATCTACGGATCTGGCAATAAACAACCTGGTCAGTAACCTAGCAAAGACACTAGACAGCAAAGAAATTGCTGTCACGGCCTTCTTGGACATAGAAGGAGCATTTAACAATGCCCCAATCGACTCACTCATTAACGCATGCAGTCAAAGAGGTGTCGAACCTTGTATTAACAACTGGATCCGGATGATGCTACAAACGCGTATCGTAAAAACCACCCTTGGTGAGGAGGAAATCAGAGTAAGCACGGACAGAGGTTGTCCGCAATGGGGAGTTCTATCTCCCCTACTATGGACACTGATGGTAGACGGGCTGCTGGAACTCCTGCAAAGGGAGGGAATCGAGGCGCAGGCATACTCCGATGACGTTGTGATCAGAATACAAGGCAAATTCGATGGTGTAATATCCAACATCTTACAAAGGGCGCTAAACCTAATAAATGGATGGTGTAATAGGGAGGGACTATCAATCAACCCTAGAAAAACCACTATAGTACCCTTCACAAGACGGCGGAAACTGAACCTAACAGAACCCACCGTCGAAGGGATACGCATTCCTTTTCAAAAGGATGCCAAATACCTGGGACTGATTCTGGACCAGAGACTAAATTGGAACACCCACCTGGACAAGGTAATCGGCAGGGCGAAAATGGCCTTGTGGACATGTACCAGAATTTGTGGGAAGTCATGGGGCATGAAACCAAAACAAACCTACTGGCTATACCTAACGGTAGTGAGACCGATGATCACATATGGCTCTATTGCTTGGTGGGCAAAAACTAAGCAAAAAACAACCAGGGATAAACTGGCACGCGTGCAAGGCATGGCGTGTAGAGTCATAACATCAGCAATGAAATCGACACCTGTAGAGGCAATGGAGGTGATGCTAAACCTTCCCCCCCTACACATATGGGTAGAGAAGGAGGCCAGGGCAGCAGTGGCAAGGTTTAAGAGCCTAAACCAAGAGCAACCTGGACAAGCTAAGGGTAACTTTGCGGGCCTGGCTGAGGTATTCAGGAATAACCGAATACTTAGCATGCCAACAGACTACATGCTACCCAAATACAGCTTCGATATACCTTTTAAGGTTCTTATACCAACGAGGGAGGAATGGCGGGAGAGACCTGCTCAACTGCTAAACGCCGACCACGTATGGTATACAGACGGATCGAAAACAAAAAATGGGGTGGGTGCGGGTGTGACGGGACCACGGACTGAAATATCTGTGGGACTCGGAAACTTAGCAACCATATTCCAAGCAGAACTACATGCAATAGAAGTATGCTGTAGAGAGATTACCCGCAGGGACCTCTCAAACAAAAGCATCAAAATCATCTCAGATAGCTTATCAGCTCTAAAAGCATTAAGCTCACACAAAATTCAATCCAGACTAGTCTGGAATTGCCTTGAAACCCTAAGACAGGCCAGCAGAACCAACAAGATCAATCTTGTCTGGGTGCCAAGCCACACGGGAGTTGAGGGAAATGAAAAAGCAGACGCACTAGCCAGGGCGGGAGCAGAATCCGCGCTGGTTGGACCGGAGCCTTACTTCGGCTTACCTAAGGCCACAGTCACAAAAGAAATAGGAGAGTGGGTTGTTAGACAAGGGACTCAAAACTGGCGGGCAACCCCGAGACAACAACACTCCAAAACCTTCCTAAGCAAGCCAGACAAACACAGAACGAACCAACTCCTGGAATTAAACAGGAATAGCCTAAGAATAATCACAGGGCTATACACAGGCCAATGCCGACTCAACAAACACATGAACAGACTGGGAGTAAGCAACACACCAGCGTGTAGGTTCTGCGGTGTTGAGGAGGAAACGCCACTTCATCTAATCTGCCACTGCGTAGCAAGCCAAAGAACTAGGGCGAAAGTATTCGGACCTGGACAGATAGAGCCTCAAGATCTTGAGAAAATATCACCAAACAAACTGATCTGCTTCAAAAAGGAGATAGGTATTGGTGATATTTAAGTTGGGATGAGCCACAATAGACCACTTGAGTCGCAGTGGAGGGGCGACAGTCGCACCACTCATAATCAAACCTAACCTAACCTACCACCAAATACCTAGTTGGAAAGTTTAAAAACATTATTTTTATAAAAAAATATTGTATGAAGTCAAGGTAAATAAAACAATGGTAATATCATGAAACCAAAATCTCGCGACGAATTGTTCCCGCGGTAAATTGTCCCCACGGCAAAACGGTCCCCACGGTGAATCGGCTGCGGCGAATTGTCCCCTACCCTTTTAATTTGTGAACCTGTGCTTAATTTAAGGATCAAAATACCAATCTACAAATTTCCCTTTTCTACAACTGAGCTTACGCCGCTGTATTATACAAAACACCAAAAACTTTCTAAACAAAGCATAGTTTATGTTGTTTTTTAGGATCTAATGAAGGCGCATTTTCAAATTTGAGATAAATATAACAAATTTTGCAAAAGCATAAAAAAAATAAAAAAACAAAATCAAAGGGGTTGCAGATCTGTATATCCTTAAGAACTCTTTGTACTTAAATCATTTACAGATTCACCTCATAAGACATTTAATTATTGAACACCCTGTATAGGATATGGCAAAAGTTTTTAAAAAATCGAAAGATAAAAGAATGTATAAGCTTACCTTATAGGATCCTGCGGAAATCGAAAATAACTTCGATTAAGGGTATACCGTCGCGGGAATTTATAGTCTCTTACGACACAAACCGTTCCCATTGTTTAAAATCAATCACATTATATCAAACACAAAAATCACATCTACACACCACTAACGCTCAACACGTACTAAAAGTTTAAAAAAATATTAAAATACAGAATGCGCCCCTGGAGTGGTTGACCCCAACATGGCAGGCTGCGTGAAAGATGCGCGTAGCACCCCCGACCACCTGAGTTCCCTATCTGTTTGTTAGGTGATCCGTGACCAAACGCTCTTGCATGTTTTGACTCTGCTGTTGCTTTTTAGACTCACAAAATATGCTTATATAGTACACAATGATTTGATTTTAGTTTTAAATATGTTTCTTTTTCAAAAATCAAAAAAAAAATGAGGGGACAAACACGCGGCAAAAAATAGAATGTCATTCAAGCGCCTCTTTTTCTCTTTCACACAACGCCACGAGTCTGTCTCTTTCTCTCGCACAATAGCCGTCAAAGCACAGAACGGAATGACGCTCAAACGTCATTATGTTTAGTTCCAATTATTCCTTATGTCCATGAAGAGGCGCTCTTCGTGTTGCCAATTTCCGTATGACAGTTTTACCCCCGTGGACTAAAACTTTAGCACCCCTCGCTGTGATGTACACCGTCGCGTTTTACGATCGATACCGCGCTTAGCGCACAGCAGCTGCTCAGATGAAAAAATATACATTTAAAATCTAAAAGACAATGCCATGTTGTAACATAGATGAAACAAAGTATATTTGAGATATATTTGCCCCGGAAAACGAAAATGTATAACATCCGTGGGCTGTGAGATTTTCAAATAGCTCCCATTTTTAATATTATCACCATTATCCGCGCCGGCGGAGATTGGGCTGACTGACCAAACCGTCCAATATTGAAGACCGGAAATCGACTATTAAGGAGGCCCGGCCGGGGTAAAATAAAAACAAAACAAAAATGTTTTGTTCTTATTTTTAAAACTTCTAAATTGAATTTATTATAACCCAATTATTTATTTATTTTATTTATTTACTTATTAACAGAACCTACACCAAAGAGCGAACTACAGATCCTTCCTTACAATAAAAAGCATCTATTCTAATAAAAAAAATTATATAAAAAAAAGTCACCCAACTGCTAAATCTACTTGTACCTAGTAGTCGCAGTTGGGTACAAAATTGATAGGTATACCCAAGCGCGGATCTAAGCCAAAATCTAGTGTGGGGGGGGGGTAATGGTCGCTTGAAATACTAATGTAATTATTTTTTGTATATGCGGCTAGTCCAAGATTTCTTAACTAAAAGTCTATTTTTTTTCTAGGGGGGGGGATAATTACCACGTTACCCCCCCCCCCCATCAAACCAGAGTTGTCAGGTACTTCAAGTACAGTAGAAATTGTACTTCAAGTACTTAGAAGTACTTCAAGTACTGTACTTAAAGTACATCTACAATCCGGTAATGGTACTTGGTACTTGAAGTACATTTAACAATGTATGTACTTGGAAATGTACTTAATTTTGTCAAGTAAAGTACTTCAAGTACATTATAAGTACTTCAAGTACATTCAAAGTACTTCAAGTACAGGGTGCTTCATTATATTTCTTCCCGTGGAAAAATTTCACAATTTTCGTCCTAAAGAAAAAATTTAAAAAGCGTCTAAATCAGCAAGTTTTTTCCCTTTTGGTTACGGTATGACATTTATTTTGACATTTACCATATACAGGTGGCACGTAAAAGTAACTTTTTTAAAGGAAACACCCTATTTACATATATGAATAGGGCTTAAAATCTACTTTATAAAATAATAACATGAAAAATCATGGCTATGAACGATAGTTTATTAGATATATCCACTTTTAGTATTTTCAATTATAAAGAAAATAGTACCGCTCCTTATTATATGTGACAGGTTATGAGAAAATCAAAAAATTTTTGATTGTCTGTATGTCATTTATGTCATGAACCTCGTATATACACAGTGAAATCAATAAACAGTGTCTGAGTTCTTAAATAAATCGAAAGCACTTGGTGCTGTATTCTTGAATCTTACTGTAACCCAGGTGATTGTAAGAGAGGATAGCTGCACTCACCCTGCACATGAATCACGGACCGTCAAGAATACGGCCTCAGGCGACTTTATTTGTGATTTTCATGCCCGTTAGTATCTTTTCACTTCCTTTAACCTAGGTGAAATGTGAGAGAGGAGGTAATGCACGCTGCTCACCTGCACTTACCTTACGGTTGATTAAAAATACCGGCTATGCTCATGCTATCTCACAAGATTTTCGAGTTGGTTCTGCACCCTTATTCTTGAATGCCGTAAAAGTAAGTGAGTATATCCTCATTTGCTTTAAATCCGGCTAAATATGAGAGAGAAGATAATGCACTCATCTCACGGACAAATTTGTTCATCTCTTTCTCACCATTTAGAGAACAGAGTTTTTATGATTAAAAAATTACACAGAAAATAAAGTTTACATGTTAACTGTTATGAAAGTTACTATTAGCAAAAGGGTTAAATGTTTGTTTTTAAAAAATACAACAAATTGTAAACAATAACTTTATTATGAAACTCAAAGTAATAACCAAAACATTAAAAATAACTTAGTTACAATCAACTTTCAAAACGACCACCTTCTTTTTCAAGGTACAGTTCTAGCCTTCTGTGAATATTTCTAATAAGATCTTGATGATTTTTCATTGATCAATTCAATTTGATCCTGTTGCAGCTGCCGAGGATTTTCACTTTTAACTCTGTAAACTCGTACCTTAAGGTTCTTAAGGTTACGTAACAAGTTATGTGATAAAAATGCAGAGATAAACGACCTATGTCTTCGGAATAAACAATTGACACTAGCTATAACCAGACTTGAAGATGAAATCGCTGTTTATAAAATGACAATAGACAAACTCTACAATAAGAAATGACAAGATAGTTCGTGATAGCAGCTCGCAAACAAATACTGTGAATATGGTTCAATCTGAGGCTCAAACAGACTCTCAAATACTCGTTGAACCGCACAATATTAGTGTTGTATCCAGTGATAATAACGTGAAAAAAATTAAAACTAAATCCATTAGAAAGAAACTTAAAAAGCAAAATCAAAAAACGAAAAAAAAGGCACAAAAACTAAGAACTGAACTTACAGAAGTGGAAGATATTAACAGCAGAATGCTAACTTCAATTGAAACTTTGGACGCGGACAACAAGTTTTTTACATCGGAGATAGAAAGCTTAAAGCAAATGATCTCAAACACTTTGGTAACATCAAACAATCAACTACCTTTAACCATCTCAAAGGAAGATAAAACATTTTTGCAAGTTTGTCAGAATGCTGTTGAGAGCAAAGCAAAGTCGTGCAAAAAAAATCAAATTTTGGTGTTTGATGATATCAGCGCAAGGGGTGTCGTTTCTGGAATGTTGAACTACTTAGATTCTACCAAATATTCTATTTTTGGGGAAACCTGTCCGGGATACTCTATGAGAATGATGTCTTAGCGTGTTACTGAACTGTCTTCTAGCTTTGGTTCAAGAGATAATATCATTATCTGTTTAATTCTCAATTTTAGTTCTTTTAACTATGGATTTCTAAATAGCCTTGTCAACCTGGGTAAGTTTACAAATTTAACTTTCAGCTTGACTTATTCGGAGTGGGCAGTAATAATTATCAAAAATTTGTATCTATCTGCAGTGAGCTTCTAAATTATCAATACTCAATTCGTATTTTGGATAATAAAATAACTGGAGGTGGATTTAGGCTTACGAAAAGATCTCTTTGTAAAAATATGGTCAACTATGTTCATGCTAGTGTTATGCTTGAAGGTGTTTTTGTAAATTTGTGTTCAAATCAAAATAGGGCCTTGTTTCGACTGAGTCAAACTGTGTTAAGGAGAAAAATGTAAAAGCAATTTAAAATAAAAGCATTTTAAATAAATCTTTTTTCTCCAAAACTCAAAATATAACCAGCATAAAATAGAAAATATAAAACAATATAATTTCCTTCTCCTCAACATTCAATCTTTGAGAAATAAGGTAAATGAGCTGGATATATTTTTAAGCGATAATGATTATCCTAGCATTGTTCTTATTACAGAACACTGGTTAGATCAAAATGAACTTGTTAATATTCCAAATTACACTATATTGTCAAAGTTTTGCAGTCCAAACATGGCGGTTGTATGATTTTAGTGAATAATTTATTTTTGAACACCAATAATTTGCAGTCTATAGATAGATTTAATTCCCTAATTAAGGAAGTTACGTTTGAGTTCTGTGTAGCATATTCTAAAACACTTAATTTATATATTATTTCTACTTATCGCTCTCCTTTATCGAATTCTACAGAGTTTCTTGCTGCATTAGACTGCCTTTTGGCTGAAATACCAACCTCAGCAAAAATAGTGTTGGCCGGTGATTTCAACATAAACTACCATGACAACAATACAGCATCCGTTTTAGCCATAAAAAACTTGCTAAATTCTAATAATTTGAAGTTACATGTAAGCGAACCAACACGCTGCACCAAAACATCTTCAACTCTTATTGATTATATATGCACTAATTACAGCCCTAGCTCTATTGAATGTAGTGTTGTCAACGCTGCATTATCGGACCATGAGGCGGTTGTGTGCAGTATTATTGACTCTTAAATTTGTCTTGAGCGAAAGATTGAGAAGGTTAGAATTTATAGTAGGGAAAACTTTAGAAGGTTCCGTGAGTCATGTATTGAAAATTCCTGGTCTTGCGTTAGCTCGGCAAAAGACCCATTGGAGAAATTTCACACCATTACTTGTGAAATATTTAATAAAAACTTTCCTCTAAAACCGATGAAACAAAAAACACAAAAGCCCTGGTTTAGTAAAGGTTTAAAGACATCATCTAAAAATCTAAGAAGTCTACATAAAATTCGAAAATACACCGAGAGTCCTTTCTTTCATCAATATTTTAGTTCATATAGATCACTTTTTCGTAAATTAAGAAAAAATACGCAATAAGTTGGAAAATTATTAACAGTATCAGATCAAACAATACTGCAAAAACCACTTTTGAACCTAAGATAACACCAAATGACCTAAATCAATACTACTGCAGTATTGGTCGCAAATTAACGGAAACTCTCAAAGCATCCACTGATCCACTGTCATTTGTCTCAAGCATATCTGTTGTTAATTCATTTTCTTTTTTACCTACAAATCTACATGAGGTTAAATAGGTCTTGAATGGTATAAAAAAGAAAAATACATCGGGAGAGGATGGGCTATCGGCCAAAATAGTTCTTCATATGCCAGATATAATCTTGTCTGACGCTTTGGTTCACAGTATAAATACGTCATGGGCTACGGGTATATTTCCTTCTAGTTTTAAATCCGCCATAGTAATTCCGCTTTACAAAGGGGATGATGAAACTAATCCTGCCAACTTCAGGCCAATTTCCTTGTTGTCCACACTGTCTAAGGTTATTGAGAAACTCACTAAAGTCCGAGTTATGTCATTTTTGGAGAAAAATAAAATTATAAATAAATCACAATTCGGTTTTCAAAAAAACACTTGCACCAACAACGCTATATTCAATCTACTTGATCGTCTTTTTTGTGCTATTAACCGATCGGACGTGGCTGCTGCAGTATTTTGCGATCTGGCAAAAGCGTTTGACTGTGTTAATCATCGAATACTTTTGGATAAGTTATATCATTATGGCTTTAGAGGAACAGTTTTATCTTGGTTTCGTTCCTATTTGACAGGCCGCCTTCGGCGTGTTACAGTGGGTAATAAAATATCTAGTCCATGTGATATTGAATGGGGGGTTCCACAGGGTTCCGTGCTTGGTCCAATTTTGTTTTTATTGTATTTTAATGACTGGGCAAGTTCACTATTTTTGCGGACGACACGACAATCTTGTGGAATGCTGTAGATATTGGGATATTAAGTAAAATAATACAGAAGAATATGGAGAAGGTTAAAAACTGGTGTAGCGCAAATCAACTTACTTTAAATTTTAGCAAAACAAACCTTATCTGTTTTAGATGTCAAATTAATGATTTGGTGATGGATGGTTCCTCTTTGGATAGTCGTGAAAATGGGAAGTTTCTGGGACTTACTATCAATTCGCAACTTAGATTTGGGAGCCATATTTCAACTTTAAGTAAAAAATAGCATCCGGCTGTTTTGCGGTTAAAACCACAATTAAGGAATTGGCCAGGACAGTCTGTTTGCCAGGACAGTCTGTTTTGCGTTAGTCGAGTCTCACCTACGCTACGCTATCGCCTTTTGGGGATCAACTACCGATAGTCTGTTTGACATGGCATTCGTTTTACAGAAACGGGCAATTCGTTATCTTTGCCGTGCTGACTTTAGAGAATCATGCAGACCTCATTTTAAATCAAAAAACATTTTAACACTGAGGGGTTTATATATTCTTGAAATATATATAATACAATATTTTGCGTTATACGCCTAGCCACAATACTCGATCTTGTCAACAATTTAATCTTCAGCTTCCTATCCCTAAATCTTCTTTAGTTCACAAATCTATATATTTTAATGGAATAAAATTATTTAATCATCTTCCAAATAGTGTCAAACTTTCGCCAAATTTAAAAATTTTCAAAAAGAGGGTAAAAAATATATTGATTCATGGAGCCTACTACAGTACGGAGGAATATTTTAGAGATAGTTTCATAGCATAGCATATAGCTCATAAACTTGTATTTACATATATTGCCTTATTTAAAATATTTTATTTGAATTTCATGTTTACCATAATTAATTTTACACTTTATTGTGTTATTAACTTTTTTATTGAAGGTTTGGTCTGCAAATGACGAGCACTTCTTGTTAAACACACAAGAAGTGCTCGTCATTTGCAGACCATTTTACGTATTTTTAGTTTGTGTTTGTGGTACAGATATAGTGTATACATAATATGTGTTTTTTTGTTTTTTTTAGTATGTCTTTTAACAAATGTTAAATTTTAAAATTTCTCAGGTAAATTTTTATTTTTTTTATTTTACTTTAAACCATTTTTTATGGGTAGGTTAATTATATATATTTGAAGCATCCTATAAATGGAAAGGTTTATGCTTATAAATAAATAAATGTGTTATTTTTAATATAATTATTAGTGACATAGGTGTACGTTGTACCGCGAAGTGATATTGATTTTTTATTGTTATTTTTTTATGTTAATATTTTCTGATTTTTTTCTGATCTTTTGGCGTAAACATTATGCTTTGTCCACAAAATGTTAAACATTTTTCTGACAATAAAGCAGTTTTGAATTGAATTAAATAACTCCATAACCAGGTATCAGGCGGAGTTAAATCGAAACTGCTTGCTGGCCATCGAATGATTCCCATTCTACCAATTCATTCAATAAAGTTGTTATTCAAATACGATCTGACTGCTGCCGTGTTGTGGGGAGGTGTACCGTTCTGCTGGATTTTGTTGTTTTTGGCATAAACGGTATACAGTCTAATGTAAATTATCGGTGTGACATTAATCTTTTATCGCGTTATAATAATTTTAAGACCAATGTACCTTGTTTAGTGACACAGAAAATTACAGAAAACTTGCCATGCCAGTTTAATCAAATCAAATCAAATCAAATCAAAATGGTTTTTATTTCTACAGATTTCTACTATATTACAAAGGTTTACAAAATCTGAGAAACAGGTCAAAGTCCAGGTCACTTATAAATAAAAATTTCAATAAAAATCAAGCCCAAGAGGGCATACACTTCAAAAAAAAAAAAGTACAAAGTACAATATCAAAAAAAAAAAGCCAAACAACACTAAATTTACATGAAACAAAGGTTAAAACACACTTACAAAGGTTAGGCACTGATGGCAACTTTTTTTTTTACTCTCTATTTAAAAACTCATTTAAATTGTATGGTTCCAAATCACACAAGAATTTTTTTTGCAGCACTACAGAAAGCTTTTTCGTTGTGTTTAAGCATTTTTATATGTTCAGGCAAGTTATTGAAAAACTTTAAGCTCCTGTAGGTTGTGTTCTTTTCAAAAGTTGTTGTTCTATGAATGGGATATTCATAATCGTAATTGTTTCTGGTGTTAAAATTATGGTTTTGTAGAAATTAAATGAACCCTCCTGCAAGACTCATGGTATCCCATTTTCATGATTCTCATGATTTTTTTTGCCAAATAAAAATGCTATATATTCTTGTGGATCCTCCCCATACCTCAATACCATACTTTACCAAGGACCAGAAATTGTGTTCAGAATTTTGATGTTCAAATTCAATTGGAAAAATTCTTTGGAATTGAAAATGTACCTAAAAAGGGAAAATGGTCTGCCGAAAAAGACTACCAAAATGTGCCTAAAAAGGGAAAATGGTCTGCCGAAAAAGACTACCAAGTGGTAGATTTCAGGTATCACTTCCTTTTAAAAAATCGGTAGAAAATTTAGGTGAATCCTTCGAACAGGCAAAAAACTCGATTTTTATCTTTAGAAAGGAAACTTTTGAAAGATCCAACTTACAAAAAATTGTATTCTGAGTATATTGACAGTTACAAAGTATTATGCCAAATGAGAAAGGTTTCTTTAGATTCAGAGCCTGCAAAAATTTGCTATTACCTCCCACATCATGGTGTACTTCGTGAGCAGAGTACAAGCACTAAGCTGAGGGTGGTTTTTGACGGCAGTGCGAAAACCTCAAGTGGAATGTCCTTGAACGACCTTCAAATTAAAGGACCAGTTACCCAGGACTGGCTATTTTGATACGTTTTAGCCAGTATCTGTTGGTTATTTCGGCAGATATTGAAAAAATGTATCGCCAAGTCAATGATACTGAAGAGCAGTACAATCTACAGCGTATTTTGTGGCGCGATAGTCCAGGAAATGACCTCTCAATTTACGAAATGACCACAGTAACCTTAGGAATGACAAGTTCGCCTTTTTTAGCCATTAGATGTTTGTCGGAATTAGCCCAAGAGTGTCGACAAGAAAAACCACACATCGCAGAAATAATTCAAAATGATTTTTATGTGGATGATGTGCTCAGTGGATTTAATGATTTAGAAATGGCAAAATAAAGTTGCATAGATTTAGCAAATGTCTTGGCGTCAGGATCCTTTCCATTAAGAAAATGGCGCTCAAATACTCCAGAATTACGAGATAGCTTAAAATTATCAGTTTGCGCAGATCAATCCGAAAAGTTATCATTAGGTGATAATGACGTCACAAAAACGCTTGGGCTTGAATGGTCTAGCCAGATGGATAAATTAAGTTACACCATAAATGTGTCACAGGTTGAAAAAGTCACGAAACGCACAATGTTGTCGTGCATAGCAAAGTTATTTGACCCTTTGGGACTTCTCAGTCCTTGTATTATTCTTTCAAAGGTTATGCTGCAATAACTGTGGAAACTAAATTTATCATGGGACTCTGAGATACCTTATAATTTACGGGATAATTGGAAACAATTCATTTCAGAATTAGAATGTTTAAATAACTTGAAGATTGAGCGTAATGTCATTTGTTTAAACCCAGTTCGAGTCGAGTTACATGTATTTTCTGATGCCAGAGACCTAGCTTTTGGCGCATGCGTCTATATTCGTTCTGAAAATGACAAAAATGAACCGAAATATTTAGTAACCTGTTATGTTCCAAAACCAAAGTATGCCCGATTAAACCTCTAACGACACCAAGAGCTGAATTGTGCGCAGCTCACGTACTGGCAAAATTAGTAAATAATTAAAGTTAATTTTGATCAATTTTATTACTACAGTGATTCAAAAATTATTTTCGGATGGATAAATACTTCGGCAAATTTGTTAAATCCTTTTGTGCGAAATAGAATCGCGGAGATACAAGAGTTGACTGAACCATTGGCTTGGCGCCATATACCTACACAGGAAAATTCCGCTGATTTGCTTAGTAGGGGAGTCAATCAATATGGTGGCACAGGCCTGCGTGGTTCTTACAAAATGAAGAGCAGTGGCCATGTAATGTTGAAAATCTAATTAATTTGGATTTGCCAGAATTGAAATCAACTTCTCTGTTTCTTTAGTTTGACACAGAAAACTATAAAAACATGGAATTTAAATTTGAAAACTTTTCTAAATTAAATCGTTTTAAAAATAATTGTTTGTCAAAAACTGAACCTAAAAATAGAGGACCGTCCTTGTGAATTGGATGACGCTCTTAACATTTTAGTTAGGATTGCTCAATTACACTCTTTTCCTGAAGATTATAAATGTTTACTTAATTCACAAGATATTGACAGAAAATCAAAACTTCTTGGTTTAAATCCATTTTTGAATGAATTTGGCATAATACGTTTAGGACGACGAATTAGACACTCTAATTTTCAGTATAATAAAAAACACCCAATGATTTTATGTGCCAAAAACTACTTAACAAAACTGATTTTTAAAGAAGAGCATCTAAACTTAATGCATGCTGGACCTCAGCAAACCTTATACGGTGTTCGAGAAAACTTCTGGGTAATAGGTGGTAAAACCTTATCCAAGGCTGTGGTTCATAGTTGCGTGCGATGTTATAGATTTAAAACAAAAATAGTGCAACCTATGATGGGGGGGACCTTCCGAAGGAAGGATTCAGTGATGGTTTTCCGTTTCAAGTGTCATGTATTGATTATGCCGGACCATTTTGGACACTGAATAAAAAAGGTCGTGGTTCCTCAAAAGTAAAAACTTATGTATGCTTAGTTGTATGCTTTTCTTCTAAAGCTATACATTTAGAAATGGTTTATGATCTATCAACTGAATCTTTTTTATTAGCTTTAAAAAGGTTTATTAGCCGTAGAGGCAAACAAACTGATTTATTTTCAGATAATGGTTCTAACTTCCTGGGGGCTAATCGGGAGCTAAAAGAAGTCAAAGAATTTTTTGACAAAAATAATTCTAAAATTATTGACTTTGTTAATAATCAAGGTATCACGTGGCATTGTTTGGTCCTGCTTATGCTCCGCATTTTGGAGGACTCTGGGAGGCCGGGGTCAAAAAGATGAAACATCATAAAAAACGGGGTTTATTCACGTCAAGTTGTACAGGTGTGGAATTCGGTACCCTGTTGTGTCAAATAGAGGCAATCCTTACTAGTCGTCTGTTATCTCCTCTATCAAATGACCCTTTAGACCCTCTGCCTTTGACACTTTCTCACTATCTCATTGGAAGACCAATATCAGCGACGTTAGAACATAATCTGTCCCACCTCAACGAAAATCGTCTGTCACGTTATCAAAAGCTTGAGTTATACCGCCAAAATATATGGAAACGTTGACAAAAAGAATACATTTCTGAACTGCAACTGCGCACGAAGTGGAAAGAAAATCACGGAGCTTTAAGTGTCGGCACGTTAGTGATAATAAAAGATGACAACCTTCCGCCGTTAAATTGGATGTTAGGTCATGTTATGAAAATTTTTCCTGGACAAGACAATATTGTTCGCGTGTGCGAGATAAAAACGTCGAATGGACTAATTAAAAGAGACTTTACCAAAATTTGTCCGTTACCCGAATCAAATTAGTGTTATGTTATTCGTATTATAATAAAAGAAAAAGACAATAAGTTGAAATGATAAGACTTACTTTATAATTTTATGGTTTTGTGCTGTTGTTAAATGCAGTAGCTTTAAGGTCGGGGGCATGTTTAAGCCTGACTTTATTTACCGGTTTTCTAAACTTGAAGAATGGTATCATAAATAAATAGTCCAGCCCATTGAGCAAGTTTTGTAGTCAAGTCCGGCCCTTACTCGAAAGCAAGATGGAGTGTTTACTGGGCCGCTGTGATATGGTGCACGTGTGTGACGAGAAAGAAAACAGCTGATCACGGTGACCAAAGATTATAGATTATAATATATATTATATACGGTGACAAGCCAAAAACAGGGGGCAAAGACCGGTCGTTTTTCCAAAACATTGTCTTTTTTTGAGTTTGAAAGTAAATGGTTTTTTTTTATAAAGTTACAGTCCTTAATAAAGTTAAAGTTTCTGCTGACCCTGAGTTATTTACTTTAATTGAAGGCAGTCAGTCAACATAAAGTGCAACTTTTAACCTAGCCAACGCCGAACTTTCGATATGGTTAAAATGGCTGATTTTCCTATATAGTTCAACGATGCGTTTTAGGTTGTAGGTATTTATTTAATAAAAATAATAATTTTCAACCTGTGATTTAACCAAAAACGGCCCTGCCTTGAAGGAATTCATTTAGGTCAAAAATAAGTAAATCTAATTTCCTCAAACCTCAAAGTAGAATACTAGGTCAGGCTTACCACAAACGGTGTCGTTACTTTGCCTTTATAGCTGAAACGAGTTTAGAACTTATCAAGAAGGAAAAAATAAGAAAGTTTTTGATAAAAGAATTCTTAAAAATTTATTGTCTATAAATAACGACTTCTTGGGTTATTTGTTCCAGTTTATGACTAATCATACAAACCTTTAACTGCAAAGTAATTTTTTAAGGAAAAAGGTGTATGTAAAAATCGTTTTTTTTTCAAAATTTATTTAACGTTTTTTACGATTTTGTGCTTAGTGGGAACTGCACTAAAACTAAAGTCATAACAAACACAGATGAACCAGAATAAACCAAGAGAAAATAGAAATAGTAGAGGAATCTATTATCTATTAAACTAAAAAAAGAAAACCAAACGGCTGAAATCAAGAGACGAGTAAGATTATTATTATTAGGCAGCATTTGGTAAATTAAACTATATATTAAAAAATAAAAAATATTCTCAGAACATACCTATGGATCCCAGACCTGGACACTTACAAAACCAAACATGAATAAGGTAACAAAAGCCCAAAGTTCAATGGAAAGACAAATGTTACATGTAAAGCTAACAGATAGAAAAAGGAATGAATGGATAAGAAATAAAACAAAAGCAAGGAATGTCAGAGGAGAAGTAGTAGCAAAATTAAAATGGAAATTTGCCGGTCATAAGATCAGACAGAAAGACGATCGATGAAACAAGTGTATTGTAAACTGGAGACCTTGGGAAAATAAAAGAAGTAGGGGACGACCCCAAAATGAAATAGGCGGACGATTTGAAGAGACATGCAGGAGCTAGATGGATAAACACGGCGACAGACAGAGAAGAATGGAAAATATTGGGGTAGGCCTATGTCCAAAGATGGATCGAAGAAGGCTAGATAAAAAGATAGTACTTTTAAAGAAAGTTTAGTATTACTTTTAAAGTTTTAAAAAATGTCCCTCAAATTAAATTTTTTTGAACGCAGTCTATTCTTTTTATCAATAATTCGAAAAATGTACCGTTTTATGCTCTGCCCGGTTATAAATTAATAAATGAGGAGTTGACCCAGCAAAAAAGTCTTTTGTAAAGCAAGGTCAAACTTTTAATGATTTTGCAAAATGAAATTTTCCACCTCGATGATTTTGACCCATATACAGGTCTAAAAGACGCAACTCACAATTATGAACCCCGGGTTAAATAACAAAAAAATATTAAATATTTAATAACCACCTACTAGTTTTATAGCGTAACACTTTTTTTAATTAAATTGATCAAAATATGATAAAAAGGGTGCTAAAAATAGCTTGTTATTTCGTAGAGGGTAAAAAAACCAACTTTTTGTGAGAATAATGTCGTAAAGGTTAATAGAAAAATGTTTTCATAACTCTTTTTCGTATTTTCACCTTTCGCATTTTCCTTTCCATAAATGTTCATGCTGAAAATTGATTTCCAAGGAGAGCAAATCTGCACTTGACAATACATTCCTGAGGGATCGTCCCGTTAACCTATTTTTGATTTTTAGCCCAGAGCCCTTGAGTATTTTGATTTTCTTGTAAGAAAATATGGTCTTCAGTGGCTTCAGTTTCTTGACTCAGCAGCGTAGCGTACAGCTTTTAGGTCACAAGAGCCCGTTGTTAAAATGAATAAAATATACCAAAAAGCCGTATGGTAAATTATAGACACACATAAAGAAAATCAGGAAAAAAGAGACTAACAGGCTGGGGTTGCTAATACGATCTAAAAGTGGGTATAGGTAACACAATACAAATTTTGTTTTTCTTATTTTGGATTACTCACGTTTTAGGTTTGAATAAATAGGTAGTAATTAGATTTCCTGTCCTCCTTTTGGGAGATCGAAATCGGTATTTACCTAACTTTGTTTAATTAATGGCAAATCTGTCCAGATAGGTCAGGGGGCCCGGGCGTACCGGTACTTGTTACATATTGTTGTTTAAAAACATCGTGACAGTGACCATTCTTAGGTCAGTGCCGGTTTAAGAGCCCTATGCATTAGCGGTTAGACGGCCCCCTCCCCATTAACAAAGCCAAAAAAAAAAAAACAAATAGATTCAGTGGGGCAATTTGAATTTAACAAAAAAAAATTCACGTAAAATATTTCGGTCTAATTTACAAATAGCATGGATATTCAATATGTGAAAAACTTTTAGATGCCAACAATTATTATTACACAACCCTTCCGAAGAAATGTCGAGAACCGTATGACAGACCGTGATATTTCTGAGTATTTTTCATCGCTCATTCCGAATCTGGGGTCAAAGAAGTCTAGACACCTGGAATTTTCCCCAGTAAGGTAATTTATATGAAATTAACAAAACAGCCTTGAAAAGAGTTTTTTGTAGATATCTCAAAAACGAAAGCTTCTACGACGTTTTTGGTTATACCACAAAAAATATTGAGTAAAATGTGTTCTACTCTCAGAGTAATAACATATAAAGAGAAGTAGTAACCCCGATTTCGGCGGTCATTCATTCATTTGTTGGTAAACAATGTAGCTTTTCCGCTGTTGCCGGCTCCTCTGCCTCTGTAAAATTTTATAAATAATAAGTAAGGTTCAACTTCTTACCTTACCAAATTTTTAGTGCTTTGAGTTGGTTAGACTATTTAAACCATGCGATAATTTGTCATGCGCTTATTAGCCCGCGTCGCGTCGTTTTATGCTGTGTATTTATTATTACAATCTGCGATAAAAACTCATTTAGACAACATAATTTATGAACGGCCCCTTTTCCCACAATTTTTTCAGGACGTGGCAACAGGTGTATGACATCATATTACGGATTTTGTGTTAGCAGGGCCGGGTTTCGTTTTGAGCTACTTGGACTATATCCCCGCGCTACTATTTTCCGAAAACCGCATATTGATGCGACGTTCCATTAAAAAGTTAGCATTTTTTAAACTTTTTAACTGTCAAAAAAACTGTCATTAGCATTCACGAATTTTGACTAAAATCCAATCAGCTCGTTGCAGTATCGAGTACTATTTTACCTGAAAATTTCATGTAAATGGGTTAAGCGGTTTAGGACCTATCGCGTTACGGACAGATATACATACACACACAACACAGACAGATATCACGACGATATTGCTAGGGTAGGTCAAAATACACCCAAATAACACATTTTCGGTGTTATCTCAAAAAAAAATTTTGTCGAAAACAATACCTTCTCTAGCCGTTGCTGTGCGGGCTAGGAAGGTATAAAAGGGGCGGTCTAGGACAACTGGGCGCCGCCAACTCGGCGCCGCCAACTCGGCGCCGCCAACTGGGCGCCGGGCCAACTGGGCGCCGGCCAACTCGGCGCCGGACTAAAAATTTGTTTTTGATAAAATGTGTAGATGAAAAATAAAATAATTTATTTATATAAAAACATCTTTAAAAAATCCTTTACTAACTAACTATCTATCAAATCTTGTGAAGCGTTTTTAACACACTTCCCATTATCCGATTTGGATGAAATTTGGTACACACGTAGTGGTCCCGTGACAATACAACATTAAGAAAAAAATATCCTACCACCCCTACCCCCACCCCTTCTATAGAAAAATGTGTTTTTGACACACTTCCCGTTATCCGATTTGGATAAAATTTGGTTTACACATAGTGGTCCGATAATAATACAACAATAAGAAAAAAATATCCTCCCACCCCTACCCCCACCCCCCTCCATAGAAAAATTTGTTTTTGACACACATCTTGTTATCCGATTTGGATGAAATTTGGTATACATATAGTGATCCGATGACAATACAATATTAAGAAAAAAAATATCCTCCGACCTCTACCCCCACCCCCTTTAATAGAAAAATGAGTTTTTGACACACTTCCCATTATCCGATTTGGATGAAATTTGGTATTCACATAGTGGTCCAATGACAATACAACATTTTAAAAAAATATCTTCCCACCCCTACCCCCACCCCCTTCCATAGAAAATGCGTTTTTGACACCCTTCCCATTATCCGATTTGGATGAAATTTGGTATACATATAGTGGTCCGATGACAATATAATATCGAAAAAAAAAATCCTACCACTTTTACCCCCACCCTCATCTATAGAAAAATGCATTTTTAACACACTTCCCGTTATCCGATTTGGATAAAATTTGGTATACACATAGTGGTCCGATGATAATACAACATTTAAAAAAAATATCCTCCCACCCCTACCCCCACCCCCTTCCATAGAAAATGCGTTTTTGACACCCTTCCCATTATCCGATTTGGATGAAATTTGGTATACATATAGTGATCCGATAACAATACAATATTAAGAAAAAAAATATCCTCCCACCTCTACCCCCACCCCCTTTAATAGAAAAATGAGTTTTTGACACACTTCCCATTATCCGATTTGGATGAAATTTGGTATTCACATAGTGGTCCAATGACAATAGATTAAAAAAAATATATCCTCCCACCCCTACCCCCACCCCCTTCCATAGAAAATGCGTTTTTGACACCCTTCCCATTATCCGATTTGGATGAAATTTGGTATACATATAGTGGTCCGATGACAATATAATATTGAAAAAAAAAATCCTACCACTCCTACCCCCACCCTCATCTATAGAAAAATGCGTTTTTGACACACTTCCCATTATCCGATTTGGATGAAATTTGGTATACATATAGTGATCCGATGACAATACAATATTATGAAAAAAATATCCTCCCACCTCTACCCCCACCTCCTTTCATAGAAAACTGAGTTTTTAACACATTTCCCATTATCCGATTTGGATGAAATTTGGTATTCACATAGTGGTCCGATGATAATACAACATTTAAAAAAAATATCCTCCCACCCCTACCCCCACCCCCTTCCATAGAAAATGCGTTTTTGACACCCTTCCCATTATCCGATTTGGATGAAATTTGGTATACATATAGTGATCCGATGACAATACAATATTAAGAAAAAAATATCCTCCCACCTCTACCCCCACCTCCTTTTATAGAAAAATGAGTTTTTGACACACTTCCCATTATCCCATTTGGATGAAATTTGGTATTCACATAGTGGTCCGATGATAATACAACATTTAAAAAAAATATCCTCCCACCCCTACCCCCACCCCCTTCCATAGAAAATGCGTTTTTGACACCCTTCCCATTATCCGATTTGGATGAAATTTGGTATACATATAGTAGTCCGATGACAATACAACATTGAAAAAAAAAATATATCCTCCCACCCCTACCCCCACCCCCTTCCATAGAAAATGCGTTTTTGACACCCTTCCCATTATCCGATTTCGATGAAATTTGGTATACATATAGTGGTCCGATGACAATATAATATTGAAAAAAAAAATCCTACCACTCCTACCCCCACCCTCATCTATAGAAAAATGCGTTTTTGATATACTTCCCATTATCCGATTTGGATGAAGTTTGGTATACATATAGTGATCCGATGACAATACAATATTAAGAAAAAATATCCTCCCACCTCTACCCCCACCCCCTTTCATGAAAAATGAGTTTTTGACACACTTCCCATTATCCGATTTAGATGATTTTTTTAAAAAGAGTAAAAAATCATGTTCAGCGACGTTAAACACCACAAAGTTCTAAATTTATTATAAATCGATCCCTAAGCACTGCAATCTTTCAAGTTTGAGACAAGTCGGTTGGTAAATAAAAAATAATTTATTTATATAAAAACATCTTTAAAAAATCCTTTACTAACTAACTAACTATCTATCAAATCTTGTGAAGCGTTTTTAACACACTTCCCATTATCCGATTTGGATGAAATTTGGTACACACGTAGTGGTCCCGTGACAATACAACATTAAGAAAAAAATATCCTACCACCCCTACCCCCACCCCTTCTATAGAAAAATGTGTTTTTGACACACTTCCCGTTATCCGATTTGGATAAAATTTGGTTTACACATAGTGGTCCGATAATAATACAACAATAAGAAAAAAATATCCTCCCACCCCTACCCCCACCCCCCTCCATAGAAAAATTTGTTTTTGACACACATCTTGTTATCCGATTTGGATGAAATTTGGTATACATATAGTGATCCGATGACAATACAATATTAAGAAAAAAAATATCCTCCGACCTCTACCCCCACCCCCTTTAATAGAAAAATGAGTTTTTGACACACTTCCCATTATCCGATTTGGATGAAATTTGGTATTCACATAGTGGTCCAATGACAATACAACATTTTAAAAAAATATCTTCCCACCCCTACCCCCACCCCCTTCCATAGAAAATGCGTTTTTGACACCCTTCCCATTATCCGATTTGGATGAAATTTGGTATACATATAGTGGTCCGATGACAATATAATATCGAAAAAAAAAATCCTACCACTTTTACCCCCACCCTCATCTATAGAAAAATGCATTTTTAACACACTTCCCGTTATCCGATTTGGATAAAATTTGGTATACACATAGTGGTCCGATGATAATACAACATTTTAAAAAAATATCCTCCCACCCCTACCCCCACCCCCTTCCATAGAAAATGCGTTTTTGACACCCTTCCCATTATCCGATTTGGATGAAATTTGGTATACATATAGTGATCCGATGACAATACAATATTATGAAAAAAATATCCTCCCACCTCTACCCCCACCTCCTTTCATAGAAAACTGAGTTTTTAACACATTTCCCATTATCCGATTTGGATGAAATTTGGTATTCACATAGTGGTCCGATGATAATACAACATTAAAAAAAAATATCCTCCCACCCCTACCCCCACCCCCTTCCATAGAAAATGCGTTTTTGACACCCTTCCCATTATCCGATTTGGATGAAATTTGGTATGCATATAGTGATCCGATGACAATACAATATTAAGAAAAAAATATCCTCCCACCTCTACCCCTACCTCCTTTCATAGAAAAATGAGTTTTTGACACACTTCCCATTATCCCATTTGGATGAAATTTGGTATTCATATAGTGGTCCGATGATAATACAACATTAAAAAAAAATATCCTCCCACCCCTACCCCCACCCCCTTCCATAGAAAATGCGTTTTTGACACCCTTCCCATTATCCGATTTGGATGAAATTTGGTATACATATAGTAGTCCGATGACAATACAACATTGAAAAAAAAAAAATATATCCTCCCACCCCTACCCCCACCCCCTTCCATAGAAAATGCGTTTTTGACACCCTTCCCATTATCCGATTTGGATGAAATTTGGTATATATATAGTGGTCCGATGACAATATAATATTGAAAAAAAAAATCCTACCACTCCTACCCCCACCCTCATCTATAGAAAAATGCGTTTTTGATATACTTCCCATTATCCGATTTGGATGAAGTTTGGTATACATATAGTGATCCGATGACAATACAATATTAAGAAAAAATATCCTCCCACCTCTACCCCCACCCCCTTTCATGAAAAATGAGTTTTTGACACACTTCCCATTATCCGATTTAGATGATTTTTTTAAAAAGAGTAAAAAATCATGTTCAGCGACGTTAAACACCACAAAGTTCTAAATTTATTATAAATCGATCCCTAAGCACTGCAATCTTTCAAGTTTGAGACAAGTCGGTTGGTAAATAAAAAATGTGCCATTTTTGATCCGCCATTTTGATTTTTTTAAGTTTGAGTAAAAATTTTGTTAAATGACTTCAAGCAATGTAATATTTCAAGTTTGAGACAAATCGGTTAGTAAATAAAAAATCTGCCATTTTGGATCAGCCATTTTGATTTTTTTAAGTTTGAGTAAAAAATTTTGTTAAATGACCTCAAGCAATGTAATATTTCAAGTTTGAGACAAATCGGTTAGTAAATAAGAAAATCCGCCATTTTGGATCCGCCATTTTGATTTTTTTAAATTTGAGTAAAAAATTTTGTTAAATGACCTCAAGCAATGTAATATTTCAAGGTTGGAACAAAAAACCGCCATTTTGATTTTTTTAAGTTTGAGTAAAAAATTTTCGTAAATGACCTGAAGCATTTTGATTTTTCGATCCGCCATTGTTGTAATAAAAACGTAAATTGTAGTATTACCAGGTTACCAAACACTAGAACTGCCAAGATTCAACAGTCGACTTAATGGATTTAACTTTACTTAACAAAAACAGATTTCAAATAAATTAGTAAAAAAATTTCTTTTAAGTCACAAGCTTTCATAAAATGCACTAAAAATTAAAAAATAATTTTCTAACATTCTAATATTATCATAATAATAAAAGCGATGGCCGACTGATGGAAATTTTGAGGATGTTAGCACGATAAGATATCCGTATCAATTAAATATTACTATTTGCAAGAATCAATCTAGCAGAAAAATGCAGAGGTAAATAAATAAAGAAGAGTTTATTCTGGATTATAATGAAATCGCTGATCGAGAGTTGTTTGAAAACTCATTTTTCTATTGGGGGAAAGAGAGGGTGGGGGTAGAGGTAGAAATATATTTTTTGTTTGGGCTGTATTGCCATCGGACCTTTATGCATATATCAAATTTTATAAAAGTTATTTGAAGTGAAGTGTGTCAAAAACGCATTTTTTATGGAAGGGGGTGGGGGGTAGGGGTGGGAGGACATTTTTTCATTATTGTTGTATTGTTACCGGACCACTATATGTATACCAAATTTCATCCAAATCGGATAATGGTAAGTGTGTCAAAAACGCATTTTTCTATAGATGAGGGTGGGGGTAGGAGTGGTAGGATTTTTTTTTCAATGATGTATTGTCATTGAACCACTATATGTATACCAAATTTCATCCAAATCGGATAATGGGAAGGGTGTCAAAAACGCATTTTCTATGGAAGGGGGTGGGGGTAGGGGCGGGAGGATATTTTTTAAATGTTGTATTGTCATCGGACCACTATGTGAATACCAAATTTCATCCAAATCGGATAATGGGAAGTGTGTAAAAAACTCATTTTTCTATGAAAGGGGGTGGGGGTAGAGGTGGGAGGATATTTTTTTCTTAATATTGTATTGTCATCGGATCACGATATGTATACCAAATTTCATCCAAATCGGATAACGGGATGTGTGTTAAAAACAAATTTTTCTATGGAAGGGGGTGGGGGTAGGGGTGGGAGGATATTTTTTCTTATTGTTGTATTATTATCGGACCACTATGTGTATACCAAATTTTATCCAAATCAGATAACGGGAAGTGTGTCAAAAACACATTTTTCTATAGAAGGGGTGGGGGTAGGGGTGGGTGGATATTTTTTTATTATTGTTGTATTCTCATCGGACCACTATGTGTATAACAAATTTTATCCAAATCGGATAACGGGAAGTGTGTCAAAAACACATTTTTCTATGAAAGGGGGTGGGGGTAGAGGTGGGAGGATATTTTTTTTATTATATATGTATACCAAATTTCATCCAAATCGGATAACGGGATGTGTGTCAAAAACAAATTTTTCTATGGAAGGGGGGGGGGGTAGGGGTGGGAGGATATTTTTTCTTATTATTGTATTATCATCGGACCACTATGTGTATACCAAATTTTATCCAAATCGGATAACGGGAAGTGTGTCAAAAACACATTTTTCTATAGAAAGGGTGGGGGTAGGGGTGGGAGGATATTTTTTTCTTAATGTTGTATTGTCATCAGCAAGCAAGTTTCATCCAAATCGGATAATGGGAAGTGTGTCAAAAACTAATTTTTCTATGAAAGGGGGTGGGGGTAGAGGTGGGAGGATATTTTTTTATTATATATGTATACCAAATTTCATCCAAATCGGATAACGGGATGTGTATCAAAAACAAATTTTTCTATGGAAGGGGGTGGGGGTAGGGGTTGGAGGATATTTGTTTCTTATTGTTGTATTATTATCGGACCACTATGTGTATACCAAATTTTATCCAAATCGGATAACGGGAAGTGTGTCAAAAACACATTTTTCTATAGAAGGGGTGGGGGTAGGGGTGGGAGGATATTTTTTTCTTATTGTTGTATTATTATCGGACCACTATGTGTATACCAAATTTTATCCAAATCGGATAACGGGAAGTGTGTCAAAAACACATTTTTCTATGAAAGGGGGTGGGGGTAGAGGTGGGAGGATATTTTTTTATTATATATGTATACCAAATTTCATCCAAATCGGATAACGGGATGTGTGTCAACAACAAATTTTTCTATGGAAGGGGGTGGGGGTAGGGGTGGGAGGATATTTTTTCTTATTGTTGTATTATCATCGGACCACTATGTGTATACCAAATTTTATCCAAATCGGATAACGGGAAGTGTGTCAAAAACACATTTTTCTATAGAAGGGGTGGGGGTAGGGGTGGTAGGATATTTTTTTCTTAATGTTGTATTGTCATCAGACCACTATGTGAATACCAAGTTTCATCCAAATCGGATAATGGGAAGTGTGTCAAAAACTCATTTTTCTATGAAAGGGGGTGGGGGTAGAGGTGGGAGAATATTTTTTTATTATATATGTATACCAAATTTCATCCAAATCGGATAACGGGATGTGTGTCAAAAACAAATTTTTCTATGGAAGGGGGTGGGGGTAGGGGTGGGAGGATATTTTTTTCTTATTGTTGTATTATCATCGGACCACTATGTGTATACCAAATTTTATCCAAATCGGATAACGGGAAGTGTGTCAAAAACACATTTTTCTATAGAAGGGGTGGGGGTTGGGGTTGTTTGGATATTTTTTTGATAATGTTGTATTGTCATGGGACCACTACGTGTGTACCAAATTTCATCCAAATCGGATAATGGGAAGTGTGTCAAAAACGCTTCACAAGATTTGATAGATAGTTAGTTAGACAGAACATCTGAAGCTAAATAAAAGCTTGTAAAAAATTGCGTAGGAGTTTTTAAAGATGTTTTTATATAAATAATATATTTTATTTTTCATCTACACATTTTGTCAAAAAAATTTTTTTTAGTCCGGCGCCGAGTTGGCCGGCGCCCAGTTGGCGGCGCCGAGTTGGCCCGGCGCCCAGTTGGCCCGGCGCCCAGTTGGCGGTGTCGAGTTGGCGGCGCCCAGTTGGCGGCGCCGAGTTGGCGGCGCCCAGTTGTCCCATTCCGAGTTTGGGGCGGGCAGTTTACACTTGAAAACGGTTAGATATATTTACTTACTGAAACGTCCTGTTTAAAATAAACCAACATAAGAACATTTCATGTAAAAAAGAGCCAAGTACGCGAAAATGGCATTCCGTAAAAAGAATTGAGATAAAAGTAAGGCCAAGTTCTCCAATACAAATTTCATATTGAAAGATTTTTACTAGTTGGAAATGTTTTTCTAAACTTTGCTATTACGCCAATCTTCTTTATGTTCAATTAAGCACTGTGCCTGAGTCATTTACAGCCGTAATAGCCAAGTTTAGAAAAAAATTTCCAAACTAGTTTCTTACTTTCATTTTGAAATTTGTATTGGAGAACTTGACTTTACTTTTATCTCAATTCTTTTTACGGAATGCCGCGTACTTGGTTATTTTTACATGAAATGTTTTTCTTATGATTTCACTTCTTTTTTAAAGGAATTGGATAATATTTAATTTTTAAAACAGTAAAATATGCGGAATATTGTTCAAAACTTTTGCAATGCCTTACTTAAAATTTTGAGGTCTTTTAATTTTTTCCCATGGTTTTATCATAGCTGCTATCAGCCTTCCAAAGCTCAGCTCTCTAGCGTTTCTGAAAGTGGACAATGTTACTTTTACATAACTTTACATGTATAGGGGAGGGAAGTAAATTAAAATTTTCGTGTTTTTAAATTTTTTCCTATAGTTTTATCATAGTTCCTATCAGTCTTCCAATGCTCAGCTCTCTAGCGTTTTTGGAAGTGGGTAATGTTACTTTTACATAACTTGACATTTATAGGGGAGGAGAGTAAATGAAAATTTTTGGGGCTTTTAAATTTTTTTCCATGGTTTTATCATAGTTTCTATCAGCCTTCCAAAGCTCAGCTCGCTAGCGTTTCTGGAAGTGGGCAATGTTACTTTTATATAAATTTACATTTATAGGAGAGGGAAGTAAATTAAAATATTGGTGTTTTAAAATTTTTTCCTATAGTTTTATCATAGTGTCTTTCAGTCTTAAAAAGCTCAGCTCTCTAGCGTTTCTGGAAGTGGGCAGTGTTACTTTTACATAACTTTACATTTATATGGTAGGGAAGTAAATTAGCATTTTGGGGTATTATAATTTTTTCCTATAGTTTTATTATAGTCCCTATCAGGCTGCCAAAGCTCTCTAGCATTGCTAGAAGTGGGTAATGTTACTTTTAAATAATTTTACATATATAGGGGAGGGGAGTAAATTAGAATTTTGGGGCTTTTTGATTTTTTCCAGGGGTTTGGTCATAATTTCTATCAGTCCGCCAAATTTCAGCTTTATAGTAGGTCTGGAAGAACAGTAGAATTTTGGTGATCTATACATGAGTGAGTGAGTCAGTGAGTGAGTGGCAATTTCCACGTTTTTTGAAATTTCGTAACTACTTTACTACTCTATACAAGTCCATGAAACTTGGAGGGGTTGTTAACTCTATGAAGTTCTACGACTGTGCAAAGTATGCGATTCGTAGCTCTTTCCGAAGTAGAGCTTTAGATAGGTCAAATATGGGCTGAAATGTTTCAAGAAAAGATGGTACGGCAGCGCGAACTTTGCGAGGCACTGCCGTGCCCTCAGATAAAGACAATGGAAGTCCAAAGTTTTATTTCTACTCAATCATTGTCTACGAGTTTTAAACAAAAGATTATTTTTTCACTTATATAATGGCAATAAGTTTAATTAGGTGGGTCCTCAAGTCGTGAACGGTTAGCCCAGATATTCCTAAGCTCTAAGGTCGACACTGACAGTAACATGTGTTTGTATTAAATGCAGTATTGTCTTGGCCGTCGGACTCGGTATATTGAATTTTTGGTGTTTTTTTTTCTGTGTGCTGAGTTTTATTTTTGTAAAAAAGAATTTAGTTGGACGTAAAAATAAACAAGAAGTGCTATGTTTCTGAAAATACTGTGAAAATTCAGCCCAGTGTGGTTTTTTCGAGATGATTCCAGTGACGCAGCTATGTTGCCATCGCCGGGGATTCTGGAAATTCTAAGTTTTCAGGAATGACCGCCACGAATAGGGAAAATTTACACGGGGCCGCGGTTTACTTCTTCTCTTTATATTATTATTACTCTGAGGTTCTACTATTTTCTGGAAACCGCATGTTTATGCGATGCTCCGTTAAAAAGTTAACATATTTTCAATTTTTAAACTGTCAAAAAACTGTCATTAGCACTAATACAGTCGAACCTCTCTAACTGAAACCTCTTTAACTCCAACCTCTGTATAACTCGAACCTTTTAAGTGGTCCCTGAAAACTGCTGAAAATTTTTAAAAATGCGTCGATTTTGTTTGTGACACTTTTTGACTATCTTGAAATTTTTGTAGCACGAATCATCTTTGAGGGGTATGCTTCGTGGGCCTAGTGATACCTTATTTTGAAGCTTTCTTGAATATCTTTACAACCGTGTAAAAATTTCGAAAATCCATTGATTAGTTTTTAAGATATTTGCTTTCAAATTTTAAAATTTTCAAATTTAACATGGAATGATAAAATAAAAATTAAATCTGAAAAATAATAAAATTCTAATTAAATTTTTATTTTATCAGTCCATGTTAAATTTTAAAGTTTGAAGGCAATTATCTCATGAAATATTTACATGGTTGTAAGGACATTCAAAAGGCCTTCAAAACAAGGTATCACCAGACCCAGTTTCCCTATTTAAAATATAGGAGGAAAGTATACCCCTCGAAGGTGGTGCGTGCTACAAAAATTTAGCCAAAAAGTGTCCCCCTCGCAAACAAAATTGAACTGTCTCGGCATTTTTAAAAAATTTTAGCAGTTCTCGAGAAATCCTGGGTGAAAAGTTTTAAACTAGACACAGTGTATATTTAAACCTCTTTAACTCAAATTTCTATAACTCGAATTGTTTTGGTTGTCCCTTTAAGTTCGAGTTATAAAGGTTTGACTGTATATTTTGGCCAAACTCTAAGCAACTCGTTACAGTATCGAACACTATATTTCCTGAAAATTTTATGAACATCGGTTCAGCATTTTAGAAGCTATCGTGTTACGGACATACACACACACACACAGATTGGCGTCACGACGATATTGCTAAAATAGGTCAAAATTTATCCAAAAAACAGGTTTTCCACATTATCTGAAAAAAAAATTCGTCGGAAACAATACCTTCTTCAGCCATATTTTCGATTTTATTAATTTTTTGTATACAATAAATTCTAGCAAATTTCGAACTTTTCTAATAACTATTTTTTTTAAATTAATTTTTGAAAAAAAACTGCAGAATTGGCTGAAATATGTACTAAAATATAAAATATATTCAAATTTACATAAGAGAATACTTGCTATGTGCCCAGTGAATCTGCCACTTTTTGCATGATTATCTATGCAAAAATGCATAGATAAAACTTTGGCACCATAATTTATTTAATTCTGTTAAATACTTAAATTTGAATAGTAGTTTTCCAAAAAAAGAAACAAAATTAAAAAAATTAATTTTGCTGCGGGTCCCCTTAAGGTTTTATTGGGGTGTACACAACAAATCGTTTTAAAATGCTTAAAACAGTTTTTATAGTGTTTGTACGACAACATTTTCAAACCGTCCTTATATAAAAGCGCTTTAATGGGTATAACCAAAGTTATTGTTTTGGCAAAGATATTGCTGCCATTCTATGATGCCATGATGAAGGAATAGTATGTACCGTTATTGTAAAGTGTGTCCCAATAGTTCCAGGACTCCTAAATATTTTGAAGAACGCGCCTTGTTAGTCTTATTTTATTTATTAACTAACGTCTAGATGTACGTATTACCTCCCAATCAAATTAACTGGGCCAGCCACGGCTATCGAAACGGACGGGCTACGATCTACAACTTTGTTGACATCACAGGTAGGGCTGAATTTCTTTTTGATGGTCACATTATGCCACAGCTGATTGTCTTTAAAATATTAAAGTTGAAATAGCTGTTTATGAATATTTAATTTAAAAAAAGCCGGTTTCAAGATGGTTTTTACTATATTCTTGTAAAACATTTTTTGAACGTATAATAATCCTTAATTTTTTAGAGCCGCTTTATTAGTTCACACAGGGCTATAAAATGGACGGGCCACGATCTACTGCTTGACTTCACAGCAAAGACTGAATTTCGTTTTGATGGTCACGTCACGCCACAGCTGAATGTCTTTAAAATACTGAAGTTAAAATGACGGTTCGTGAATATTTAATTTAAAAAAAAAAAAACTAAAGCCAGTTTTGAGATTGTTTTTACTATATTCTTGTAAAATAATTTTTTTTATTGTATAGTGATCCTTAATTTTTCACAGCCGCTTTACAAGCTAACACAAAAATTAAATTTAAAGCAGAAGTGAATGTGTTCGTTTTTGCGTGGAAAGTAATCGGCTAATCTACACTTATTATATTCGGCAAACTTTTAAAAATTAACATATTTATACAAATTACAACAACAAAACATTTTTTTTGTAGTGTCATTTTGCTTTAAAAATATTAGCACTGGTATTTTTGGATTTTAAATTAATTGTATTTAGACCAGTCAAATTACACTTTGAGAGAAAAAAAATTATTAACAAAACTTGGAGCATTGGAAATTATAGAGCGGCGAAAAAAAAACGAAGTTAAAAAAAAATAAATGCGTAAGCAGAGGCGTTGCGGGTTAGGTTGGGGGGGGGGGGGGAGTAAAAAGGGGCAGGAAATCGCATTATTGCGATTTATATATTTTTTTACTATTTAGTGTGTTTTAGGTAGTAATTTTGCTATTTTTTATATATTAGATAACCATGGCTATGTTTATATATAACTTTTGAATCTAAATCTTAATTTTTTTTGTTTTGGTTTACGCGATGTCCAGTCACGTATTGACCCCGGTCTCCCTTTTTACTTAAGTTATAAAAATTGAAATGATAAAAATAATTTAGTCCTAAAACTAAAAAATTAAAACCTTGGCAACTTTTAACCAACTTGTGACTAGCAGTAAGTAACAAGTGACATTGCCACTATTAATAGTTTGCCTTTGAAAAGAAACGCTTTTGCATCATTAGTAAAAAATAATCATTAATCACAATCAAACTAAAGGCTGATTCACAGCTTATTTTGACTTTCTACCTTTCCAACATCCGCATAACAAAATCAACAAATGACGTTAACAGAATGATGCGTAGCGAGTTCTGTCAAGCATTTAAGTAAAGAAAAATAGGTTTCTGCAAGTGTTAGGCAATTTTTTTCAACGAGCGTCAGGAAAACATAAAAAAATAAAATTATAAGAAAAATAAACCAAAACACATACACATCACATAATATTTTCTTTATAACTACTTGGTTAAATTCTAATTTTTATGAAGTTCGTTTCATCAACGCGTGCGACGGTCATAAAACGGTACGAAAAATCCATTTTCCGTTCCAGGTCGACGTTGTACTGTTATCGGACAGTCAGTTTTCTGTACAAGGATTAAAGACAGGCGCATTAGAAGACGCGGAAAAATTGTATGTAAAACACACACATTTCTAGTTTACATCACCTGAGGTAAAAATATACCATAAAATTACATTAAATTTACATTTGTCTGAGAAAATTCAAAAAACAGTGAATAACCCAAAAAATTTAAATTTTTGTTAAAATAAATTGAGTTTCACAACCAATTTTAACACATGAAAAAATGCTGGGAGGCCACGTAAATATACAAATATTTTTTAAATTTCCAAAAAAAAAATTATGCAACATATGCAGCATCTGTTGATTTTTTTTTGCAAAAGCCTCTTAATTTTTATTACTGTGGGACTGCGGAATGTTGTAGGTATACCACATGGAAAAAAGCTATACTGACCATAGGGAAGCCTGCTTAGAAAAAGGAAAACTAGTTTAGCAGGTGTTTCTTTTGAATACTCGTTACTAATCGTTACTCGACTACTAAGAAATCATTTTATATATTTGTTACTATCGTTACTTTGATTACTGAAACTGTATTCAGTTTAATCACATTATTAGTGCAAAATTCTTGGACTGTCATTAATTTGAAGAAGATATTTTTGTTGTTGATATTATGGAAATATTCAATTGAAATTTTTAAAATGTGGGCTAAAATTAAAAAAATAAAGGTAGGAATTACGTAGAAACTGTCCTGTGTACAACTTTGTTTTAAAAATCTAATGCCTTATATAAAAAGAAATACATAAAATTTAAAAATAAATAAAAATAGAGACAAATACTAAAATAATCGAAGGAATCAAGCTAATTCAGTAAGTAAGTATTGTAACGAATGTAATCATTTAATTTTCGGTTCGGTATTCGTTACTCCATTACTTATTGAGTAACGAGTACTAGAGTAACGAATAGTTACTTTTTCAACACCTCTAGCAGGTGATTGGATAGGAATTGAAACATAAGGGTTAGCCCTGATCGAAGCAAATTCCGGTGACTTGTGAACTAAAAGTTAAAAAAGAGGGGTAACACCGGATGTGAAATTTTACACCAGATTTGGCAGAAGAACAAACAACTTCGCTTTAACGCATGGACATTATGGCCATTAACTATATATACCAAAGTACAAGCTACAGAATCTGATTTTCCTAACTCATTAGAAGTATCACGAAATCTATTTCCTAAAAATGAATAAAATCACAAAAACCTTGTGAATATTAAGGCTTTCTATAATATGTAGGTAATTTCACAAATATTTTGTAAAAATCAAATTACAAAATACAAATAAATAAATATATAAATTTCACATAAAACTTGTGATATTAGAAAAAATAAATATTTTTTCACAAGTTTCGCCCAAAAATATGTGCTAATGCAAGTTCGTTTTAATTTTTAGTATATTTAGTTAGTTAGTAAATATAAATTAAATTAATGTAATTTTATCTGCATTTTAAAGAATTAAAATTAAAAATGTATTATGATAATCCTATGTAATTGTGTAATCCTTTCTGTGTGCAACTTTAATTTCGTGCTCTCGAATTCATACGTTGCCTTCGATCTATCTTTACGCGAGACGACAAACAAACCTACCCTCTCTTTTAGTCATGTGACTTTGTATTTAACTCTCTCGCATATGATCATATGCCTGAAGTAAATCGTACTGCATTCGTTTTTTGGACAGTTATTTGGTCGTTCCATCTAACCAAAACCGTATTAAAAAAGTCCTCGTACTGCATTGCGTGCGCATTGGGATTTTTTGGACGGTTTTATGACTGTCGAACGGGTTGATAGAACGTAATGGAACGTAATACAAAATAGCGTTCGGGCCCTGTCCGCACCACCTCATTTTTATAGACACCTACACCACCACCACCTACAGATTACTTGAAAAAAGTATTGGCGTATAACTACTAACTATTTCATTAAAAAAGTAGTTCAATAACTAACTACTAGTAGTTAGCAGTTTAAAATTTAAAATTTTTTTGATTACAAGCCATATGTAGAATTTAAATGGAACGCTACCTGCTCTATTTTTTGTCTTAAACAAGTAATTGAGAAAAGGAGGGCCAGAAATATAGAGACTCATGTTACCTTTGTGGACCTACAAAAAGCATATGATACCGTTCCAGTAGAAAAATTATGGACAGTGTTAGACCAAACCAATATCAATTATACATATATAAAAGCGATAAAAGAACTATACAAAGGGTCAAAATCTAAAATTAAAATTAGAACTCGACTTTCAAAAGAATTCCTGGTAACAAAAGGCTTAAGACAGGGATGTTGTATCTCTCCAACTCTTTTTAAAATATATATCGCAGTAGCTCTAAAAAACTGGAAACGTAAAGTGCACGGCATGGGAATACAACTTAACGACCGATTTACCATATACACACTACAGTTTGCTGACGACCAAGTAATTGTGGCTAATGATAAAGAAGAGATGGAGTATATGATGAGAAAGTTAACAGAAGAATACCAAAAGTGGGGATTAACAGTGAACGTGGACAAGACACAGTACTTATGTATTGGAAACGAATCCAGTGAGTTAGTACTAGAAAATGGACAAACAATATCTCCGTGCAATGAGTATGTGTACTTGGGTGTCACATTTCATAAGACAGGTACAGACTGTAAAGAATTGGAAAAAAGAATAGTTAAAGCAAAAAAAGTTATTGGATGTCTTAACAGTATTTTATGGAGCAGAGAGATAAAAAAGAATGTAAAATTTAACATATATGAAACAATGGTCAAAAGCACGCTGTTGTATGGAATAGAGACTTGTCGCGTAACAGAAAAATACGAAACAAAAATGGGAAGTGTCGAAATGGATGCAATAAGAAGATCAATGAGAATATCTAGAATAGATCACATAAGAAATGAGATCATAAAAGAAAGAATGGGAATCGAGGGAAGCATAACGGATGACATCACTAGAAGGCAACTGATATGGTACGGCCATGTACAACAGATGAACGACGAAAGATTACCAAAGCAGGTCCTAGAATGGCAACCAATAGGGCGCAGAAAAAGAGGGCGTCCTAAACTAGAATGGCAACAGTCAATCCAAAGATCAATGAGTCAAAAAAGTCTGACAGAGGATGATTGTCAGGATCGAAGGAGGTGGAGAATAGGCGTCGGACAACGTAGATAAACGTTCTAAACCGACATAGTAGTAGTATAAAATAATCGCAAAAAGTACTTCAAACAGTAAGTAGTTAAGTAAAGACATGGTTTTAGCTACTTTTAGTAATCAAATTATGAAAAAGTAGTTAAGGCTACTAATAGTTAATTATTTTTAAAAGTAATCAAACTCCACAAAAGTAGTTAAATTACTAAAAGTGGTTAAAAGCAAGTAGTTAACTACTTTTTGAAGTACTTTTTGCGATTATTTTATGCAGAACAAAAATAATTAAGTGCAACTACTAGAAGAAAAAAAGTAATCAAAGTACAACTACTTTTACGGAAAAAGTACTTAACTACTTTTACTGTGGGTACACAGTAAAAAGTAGTACTCTGCTTATATATTTATACTACTAATGGTCACACCCTCCAGTGGTGACGTACAGTCGGTAAGACGAATCACAAAGGAAAACGTAGTTTAAAAATCCAACGCGACGCGACGCCGACGCAGTGACAAACGATCTGCGCGCCCAAGTACTTTCACACTTTACAAGTTAAAAATAAGCATCTATTACCACGGCGCGGCGCCACTAATTCTTGTTCAAAGTCTCAGGAGCGTGTATATGTAGCAATATAAGGAATAATATAAAAACAAATTTGGCCCCCCCTAGGGGCCGCATATGTACCTAATATTTTATAACAGTCATAGAGTAATTACTTGAATGTTGATATGCGTGCCAAATATCATTATTCTAGCTTAAAGCATTCTGAATTGAAAAAAAATATGTTAACACCATATTTTAACTATATATGTAGTTTATTTTTGCAGTTTGTGTGATATTTAAAAAATAATGCATAATTAATATGTGATTTAAATATAGGTCTGTTGGACCAACGTCAGCATTGATGTAATTTTTTTCCACGTCACGACTCGAGGTTTAAAATGGAATCTGATTAAAATTAATCCATAATAACACATTAACAAAAATTTATTTAGTTTTTGTAAATTACACGTTTTTAACAAAAAAATCCGTAAAAAAATTAAATTAAAAAGAAAAATTGAAACAAAAACGTGGATCTGTGGACCAGTCATAAAAGTAAGTAATCTCCATATCATAATTTTTGAGATAACTTTTTGACAGTTAGCAGCTGTTTACCATAATCAATAGCATGGGCCAACGAAAAAAAGTTGTAAAAAGTTGTCTCAAAGATAATGATATGGGGTTTACTTACCTAAAAATTGAAATTGTTTGAATCCGCTCCTGTGCCAAAAACACTAGAAGGACGACACACACACACATACATAATTGCAGGAAATGTACCAATTTACTTAGCGACGGCCACTCCACGAGAACACAAACAACACATTAACACAACATTAAAACTTTTTAACAAATAAAAGCAGGCTTTCTTGAATATCCAAATGTTACATTTTTACATATAATCATGTTTAAATTGGTCAATAGTTTTTTGGTTTATATGTCGCGCCGTACTAAGAACATTGGTCCTAGCGTTTTATTCTTCAATTTGGCGCACGTAAGTGAATATCTTCTCACTTGCTTTACCCCAGGTGAATGCGAAAGAAAAGATAATACAATCACTCACTCACCTTACCAGCCGTAAAGATTACATGCTTAGTCTATAAATTCCTGAAGGGGTGAAAAAAAGTACTCCCTCAAAATTGGGTGAAAGTGATTTCCGCATCTCTATCGGTCCTGACGGGGGGATATTCTCATTCTCACTTATTTCAAGAATTCATAAACTGGCGAAATCTACAGTCGTCTGTATATGACGTAATTCATAAGCAATAAGGTTCCCTTTAATGATTTTTTGTTAGCGTGTTCTTTATTTATCTTGGTAATGCGTATATTATTTCAAAAACTTAAACAATAACTCAAAGTCCTTTTCAAGACGTCAATCAGAAATCACTAAGCTCAAATTTTTATTAGCCCGACGGTTAGGCCTTGGTTGACCTTGAAATCAGCTAAAGCCGAAAATCAATATTGTGAGATGGCCACAACGAATGACATATGTCAGTGGTTAAAGCGACTTTTTCAAATAAGGGAGTTTTTATTAAAATGGCATAAACACGAAATTTCATGTCACTCAAGAAAAAAAAATATTTCTTCCAATTTTAGGAGCAAAATTTCTAGTGAAAAATCATCAATCAAGTACGACCCATTCTATAAGAATTAAGTTCAGTATAAAAATAAATATTTTATCAAAAAGGTTTTGTAACCATCCGAAACAACACAATTTTCACTAAAAAAAATTAAACTGTAGCACTTTGCATGTGCATATGGGTTGTTAAATTTTGCTAGTAGGTCGCTGTCTTTTTGGTATTATTAATACTGAGTTATAAAAATAATAAAAACGACAAGTGTCACAAAAAATGTGTAATGTCCAAAACATGACATTGATTCTACAATGTGCGAAATAAACACAAAAATTGCTATTCTGGCAAAAAGCCTCGGCAAACATTACCAAAATATAATCGTTCAGGGCCTACGGGGTCCGATACTACGATTAATGATAGAAGCAATACACTTGGTATGGGTAGACATAAGACTTGCCTAAACATTTTACGAAAGGGAACCACTCCCCCAACCCTGGCAGGGGGGTGGTCTCCCCCCCCCCTTTAACGTGCTTTTTGACGGTTTTTTGCTAATAACTGGAAACCGGTCAACTTTTCTAAAAGGTCATTTTGCAAGCGGATAAAATGTCTTTTTCAACCATGTACCCTAGTACTCTCTAAACATAGTGGTGCACGTCCATAGGCCTACGGAAAAAGGGAAAATGTTTAAAATATATTTTATTTATTTTCTTGTAGTGTTTTGTATCCTTAACACATTTTTTTATTCAAAAAAGTATTTTTGTTCAAAAATCCATTGTATACAGTTAAATATTTAATAAGTTAGACATAACTTTTTAAAGTAGCCGCCTTGAAATAAAAATGAATGTGTTTGTAGAAATCCTCAAATCAAACAAAAATTTTAAACGTTCATTTTTGTAACTCTGTAAATAATACTCAAGGTGAGTAAAAAAATATTTTTGATTAGTATTAACTTAAAACTTAATTTTTCGACTTGAATTCATTTAAATTGGGGGCAGGGGGCATGCCCCCTTTCGCCTCTCTCAAAAGTGATCTCTTATAGTATTTTTTTAATTATTTGCAAACTTTTAACTTCACCAAAAACAATTAAGTAATAGTTATTGAGGCTGACCAAAAGTCCTCTCTAACGATGGATAACACACCCCCTTACGTCAGTGGCGCACCTTTTATAGGCATTTAAATAAATGAGAGGTGTGGAAAAAACTATTTTTTTTTTAATTTGCTTGTGTCTGTCTGGTTTTAAAACTTATTTTTAAAGCTAAAGAAATTTCCTTTCCAACCATGTATATCACTTCCCCCTCAAGGCAGCGGTAGATCTTGGACGCACCAAAAATGATCAAATTTGATATACACTTGAATCTTCATTTACACACTGCGTTCAATGAGAGAAGCAACACACTCGATATGAATACATACAGTACATTCCCCCGAAAATATAACGAGGGGGAACCATCCGCCCACTCTTAATTTTTTTTTACTTGATATATCAAATTTGACCGTTTTTGGGGCGTCTATGCAAGATCTACTGCTACCTTGAGGGGGGAATGATATACATCGTTGGAAAGGAAATTTCTTCGGCTTTAAAAATAAGTTTTAAAACCACACTTGTGGATAGTAAAATTTAAGAAAATTTAAAAAAAGTATTTTTTTCCACACCTCTCATTTATTTAAATGCCTATAAAAAAGGCGCCACTGATGTAAAGGGGGGCGTGTTATACATCGTTAGACAGTACTTTTCATCAGCCTCAATAATTGTTATTTAATTGTTTTTTGCCAAGTTTCCAAATAATTGGTAAAATACTGTAAGAGAGCACTTTAGAGGGGGTGAGAGGGGGGATGCCCCCCACCACTACTTTAAAGAAGGTCCACTAGAAAAAGTCAGTTTTAAGTAATTACTAACCAAAAATAATTTTTTACTCACTCTCATTTTTAATTACTGAGTTACAAAAATGAATGTTCGTTGTTTGATTTAAGGATTTTTACAAACACATTTATTTTTATTTCAAGGCGACTATTTAATAAAAATATGTCTAGCCTAACGGGTATTTAACTGTATACAATGGTCTTTTAACCAAAAATAATTTTTTGTGAAAAAAATTGTGTTAAGGATAAAAAATACCAGAAAAAAATATTAAAAAATATTTTAAATCTTTTTCCCCTTTTTTCGTACGCTAATGAAACGTGAACCACTGCCGTCAGAGGGTACTAAGGCACATCGTTGAAAAGGACATTGTATCTTCTTGAAAAATGTATTCCAGAAAATTTTAGGAAAAGTTGACTGTTTTCGAGTTATTAGCAAAAAACTATCAAAAAGCACGTTTCATGGGGGGAACCACCCCCTGCCAGGGTTGGGGCGGTGGTTCCCTGTCGTAAAATGATCGGGCGGGTCTTATGTCTATCCATACCAAGTGTGTTGCTTCTATCATTAAACGCAGCATATCACTTGAATCTCGGATGTAGGGCCTGAACTATAACAAAATTCCTTAAATTACAATTGGCAGAGTTGTAACAGCCTAAAATGTTAAGAAGCGTAATGGTCCGAGTCAACATTTAACCCTCTGAAACTACTACCGTTTATCATATTTTCCTTTTTTAGAAGATGTTATTGAATAAAAACTGTTCGTTATTAAAATTTGTAAGATGGAGCACGCTAATTACTGCCTGTTTTTATCATGTAAGATAAAACACACTAATTATTCTCACTCTGAACTGTTGTATTTTTTGACCCAAAAGTTGGATGTAGGTTTATCTTATAGAAAATCATAATTTATGAACTTTTAAACCCTATAATTTAGTAATATCGACAGATTAGGCTCGGGTTAAAATGAATATTTTAACGAATTTCAATATTCTACCATTGGTTTTTTATTTGCGGTCTCAATCGTGCAAAATATACAAGACACGCCATAACCATGCAGCAGAGTACCGTCCAAAAATTACCGCACATGGTTAAAAACCACACATTCCATTACCTGGCAAATACCGCGCAATGTTTTTACCGCGCAATTACAAAAGCCGCGGAACTAAAATACAGCGCAAACAAATATCACGCAAGGTATCTTCCACGCAAAATAAAAAATCGTGCTGTCCATAACCGCGCAAATAAACAAACGCTATTTTGTAAACTTTTTTCCTCTCATTTAAATAATATTTGCCCAGGAAATAAATTTTCGAAAACAACAGATTTTTTAAAAGTATTTTTTATTTATTAACATTTAATAACATGTTTCAAATAGCTTTTTGTTTAAAAATCTTTTTTAAAAAAACAATCGGGTAAAAGGGCAGGTGTTGTACCCTAGGTTAGGATAAATTTGCGATCGAATAGGTTAGGTTAACACCGATGGACCTCTCGAAAGCAGGATATTTTTTTATTTTTAATTATTTTTGGTTTTAAAAACAACAACGTTAGTTAATCAAAAATTTTAAAGTTTTAAGATATTTTATAAATAATAATTTTTAAAAAGCAGAATTTTCAAAAATTTATTAATAAAAAAAAACTAGATTTTTTTTAAATTCTTTTTTTATATATTTTTAAAAAATATGTTTACTACACGAAATAAACAAAATTGCAATCTTAAACCTTGTTCTCGCGGCAAATTGACCGGCGGTGAATAGTCCCGCGGCGAATCGGCCGGCGGCGAAACGGCTGCGGCGAATTGGCTGCTGCGAATTGTCCCATTTCCATTTTTAATATGGCTGAGAAAAGTAGCCTGATCTGTACTGAACATACGTTTGTACAAAGAAAATCAAATGACCAGAAAATTCAAATGACCAGAAAATTAACGAATGCCAAGGAAAGTGATAAATTGCTTTTGTTATTTCATTTCTATGTAAACGACGATTTCTCAAATTTTATTTTATTTTAGTTTCTTTCTGTATATTAAAACTTGGCATAAAGAATATATTAATAATAAAGTCATAATAATAAACTTAATTTATTTTAACCGGGTAATCAGTGATAAAAGGCGCCTAATACTGATGTCACATCGGCCAGTTAAGATTGATTTTTGTGTTATGAATCTCCTAAACTTTTTTAGGGAGTTACGCAAATCAAAAATAAATTGAATTATCTCCCCGAGGGCCAAAAGTTTCTACTGCAAAATGGAAAAACATAGTTTTGTATTTTAGAACTTTGAACTTTGCACGTTATATATCATGGCGTTTGTTTATGTTTATACAGGGTGTTTTATAAAATATAAGCAGGACTTCACGATGTGATAGCTCGTCCAAAAATATGACAAAAAGTTCCTATTAACTTATCCTTTAAAATATGCACCTTTTTCGAGATACAGATTTTTTTTAATTAGTAAGAAATACATTAATTTAAAAAAATAACCATGCTTTTCAACATAAAAGTTGATTTTTTTCAAATTTTCTCAAAACCGGTCGACTTTAGAGCTTTTGACCAAATTACCTTTTTTGTGTATAAAATATTAGCAATTCAAATGGGCGTATCAATACCCTACTTTTTCCAGTAGCGTACAAATTGGGGAGAAAAACACCACTACTTCTGCAAAACCTCCACCTAATTGCATTAAGTCACCGGCGAACAATGAGCCAACCTGTATCAAAAAATGATATTTGCGGGTACGCTTTTCAGGAATTTGTGAACGGCAATATAATAAGAAATGTCTAAACTATAAAAATGTTCAACAGTTTTTATTTGAATTTATTTTGTATCGGAATTTTTGCGAGGCAAATGTTTACCTCTATTCAGTATAACAGCGATTTTCATTAGGTATAAAACCAAGGAGTTTTTTAAGCAAAATAATTATGGTGGAGCAAAATATAAGTAAGTATTTTACATTGATAAATAGAAATGATATAAACATCTTTATTGCGGCCTATTATATAATTTTAAATATAAATTTTCTTTGCGCGCTATTTAATTAAGATTTTCAAAAAAGTACCTAAAAGTACTTTTCAAATTTTTTTTATACACTGTCTAATTTAAAACTTTCCACCCGGGATTTCTCGAGAACTGCTGAAAATTTTTAAAAATGCCGAGACACGTCGATTTTGTTTGTGAGGGGGACACTTTTTGGCTATCTTGAAATTTTTGTAGCACGAACCCTTTTTGAGGGGTATACTTTACCCCTATATTTTGAATGGGGAAAGTGGCTCTAGTGATACCTTATTGTGAAGCTCTCTTGAATATCTTTACAACCGTGTAAAAATTTCGAAAATCCATCGATTAGTTTTTGAGATATTTGCTTTAAAATTTTCAAATTTAACATGGAATGATAAAATATAAATTAAATCCGAAAAATAATAAAATTCTAATTAGGTTTTTATTTTATCAGTCCATGTTAAATTTGAAAGTTTGAAGGACATTCAAAAGGCCTTCAAAACAAGGTATCACTAGACCTACTTTCCCTATTTAGAATATAGGGGTAAAGTATACCCCTCGAAGGTGGTTCGTGCTACAAAAATTTCAAGATAGCCAAAAAGTGTCCCCCTCGCAAACAAAATCGACGTGTCTCGGCATTTTTAAAAATTTTTAGCAGTTCTCGAGAAACCTCGGGTGGAAAGTTTTAAATTAGACACAGTGTATAATACTATATAAGCATTTTACTTTTTAAAAATGTGGACTAGATGCACCGCAGATAACCGCGATTGTTATAAAAATATATTTTTTGGGTGAACTAGATGCCTAAAAACATTAATGCATTTTATTTGGTGGAGAGCCCAAGAAGAAATTTAATAGCTTCATTAGCGGACTTAGGGAGGGAGGGAGTTTGCCCCCCACCTTGACATAAAGTTTATATTTTTTAGTCCTAGTAAATAAAAAGCTAGATATACTGCAATTTCTTATAAAATTATTATTTTTTAAATTTTGACAAAAATTACTTTATTTTCCAAAACTTTTCCACTGAGGCGCATTTTATTTTATCACTTCAAAGTTCACATTTATGAAAAACGGCAAAAAAAATGTTTTGGTTTTTGCTGCCTTCTTGGCCTCTCCCCTCCGCAGAGATCCTGGATGCGCCTCTGCCTAGCTATAAAATCCGAAATGGACAATATCGCTTATAGCTCACTACACAACATCAGTACTACAATTTATAGCAGTTTGCAAGGTATGATTTTTGCCATTTTACGTATTTACTTGGCGGGCGGGTCTAATGTTCCTGGCCCGTCCGTTTTGATAGTTGGGATAATACAAAAAAAGAAAGAAAAACTAGGTATTTTAAATTTGCAAAAAACAATACTAAGGAGAATAGGCGTCGGACAACGTAGAAAAACGTTCTAAACCGACTAAATAAAAAATAAAAAATAATACTATAGGGGTTTATGTTTGCAAAATAAGCGTTGCACCAACCTCCAAGGCTGATTCTGATTTTTCCTAATCTAGCGGCAACGGTGACGTCAATATTTTACATAGAAATTCCCGGTTTTAGTTTTGCTCCAACTTAAATCGAAAATCCTTAAAATAAGCAAGAAAAAATAAACTGACAGAATGACAAACGACCGGCGTTAGGTACAGTTCATTTCAATATTTTTGGAAAAACTTTTTTTTCGTTGGCTTATGTTGTTCTTATAATAACCAGCTGATCACTGTCAAAAATTTATCTCAATTATACCTTTGAAAATGTTGTACTGGTATAAAATGTCTGATTTACCGAAAAATCCATTTTTGATGTCACTGGCTTTTCCAGAGGCTTTTCCTGCCTTTTTTGACTTTTAATTTGCCGTTATTTTTAACGGAAATTAATATTAAATTTTTATATCTATAAGGTATATGATTTAAGTGTGCTAGGCAGATAAAGCAAACTGCGCGCCTCCAATGAAATGGTGGTGAGAAAAAGCATTGCGTCATGTAATAAATTAAGCGGGACAGGCTATTTTTGATTTTTTTAAGACATAGTAATATTTTAATGAATTTTTTTATAAAATCATGTTTGCGCATAAAACATTGTATGCGTCCTAGTCATAAATTGCGTTTAACGCCTTCGGCTTATAAAAACCCTCGCCTGACCGATTGTGTTTCTAATTCCACGCCGCACGCTTTCTTTATTACTTGTATATATAAGTAGCTAATATTTTTTCCTTCCTGTAGGTAAAAATACGACTAAAAAAAAATTTCCAAAATATTTTTGAATGCTAAAAAATGTGTTTTACCTGAACTCCGACTTAAATTTGATCCAGAATATTGCTTAATTCAATTTTTTTATTACGAAAACCGGCACGGCGTTTTCTTGTTATTTAAATCGCAAAACCGATTTTACTCGTATAAAAACGTAGCAAACAATTAAAACTTTTCGCGGGTCGACCGCACCATCAAAAAAGTTTAAACAAATTTCCTATTAGCGCCGAATCGAGGAAATTATTGATGTTGTTTAAACAAAACGTCAGTTAAGAGTAAATATTATTCAAACTACATTTGAAGTGTTAGGATTTTACTCGTCAATAAACACCGCAACTAGGTAGGTACTCGTTACAATATTAATTTTATTATCAAAACGATTTCTTTATTAAAATACTTTTTAATTATTCACACGTTTAGTTTATAAATCCAATAGGTATCCTGAAGCCGCGTCCACACCTGTACATTTTCACCAACATTGAGCCGCGCAACGAGCAGAACGGCATGCAAAACTGCAAATAGGCTTTTTTGATTTAGACGAGCAGAACATCGACCGGAACGCTTGTGCTGATCCCACAAATGCTTTCAGTTTTTTCCTTCCAGATTTAAATGTATTGTGTTAAATGTCTGTATTTAAATGTATGTTCGCCGTTTTATTTTTTTCCGTACAAACCATTCGCGAGCATTATCTTTGGTAGCTAGGAAAAAACCTACAAGCTCAATGGCTAGGATTCGCCGAACCCTTCGCGAGCACGCACAAGACCCCGTCGAAACTCGTGTCCTGTTTGCCACTCGGCTCGTTCCGCGGCTCGAAATGTCCAGGTGTGGACGCGGCTTAAGATTCCGTAAAATTGAATCTTGATGAAAAGCCAGTAAACAATCACATTAAAACAAAATAAATGTCAATTTGAGAGGTAAACTACAAAATAAGAGTAAACTACAAAATAAGAGTTAAGTAATAAAATAAAACAGTTGATAACTAATCAGGTCCAAAAAATTAGAGTTGCTATTTAATGCAACAGGAAAATTTAAAAAAATCACGCCTAATAATATTTGATTGCTAAGGAAATGTTTGTGATAAAATAAATAAATGTCCCTTACGTGACGTGATGCGCCGAAGTGACAAATTTAGGGTGCCTAAAGAACATACCGTCTGTAAGTTTATCGTGACCAAAACACAGCCGATGAAGTTTAATACTGCTTATAAGGCCGTAGTTTGACAGTTTTGCATTGGCATATATCTCTCAACATAACGATTTTGTTTATCATACAAACCGAAATAAATTATGTCGACTTTAATTATAGATAAATAAACGACTTGATTATATCGACTTTGGTATATCAATCTTGAAAGACCAATTATGAGGCTGCAATGTAAATATGTCAGAATACAATAAGTCCCTAATATCTACAAAGGGATATTTTATACCTAAGTTTAATTAAAACAGTGGCGACTCCTGGCCAAGTCTAGGTTTTGTCTGCCTGTATATTATATATATTAAAAATTGCGTCACCCTGCGAAAAAAAACAGGAACGAAAAGCAAAACGCACGTATTACCTTGGCTGCATCAATGCGAAGGCTAAAACTTTGTTAGCCCTAAGAGGCATGTAATGATTTACCAACGGGCTAGCCAATATCTTATTAACCAACAGTTTTTTGATAAAAGACCATTATAAATACAGATAATTTTTTTTAATCATCGTATTTTCTCGATAATATTATTTTCTCTCATTAACGAGGCATTCCAACAATATCTAATTTTTCTCGATATCTAGTTTTAAAAAGAGACTCAACATTATAAAGCAAAAAACTGTTTTTCGAATCAAGTCTTTGAGTTTTCTTGAATATCTTGACTTACCTGGAAAGACCATTCCTAAAATTAAGCAAGGAATTACTCAAAATAAAAAAATATTACAAATATAACTTTTTCAAGAAAGATATTAAAAACCATTATAGAAAGCTAAATTTTATTGATTAAAGAAACAATATGAATTTTTGCAAAAAAGACATGTTTTTTTCTCAAATCAACAGAAGTATTTTCCTCGACTTGAAAAAAGCACACTCTATCTTCTCTGTATTACTTTCGGTGATTACTTATACAAAGAACATAGAGCGCGTTATAAAATACTTTAATTCGATATAGCGCTTGTTTTAACAAAAAAATACAGAGAAAGAACATAGAGTACGTTTTTAACATTTAAACACGTTGTTCATTGCTTTAGACTGAAATCAAGTACAAATACAAGTTGGTTTCAATATAGTTATAAGTTTGTTGTAAGAAGTAATTTTGAATAAGATATTACGTATAAGCATTAGCTTAGTTCTATAACTTGTGTAATTATAGCAATTAGATAATAATAACTCAAAATAAATGCAAAACTTTTTTCTTTTTAATTACAATTTTTTAATAAAACGAAACTTTAGTTATCTTAAAAGAAGAATCCTCGGAAGAATCAAAATGTCTTGATGCAAGAACTTTTTTCTTTAGAAATAAGCCAATATGATTTTCTTAGACTGAAATAAATGTGTTTTATAATGAGGGATGATTTACCTTCAGTAAACGTAATTAAAAATATCTCCTTTTGAAGCGGATATTTCTTTAGTGCATAGGAAAGCAGTTATTGTTTTGAACCAATGCCCTTTGCTTTCATTTGATTTTCTTTCCGTGTAGATATAAATAATAGTAGGTACTCTTTAACGGATACAGCAGCTAAAAATATAGGCTTAAGTATGAAATACACTAAAACTAAAATCATAACACACAGATGAAGATATTACCGTCAGAATAAATCAAAAGAAAATAGAACAAGCGGAGAAATATACAGGGTTCGTCAACGATCGTTTGGCCATTGAAAATATGTGAATTGAAGTAAGATCGCTATTTAAATAAATGGCACTAAAAGAGATAAATAGTTTAGCGCTGTTGTCAAGTTAGCAATTCAAGAAAATGGTTTTCTTTTCGCAATCTAATGACGCTACTCTTACTGGCTCAGTAGGCCAAAGCCGGCCATTAATAAAATCCAAAAAACACCTTGATTTTAATTGCTGTTGCGACGTCTCTTAGATATCATTTGATCTGTATGACTAATAATCAATACTGCGAATCCGTAATTCTGCTTTTAGTTCAGGCCCTACATCCGAGATTACAGCCATGTGCTGCGTTTAGTGATAGAAGCAACACACTTGGCATGGATAGACATAAGACTCGCCCGAACATTTTACGAAAGGGAACCACCCCCTCCCTGGCAGGGGGTGGTTCCCCCCCTTAAACGTGCTTTTTGATAGTTTTTTGCTGATAACTCGAAAATAGTCAACTTTTTCAAAAATATTCTAGAAATCATTTTTCAAGCGGATACAATTTCCTTTTCAACGATGTATCTTAGTACCCTTTAACGGCATTGGTGCATATTCCATTAGCGTACGAAAAAAAGGGAAAATTTTTAAAATATTTTTTTTATCTATTTTTTTTGTATTATTATTATTATGTGGTATTATTTGCAAACTTTTAACTTGGCAAAAATAATTAAGTAACAATTATTGAGGCAGATGAAAAGTCCTCTCTAACGATGTACAACACGCCCCCCTTACATCAGTGGCGCACCTTTTATAGGTATTTAAATAAATGAAAGGTGTGGAAAAAACTAGTTTTTTTTAATTTTCCTAAATTTTACTGTCCCACATGTCTGGTTTTAAAACTTATTTTTAAAACTGTCCCTAATATCTACAAAGGGATATTTTATACCTAAGTTTAATTAAAACAGTGGCGACTCCTGGCCAAGTCTAGGTTTTGTCTGCCTGTATATTATATATATTAAAAATTGCGTCACCCTGCGAGAAAAAACAGGAACGAAAAGCAAAACGCACGTATTACCTTGGCTGCATCAATGCGAAGGCTAAAACTTTGTTAGCCCTAAGAGGCATGTAATGATTTACCAACGGGCTAGCCAATATCTTATTAACCAACAGTTTTTTGATAAAAGACCATTATAAATACAGATAATTTTTTTTAATCATCGTATTTTCTCGATAATATTATTTTCTCTCATTAACGAGGCATTCCAACAATATCTAATTTTTCTCGATATCTAGTTTTAAAAAGAGACTCAACATTATAAAGCAAAAAACTGTTTTTCGAATCACGTCTTTGAGTTTTCTTGAATATCTTGACTTACCTGGAAAGACCATTCCTAAAATTAAGCAAGGAATTACTCAAAATAAAAAAATATTACAAATATAACTTTTTCAAGAAAGATATTAAAAACCATTATAGAAAGCTAAATTTTATTGATTAAAGAAACAATATGAATTTTTGCAAAAAAGACATGTTTTTTTCTCAAATCAACAGAAGTATTTTCCTCGACTTGAAAAAAGCACACTCTATCTTTGTTGTGTTTTGAGGTTGGTAGAGCAGCGGGACTGTAAGCGCTGGTCGTTTTATAAAATCTGGGTGCAAAAATCCTTAAAAGGACGATGTAAAAATATTAATCTTTCCGAGCCACACAAAGACAATATAGAGGATTGGCACTCACCTTTTCAGCTGTTTCCGTCGTCCACAGGAGCTCCTCTCGCTGGCCCAGTCGTTGCAGTCGATCCACACTAGAATCACTTGTTTGTGTAATGGTTTAGTTTGATTTTCTAAGAATGTTATTGGATTTTTTGGTTAATAGAATTTATCACCATGCTGCGTGGTGGTCTCGATAGAATACGACAGACGAATCTTTTTTGGTTACGCCTTTTTGCGCAGATTCATTTTTCGTAGATGGCGCTGGCGTTTTGCTTGTGCCAATCAAATTGAAATTGTGTGGGTTTTCCGAATACGGGAATTTGGCGCAAAATTTGAATTTAAAATTAAAGTTGCACGAACAATCTTCTCTGTATTACTTTCGGTGATTACTTATACAAAGAACATAGAGCGCGTTATAAAATACTTTAATTCGATATAGCGCTTGTTTTAACAAAAAAATACAGAGAAAGAACATAGAGTACGTTTTTAACATTTAAACACGTTGTTCATTGCTTTAGACTGAAATCAAGTACAAATACAAGTTGGTTTCAATATAGTTATAAGTTTGTTGTAAGAAGTAATTTTGAATAAGATATTACGTATAAGCATTAGCTTAGTTCTATAACTTGTGTAATTATAGCAATTAGATAATAATAACTCAAAAGAAATGCAAAACTTTTTTCTTTTTAATTACAATTTTTTAATAAAACGAAACTTTAGTTATCTTAAAAGAAGAATCCTCGGAAGAATCAAAATGTCTTGATGCAAGAACTTTTTTCTTTAGAAATAAGCCAATATGATTTTCTTAGAATGAAATAAATGTGTTTTATAATGAGGGATGATTTACCTTCAGTAAACGTAATTAAAAATATCTCCTTTTGAAGCGGATATTTCTTTAGTGCATAGGAAAGCAGTTTTTGTTGTGAACCAATGCCCTTTGCTTTCATTTGATTTTCTTTCCGTGTAGATATAAATAATAGTAGGTACCCTTTAACGGATACAGCAGCTAAAAATATAGGCTTAAGTATGAAATACACTAAAACTAAAATCATAACACACAGATGAAGATATTACCGTCAGAATAAATCAAAAGAAAATAGAACAAGCGGAGAAATATACAGGGTTCGTCAACGATCGTTTGGCCATTGAAAATATGTGAATTGAAGTAAGATCGCTATTTAAATAAATGGCACTAAAAGAGATAAATAGTTTAGCGCTGTTGTCAAGTTAGCAATTCAAGAAAATGGTTTTCTTTTCGCAATCTAATGACGCTACTCTTACTGGCTCAGTAGGCCAAAGCCGGCCATTAATAAAATCCAAAAAACACCTTGATTTTAATTGCTGTTGCGACGTCTCTTAGATATCATTTGATCTGTATGACTAATAATCAATACTGCGAATCCGTAATTCTGCTTTTAGTTCAGGCCCTACATCCGAGATTACAGCCATGTGCTGCGTTTAGTGATAGAAGCAACACACTTGGCATGGATAGACATAAGACTCGCCCGAACATTTTACGAAAGGGAACCACCCCCTCCCTGGCAGGGGGTGGTTCCCCCCCTTAAACGTGCTTTTTGATAGTTTTTTGCTGATAACTCGAAAATAGTCAACTTTTTCAAAAATATTCTAGAAATCATTTTTCAAGCGGATACAATTTCCTTTTCAACGATGTATCTTAGTACCCTTTAACGGCATTGGTGCATATTCCATTAGCGTACGAAAAAAAGGGAAAATTTTTAAAATATTTTTTTTATCTATTTTTTGTTGTATTATTATTATTATGTGGTATTATTTGCAAACTTTTAACTTGGCAAAAATAATTAAGTAACAATTATTGAGGCAGATGAAAAGTCCTCTCTAACGATGTACAACACGCCCCCCTTACATCAGTGGCGCACCTTTTATAGGTATTTAAATAAATGAAAGGTGTGGAAAAAACTAGTTTTTTTTAATTTTCCTAAATTTTACTGTCCCACATGTCTGGTTTTAAAACTTATTTTTAAAACTGTTTTTTCCTTTCAAACAATTTATATCGCTCCCCCTCAAGGTAGCGGTAGATCTGGCATAGACGCACCAAAAATGGTCAAATTTGGTATACACTTGAATCTTCATTTAAGACAACCATGTTAGAACAGTTTTAATACAGACACTGCGTTGAATGAAAGAAGCAACACACTTGGTATGAATATACAGTATACTCCTCCGAAAATATAACGATAGGGAACCACACCCTTGGTGAAGGGGGGCTATCCCTACCCTAAATGTTTTTTTAACAATTTTCGGTTTATTAGAAAAAAATTGAAAAAAATATTTAAGGGGGGAACCACTCCCCCGCCAAGAGTAGGCGGGTGGATCCCATTCGTTATATTATTGGGGAGAGTATACTGTATATCCATGCCAATTGTGTTGCTTCTCTCATTGAACGTAGTGTGTGTATTAATACTGTTCCAAAAAGATTGTCTTAAATGATGATTCAAGTGTATACCAAATTTGACCATTTTTGGTGCGAACGTTAGAGAAGACTTTTCATCAGCCTTAATAGTTATTACTTATTTGCTTTTTTCCAAGTTAAAAGCAAATAATTGTGAAAATACTGTAAGAGAGCACTTTTGAGGGGGGTGAGAGGAGGGATCCCCACTTTGAAAAAGGTTAACTAGAAAAAGTCAGTTTTAATTTATTACTAACCAAAAATAATTTTGTACTGCCTATTTTTATTTACTCAGTTACAAAAATGAATGATCAAAATTTTTGCTTGATTTAAGGATTTCTACAATTTAAGGCAGCTATTTAAAAAACCATGCCTACCTTAATAAGTATTTAACTGTATACAATGAGCTTTTAAACAAAAATATTTTTTTGAAAAAAAATAGTGTTAAGGATAAAAAATGCCACAAAAAAATAATATATATTTTAAAAATTTTCCCCTTTTTTCGTACGCTAATGGAATGTGTACCACTGCCGTCAGAGGATACTAAGGTACATGGTTGTAAAGAAAATTGTATCCGCTTGAAAAATGATCTGCAGAAGATTTTTAAAAAAGTTGATTGTTTTCGAGTTATTAGCAAAAAACTATCAAAAAACACGTTTAAAGGGGTGGGGGAACCGAACCCCTTTGCCAGAGGGTGGATACCTTTCGTAAAATGTTCGGGCGAGTCTTATGCCTATTTATACCAAGTGTGTTGCTTCTATCATTAAACGCAGTATCGAACCCCGTGGGCCTGAACTATTTTAGCAACTTGCCTTCGTTAGCCGCTGATAAGGACCCCAATGTGGAGGCCCGAAATCAGAATAAAGAAGATCAGAAGAGGTTGTCTGGCTCAGCAAAAAAACGGCTTAGAAAACTTCTTCAGGACGGCTGGGAATACTCAGCTGCCCACAAACGGGCACTACAGGGACGGTAAAGCCATGCTCCAAACGTCGACGGTCCAGTGCTAATACTCCAGAACAGGAGTCGAAAAGACTCTGCCGAGCCTCCTACAGCGCTGCGGCAGAGGGAGTTAAAGTTGGCATTGTCCACAAAAACTACCCCTCCGAAAGCCTCATAGGAGAAAACCTAAGGGCACTGCAGATGGCCATCCTAAGGTCTCTAGCAGATGTCCCTACTGGCGCGCAGGTCAGATTTCTAGGCTGTACTCATCGGCCTGAATGGTTAAACCTGACTTGCGCTGACGAACAAAGCGCCCAATGGTTGGCAGAGTTGTCGTCAACTCTACAACCATGGAAGGGTCGCAATTAAGGTTCGTCAGAGAGGAAGAACTTCCCAGGCCACACGTTGTAGTAGCATACATCCCCGACGATGAGCAGGCGACTCGGCTCACTGCTCAGGATGTCGCTAAACGTCTCCCTGCGCAAAACAATGGCCTAAACACTGCTGACTGGGTAACCCTGAACAGTGAAGCCTCTGGACCGGGCCAAACATGGACATTCGCCATTGACGGACTGTCCATGAAGTCCCTGGAAAGCCTAGACATGCGGCCCTTCTTTGGATTTGGAAGAGTAATCTTCCGAACTAGAGGCAGGGGGCGTGGGTCTCGGTCAGCAGGACCATCTGGAATGGGCACCCAAAAAGCAAAACAACCTCCTAAAGGACAAACCAATGTCCAAGGAGCAAAAAGGGATAAACAAAAAGACCCCAGTGGGAAGGCGGTTAATAAGCCCCCCACAAAAACTCCTAAAAAAGTGGGGAAGAAGAAGGGTAAAGGGAAGAACATTCACGGTAAACCCACCTAAAAAAAGGGCCCACGACGGGACCCTCCTGGAGGAGGCGGCGGCGAACGCGAACCTCCCCAGACAACCGCCTAAACATAGGCAGGGAAAATAAAATAAAAATGGCAGGCGCACCACAACGTCAACATCAAGGCCTGCACTTGATACAAATAAATCAAAGCTATACCAAGACAGCAACGTACACTCTTGGTAAAGTTTTCAAGCAACAGAGGTTAGACATTGCTCTGTTGCAAGAACCGTGGCTATCAAGTACGAACCAAGCAAGGACTCATCCGAATTCTTGATAACATCATCACACATAACTCAGGTAATAGACCACGAGCATCTATTCTTATAAGAAAAGATATTAACTACTTTGTCCTTTCAGACATTTGCACTGATGACCTAGTAGCGCTACGATTAATTGTTCCTGGCGAACAGGGCATGACAGAACTAGTTGTCTGCTCAGCATACTTCCCGGGTGACAGAGAAGCACCACTGCCCCCAACAGCAGAGGCAGCAAACTTGATTGCATATTGCAAAGAGAGGAATGTACAGGTCATCCTAGGCTGTGATGCAAATGTGCACCACACAGCGTGGGGTAGCACTGATATCAACAGGGGGGGTGAGTATCTGTTCCACTACGTTATAGAGGAGGGGCTTTTCGTTAATAATGTTGGCTCCAAACCAACCTTTGTCGGCCAAAATAGGGCAGAAGTACTAGATGTAACAATAAGCACAAAACTAATTAGCAATAAGATCACTGACTGGAGGGTTACAGATGAGCCCTCTCTGTCAGACCATAATCATATACAATTCACCGTCGGCATGGGATCTACAAAAACAATCAGATATACAGACCCAAAAATTACAGATTGGAGTGGATATGCTAAATTCCTCCAAGAAAAGCCGAATTCAGCAATGACCGACGTGTGGGATTATGATAAAATAGAAATAGCCTCTGTACAACTCAGAGAGGCTCTCATAACCGCATATCACGAAAACCCACCTCTTAAAACCAAGACTGATAATCGCGGTATGTCTTGGTGGAACAACTCTCTGTTCAAAGAAAGAAAAGAGGTCAGACGTCTATTCAATCGGGCGAAGGAGATGGGTAACTGGGAAAGCTATCGTGCCTCCCTTAGCGAATACAACAAGGAGATTAGAAGAGCCAAAAGAGAGTCGTGGAGGAGATTTTTTCACGGATTCACTAAGTTTCCTGACACCACAAGAATTCACAAAATTCTGTCCAAAGAGCCCGCGGACAGGCTCTGCGCAATAAAGCTCTCTGACGGCACTTTTACAAGATCTGAAAGGAAGTCTCTGGAGGCACTAGCAAACCATCACATCCCAGGAAGCACGCTCCTTGAAAACCGGTATACTCCAGAGCAATTGACTCATGGACACCGTCCAAAACAGGCGGATTGGAAAATTGCAAAAGATATTATCAACGGAAATGCAATAAAAATGGCGTTCACGTCTTTTAAACCGTACAAATCACCGGGGCTTGATGGTATTCTTCTAGTGCTAGTACAAAAAGGCCTGGAAGTGCTAGTACCATGCCTGGTGAAACTGTACAGGGCCAGCCTAGCATGGAATTATATTCCATCTAGCTGGACCAATGTTAAGGTAGTTTACATACCTAAGGCGGGTCGGGCAGATAATACTCCAAAATCTCTCCGACCCATCAGCCTCACCTCTTTTCTTCTGAAAGGCTTGGAAAAAATAATAGATGCACATATTAGAGGTGGCGCCTTAATGGCCCATCCACTTAATGCAAATCAATATGCATACCAAGCAGGCAAGTCAACAGAACTAACTTTAAACAACCTTGTTGGAAAAATCAAGGAAACCCTCGATGCAAAAGGCGTCGCAGTGGGCATCTTCCTTGATATAGAAGGAGCATTTAACAATGCAATACCCAATTCCCTCTTTGAATCAGCGTGCGCCCGAGGAGTTGAATCCACCATCACAGGGTTCATCAGGTGCACACTCGAAAATCGAGTGATTGAAACCATACTTAACGATGTGATGGTAAGTTTTAGAGCTGCTAGAGGCTGTCCACAAGGAGGAGTTCTGTCTCCTCTCCTGTGGTCTCTGCTGATCGATGATCTTCTGGCCATCTTAGAATCGCTGGATGTAAAGGTAATGGGCTACGCGGATGACGTAGGAGCAATCATTAGAGACATTCCAGAAGAAGAGTTCTCTGGAAAGATACAAGAAGTACTAAACACGGTAAAAGACTGGTGTGATAGGGAACAGATGTCTGTTAATCCCTGCAAAACAATCATTATACTGTTCACCCGTAAAAGAAAGCTAGACTTCCTGACTCCTCCGGAGCTTAACGGTGAAATAATTCCATTTGCGTCAGAGGGTAAATACCTGGGGGGTCACCCTAGATAAAACTCTCACCTGGAACGCCCATTTGGAAAAGGTAATCCGCAAAGCCACACATGGACGTGCAAAAGAATTTGCGGGAAAACCTGGGGCACTAGCTCCAAACAAATGTACTGGCTGTATATAACAGTCATTAGACCAATGATTGCGTACAGTGCAATAGTCTGGCTTAAGAAGGGACATCAAAGAACCTCGAGAGCCAAACTAACCAGCTTACAACGACAGGCCAGTCTGGCCATATGTGGTGCAATGAGCTCTAGCCCATCGACTGCGCTTGAATGCTTACTAAACTTACCTCCGCTTCACATTTTCTTAGAGGCGGAGGCACGAAGAGCAACTTACAGAATAAGGGCAAACCACCAGAATGGCCGAGCAAACAAAGCGATAACAACAGCCCTAATTAGGGAACAAGAGTTGGATGCAACTCCAGGAATGATATCCGACATCATGCCCAACACGGTGTACAGCAAAAAGCTATACAACATTATCCTCCCAGAGAGGGAGGAATGGTTAAAAAACAAGACCAACCTTTCAAACAACGATAGCTTGCCATCAGGCGTTGAATCTGGAGTTGTTAGTATCCAAGAAAAAGTCGAGATTCAATATACTCTCGGCAAATTGGCTAGTATATTTCAGGCCGAACTCGTAGCCATTGAACTGTGTGCCCGGTGGATTACTGACAACGAATGGACCAACAGGACAATAAAAATTTTCTCCGACAGTCAAGCAGCCTTAAAAGCGCTTGATTCCTACACGGTCTCATCGAGAACCGTGAGGAACTGCAGACACTCGCTGAATACGCTTGTTAGCGCTAATAAGGTGTCATTAGTATGGATACCAGGGCATTCTGGGCAGGAGGGAAATGAGGCCGCGGACCAGGCAGCGAGGGAAGCGGCATCTGCCGAATTTTTCGGCCCCGAACCAGCCCTGGGCATATCATACAATGCTGCTAAATTAACCATATTGGGATGGATGGAGGACAGCTTCCAACAATACTGGATATATATACCAGAACTGGCTCACTCTAAAGAGTTCATTAAAGGACCTTGTCAGAAGAGAGCCAGAAATATCATTGGACTTACAAGACAGGAGATCCGTATAGTGACTGGATTTTTTACGGGTCACTGTCGACTAAGAGTACCCATGCACAGAATGGGAATAACAGAAGAGACCGAATGTAGACTCTGTATGGGGGATGATGAAACAGTTAGACATGTACTGTGTGAATGTCCGGCTAGTGCACGTTTACGTCAAAACACTCTCGGTAAACCTCAGATTGATTCAGAAGATCTGAACAGTGTCTCACCCAAACTGATAGCTAACCTTTTTGGAGGATTAGGCATACAGTGGTGAGAAACCACTCAAAAGTGAGCCACAATACACCCACTAGTGGTCGCAGTGGAAGGGCTGCAAGGCCCACTCATATATGAATCATCATCATCATCATCGTTAGCCGCCGCGAGCAGATCGAACGGCGCGAAGCGCGACTTTAATTATAGAGGAAGGTGATTGTCTTGAGAAAAAATTATTAAAAAATCGAATTTTTCTCGATTTAATGTTTCCTGATTAAAGCTAAAATAACGAAATAAATAATAATGACTATTTCTTCGTTTTTTAAAAGTGGAAATCTTACTGTGCTTGCTCCTGTTTAGTAATAACAAAACTATTAATGATTTTTGAATCACAGCGGCAAACGTTCCTAAATATGCGCGTCTTTGGTCCCTCACTGACTTCTTGTTTTCCATAAGTTCATCCTTTTTTATACGCTTTTCATAAAGTCTAATCGTTCGATGTCGAGCACTGTATATACCTGGGACAAATTAATAAACTAAAAAAAGAAGACGAAACAGATGAATTCAAGAGATGACTAAGATTGGCCTGGGCAGCATTTGGTAAATTAAGCTACTTATTAAGAAATAAAAATTATCCTCAGTACCTTAAAACGAAAGTGTATAACCAATGTATCCATCCTGTACTTACCTATTGATTCCAGAATTGAACACTTACAAACTCAAACATGAATAAGGTAACAAAAGCCCAAAGATCAATGGAGAGAAAATGTTACACGTAAAGCTTACAGATAGAAAAAGGAATAAATGGATAAGAAATAAAACAAAAGTAAGGGATGTCAGAGGAGAAGTAGCAAAATTAAAATGGGAATTTTCTGGTCATGTATGTATTCGAAAGTGGTGGCGGTCCCTACTGGACCTCTATGCACTGCTACCATATATGGATCTATTATGCCCACGTACCTACATAGTGAGTTTGACTAAAGTGGCATTTTTTTTTCCACCTAGCACATAAAAAAACTTTGCAGATTACAACAATAATTGATTTAGGCTCAATACTTTGGCTCAAAGATATACCACTAAGGCCTCTGCATTATTAGCCTTTTTTCTGGTCATAATATTAGACAGAAAGACGATCGATGGAACACATATATATTGTAAACTGGAGACCTTGGGAAAATAAAATAAGTAGAGGAAGCGCCTATGTCCAAGGATGGATTAAAGAAGGCTAAATAGATAGATAGATAGAGCCTTTAACGTCGAGCTGGCACCCTAAGAGGCAACCGGGCACAGACTTTGAGCGGCCACAACTGCCTTGGAAAAAATTTGAAGACTTGCTTAAAAAAATTTACATTGCCTTGGCAACATTTTGACGACATAAAAAAAAGACTATGGGCCCGTTAGGAACTAACGCTTTTGTCACCCTGTATTTTTAATTTATTATCCTTTAGTTGGGGAAATCTTTAGGGCGATTATTCGCGCCCGTTACTTAATAAAATGTCGTTAATTACTTACACGATGTGAACGCTACGTATTCTAAAAAGGAAGAGAGCGATCCAACATGGCTGCTAGCATCAACTGTCATAATTTGAATCTTCGCGGGTTATTACATCCCTCCATGCAAAGATTGGTGCTTGTACCATGTTTCTCCTTATTTTTTTAACACTGGATTTATGTTTGTTAACATTTTTTTTAACACACTACATTTATTTTGTATATAAACACACAACATTTAACATTTATTTTTATTTATTTATTGCAGAATAAACGGTATTGTTTAAGTTTAGTGTTTTTTATTTATATTTCTTTCCGAACGCCTCAGGCACTTATTTTTATCTTTTTCTGTACTCAAAGGAGTTGTCATGTCGTAAGCGGAATATTTCTTAGATTTTAGGTCAAATGGTTTTCCAAAATCGTTAATTTGGATTTGTTTAGATGGACTTGTATTAGGGCTATGAAAATCTGTATTTTCGTCAGAATGGCTAGAGGTATCACCTTCATCTGAGCTTCCAAGTTGCTCTTCAGGCAATTCGTCTTGGTAGTCACGGCCATTGACGTCTTTACTTGTACTTGGCGCATTTATGTCTCTTGTTATTGTCCTACCAACTCTCGTGACAATATGCCTTTGTTTCTGCGGCTTGCTATTTTCTATTTTTGGCAAATCATTTGAGATTTCTGTAAATTTTTTATTTATTTGATTTGCATGTCTTTTCCATAACTGTTGGCTTGGCAATCGACATAAATATACTGCTTTTCCTATCTTTTTCTCAATAACAGCTTATGTCCATGACTTTTTGTTTGTTTCTCTGTAATCTCTAACAACTACTCTTTCCCCCTCTTGAAATTCTCTAAAAGTCTCTTTCTTGTTAGGGTTAGTTGTCTCAACCAGTGTATTTTTCTGTTCTTCTTCTTCTATGACCTTATGTCTTAGTAAGTCAAGTCGTGTTCTTAGTTTGCGTCCAAACATTAACTGAGCTGGAGGTACTTTTGTTACACAGTGATCTGCATTTCTATGTGTCAATAAAAATCTCGATAGAAGTGTTTCTATCAGTGTACCACTATTTATTGGATCATCCAGCGCTGTTTTGATTTTTTTCTTAAATGTAACACAATTCTCTGCAAAAACATTACTTGACTATTATAGGATGATTAAGGTCTTTAATGCCGTTTTTTTGTAAAAACGATTCGATCTCTCTTGACACAAAGGAAGTCTCATTATCTGATACTAAAATCACTGGGGCGAAAGTCCATATAACGCAAAAGTTTCTCTGAACTTCTTTTCTACGTCTTTGCTTGTTGCAGATTTCATTGGAAAAATAATCGGCCACTTGCTGTAAGCGTCTACCAAGATTAAAAAATTTTGACCACGTTTAAGTTCCGCAAAATCTACGTGGACTCTTTCCCACGGCTTTTCAGCTGCTGGCCAAGGTGTGCAACTTTTGTGCGGATCATCTTTATTTTTTAAACATCCATACATGATTATATTTTTTCTTCCAGTTGTCTATCAATTCCGGACCACCATAAGTACGCTCTTGCTAAAGACTTCGTTTTTGTTAGTCCTAAATGGCTTGGTTCATGTATGTCCCTACAAAATGCAACCATTTTCTATGTAAAGTTCTTCTCTTTTTTGGTAAAAATATCTTTCTTCTTCACTGCATTTTTTAGGCCATCCTTTTTCTATGTATTCTGCTATTCTATACATCAAGGTATCTTTTCTTGTTTCTTGTGCAATTTGTTTACTATCTATTGGCCATTCTCTTATCGTAGCAGCAAAATTTAAGAAGTTTACATTGTCTAAGCTATGCATCTCAGTGAAATCAAGTTTAATATTAAATAATTTTAAAAAATCCCTGCGAACCAGGTTTTGTCCTGATTTATTTTTTAAGTCATTCCCTTTGCATTCTGCTTTAAAATACCCTATAGGCAGTGGCGTATATAGAAAAAAGTTTCGGGGTGGGCCCGAGGCAGTTTGGGGGGGGGGGGGCCCGAGACCCCATAAGGCCGTATTTTATGCTATTTTATGTTTGTATTCAGGAAATATGTGGAAAATATCTAAAAAAATCTTAGCTTCGGGGGAGGCCCGGGCCGCCACTGCCTATAGGTATAATTAGATTCCCTGTATAGCTTTTAGTTATATATATATATATATATATATATATATATATATATATATATATATATATATATATATATATATATATATATATATATATATATATATATTATGTTTTAACATATTGACCTAATTAAAAATAAAAATCTGGTATATGCAATTGAATTTCATATTACCATTGATTAAAATTAGAGCAAAATTCTAATGTATCCTTTAAAAAAAATTTCAAGCCATGCTTGATGAACAAAAAAAATTTTTTAAGGTTATGTTATAACATAATTAAAATACCTTGTTTCTCGACAAATGCTCGAACAAAAGAGAGCGATTTTTGTAAAATTCCTCTCAATTTCCCAAACTGCACAGCAATCACTGACCAATCAGATTCCCTAAAATCCCAAAATCTTCATTCTCCAGAAAATCAATAACACAAATCCGTATTCATTAATAAGACTAAAACTGACTGAATAATTTTGAGTCACTTTATTTAAATTACAAAAAACTTATGTTTATTGTTTTATAGGTAAATAAATTTGTAAACAATCTTAGAGGCTTCGCAAAACAAAGTTCTTTAGGCTAAAATACAACACGGCCAATTACGCAACGTCTGTCGTACAAGTTGAACAACCAGAAAATTCTTTCTATCCCTGTTTCACCCTAATGACAAAAAAGAGACAGACAACTCCCTCGATCCCATTCCAAAACTGAAACGAATTCAAAATGAACCTCTCCCAGCAGTTTGTTCGCTGCATAAAATCAATAATCTCGAACTTAACCAGACTACGGACAAGTAGTGTGCAAGTCACTGGTTTATTTTCAAAATATTCTAAATAAACTCTCTTACGTAAGATGTCGCTAGAGGTTATTTTTTAAAAGCAAATATTTCAATTCACTTAGCAAAAACGCGTTACGAAAAAAAATTAATTTTATTCGTAACAATTCTCATTGATCTTCTTATTGCATCCATTTCGACACTTTGTTTTGTATTATTCTGTTACGCGACAAGTCTCTAGTCTTTTTTATCTCTCTGCTCCATAAAATACTGTTAAGACATCCAATAACTTTTTTTGCTTTTACTATTCTTTTTCCAGTTCTTTACTATCTGTTCCTGTCTTATCAAATGTGACACCCAAGTATGCGTATTCATTGTATGGAGATATTGTTTGTCCATTGTCTAGTTCGAACTCACTGGATTCGTTTCCAATACATAAGTACTGTGTCTTGTCCAGGTTCACTGTTAGTCCCCACTTTTGGTATTCTTCCATTAACTTTCTCATCATATACTCCATGTCTTCTTTATCATTAGCTACAATTACTTGGTCGTCAGCAAACTGTAGTGTATATATGGTAAATCGGTCGTTAAGTTGTATTCCCATGCCGTGCACTTTACGTTTCCAGTTTTTTAGAGCTACTGCGATATATATTTTAAAAAGAGTTGGAGAGATACAACATCCCTGTCTTAAGCCTTTTGTTACCAGGAATTCTTTTGAAAGTCTATTTACAATTTTAACTTTAGATTTTGACCCTTTGTATAGTTCTTTTATCGCTTTTATGTATGTATGATTGATATTAGTTTGCTCTAACACTGTCCATAATTTTTCTACTGGAACGGTATCATATGCTTTTTGTAGGTCCACAAAGGTAACATGAGTTTCTATATTTCTGGCGCTCCTTTTCTCAATTACTTGTTTAAGACAAAAAACATTATCAGTACAAGATCTGCCTGCACGAAACCCACTTTGCTCTTCTTCTTCTTGTTCATGAAAATCATTCACTATTAGATCTATAAGAATCCTACCGTACAATCTACTTAGAGTACTGGTCACTGAAATTCATCGGTAATTGTTGCAATCCAGCATGTTTCCTTTTTTATGTATTGAGAATATGAATGCAATTTTCTAATCATTAGGTACCCTAGGATTTAATTTCGTTTTTCTTAAACAATTTGCTTTTTAGTTTTCTATCTTTTTGTTTTCGAGATTTTGTCTCTCGAGATTTTTCTTTTTCAGTACCTTTATATTTTATTAAGGTTTTGTTTTCCCAGATTTTTTTATTTATTTTATGTAAGCAATGTATAGATTTTTTCACCGTCGCATTCTTTTTGTAATTTTTTTACGTCATTTTTAAAGCAAAAAATAAATAAAGAACTTATAACACGGGGACTTGCAAAATTTAGCCAAGGATTGTCACTCAACTTCCTCCGAAAACAAGGATCAAAGGATTTCAATGTTATTTTTACTGTCAATATCGAAATCGCAATCATCTAAATTATTTTTTATTCTTGTTTTTAAATTTTTAAACGTAAATACTTAGGTTAGTTTTGACACAAGTTTAGACAATTCGTTAACGGAATTCCACTTTCTTACTACTTATACCTAGTTTTATTTATTTTAAATCCTTGATTTTACAACATTGAATTAAATGAAAATCTTTTTTTTTGGAATTCAATAAATATTTTAATTAAAATTGAATTTGATTTGATTTATTAGAAATTTTTAAAAACACAATAATATAGACATAAATTTTAAAAAATCTTTTCATAAACCTAAAACCATTTATATTATTATTAACACAGGGGGCTTCTCGGAAGTTTTGGAACACGTGCCCGGGGCTCGGTTGCTACGCCACTGCTAAAAACTCAGTTTTAACATAAAAATCTATAGTTGTTTGAAACAATTTTCGAAAACGATAAGAGATGCAATTTAGGTGAAATGATAAATGTTGCGCTAAATGTTGTATCGAAATTAAAAATATCTGCAAGAGTTTTCAAAATATCGAAGAAAAACTATTTTTTTTTTTTTGCAAAATTGAATCTGAGGGCACGGCAGTGCCTTGCCAAGTTCGCGCGCTCTACCATCTTTTCTAGAAACATTTCAGCCGATATTTGACCTATCTAAAACTCTACTTCGGAATGAGCTACAAATCTCAAACTTTGCACAGTCGTAGATCTTCAACCCCTCCAAGTTTCATGGAATTTCATAAAGTAGTAAAATAGTTACGAAATTTAAAAAAACGTCGAAATTGGCACTCACTCACTCATTTATAGATCATCAAAATTCTACTGTACTTCCAGACATGCTATAAAGCTGAAATTTGCCAGACTGATAGAAATTATGACCAAACCCCTATACAGGTAAAGTTATGTAAAAGAAATGCTAAAGAGCTGAGCTTTGGCATACTGATAGGAACTATGTTAAAACTGTAGGAAAAAAATTTAAAACACCTAAATTATAATTTACTTCCCTCCCCTATAAATGTAAAGTTATGTAAAATTATCACTGCCCACTTCCAGAAACGCTAGAGAGCTGAGCTTTAGAAGGCTAATAGAAACTATGAAAAAACTATAGAAAAAAAATAAAACACCCCAAAATTCTAATTTACTTCTCCTATAAATGTAAAGTTATGTAAAATACCTTTGCCCACTTCCAGAAACGCTAGAGAGCTGAGCTTTTTAGGACTGAAAGGCACCATGATAAAACTATAGGAAAAATTTAAAAACACCAAAATTTTAATTTACTTCCCACCCCTATAAATGTAAATTTATATAAAAGTAACATTACCCTCTTCCAGAAACGCTAGGGCGTTGAGCTTTGAAAGGCTGAAAGAACCTATGATGAAACCATGGGAAAAAATTTAAAAACCCCAAACTTTTAATTTGCTCCCCTCCCCGCTAAATGTAAAGTTTTGTAAAAGTAACATTGCCTACTTCCAGAAACGGTAGAGAGCTAAGCTTTGTACGACTAATAGAAACTATGATAAAACTATAGAAAAAAAATTAAAAACATCAAAATTTTAATTTACTTTCCTCCCCTTTAAATGTAATGTTGTGTAAAATTAACATTGCCCACTTCCAGGAACACTAGACAGCTGAGCTTTAGAAGGCTGATAGGAACTATGATTACGGCTGCAAATGGCTCTTAGGCACTGCTAAATTGAACGTAAAGAAGTTTGGCTCGAATAGCAAAGTTTAAAAAAACATTTCCAAACTAGTAAGAACCATTCGTTTTAAAATTTGATTTGAAGAACTTGGCTTTACTTTTATCTCAATTCTTTTTACGGAATACCACTTTCGCGTACTTATATTTTTTATACATGAAATGTTTTCGTTATGATTATTTTGTCTATCTTGTAAATAAAGATTATAAAATTTGATTGTTTTGTTTCAGCAACTAAAGACAATGGAATGACGTTAAAGAATATTTTTCTAGGCCTTCTGTTTTTTTTTGTAACCATAGCCAAATTTGTTATTTCTTATGACCGCCATTTTCGATTTATCCATTATTAAATATATTCAACCATGTAAACCAAACCTCATTGGATTATGAAAAATGTGATTTTATTTAAAAAAAAAGCAGTTTTCCGCTTAGTTGGCTGTAAAAGAAATGTCGAAGTTGTATTTGTTGTCATAGCTACATAAGTAACAATCGAACAAAATTTTGAAATTTATTTGATTTTCTTTTTTAACTTGCTTTTTTTACCTTTGGCCAAGAAATAATGTAATTTTCTAAACTTTCTGTTTAATTTAAGATGCTATTTAAGTTAACAACTGAAGCAATATTTAATATTTATATTAAACTAAAAACAAGACCAGAAACAAAAAGCCGATGACAAAGCCTTCAAATAAATTAAAGTAAATGTCCATATTTTGATAAAATTTATATTTAAAAACCTCAAACCTAGCACAGGTACCAAGTACATATCTTAAGCTCCTCCAGCGTTCTTATGACAAAATATCAAACACTCATAAGTCCAATTTTATATCAAGAAACTTCAAAATTAATTGAGATATTTTAAAACTCTTATTTACGTAGATATGACAACAAACACAACTAGGTACGTTATTTAATTCACAGTCAACTAATTGAAAAATCTTTTTGTAATAAAATCACATTTTCCGTCATACAAATTTTGGCTGATTATACAGTTTTGAAAAGCTCCTTTTATTCTCTATTTAATGACGTATAAATCCAATATGGCCGTTATACGAAATAGTAAAGTTGGCCATGGTTTTAAAAAGCTAGAAAGACTAGAATAAATTCGATGACGTCATTTGATTGGCCGTACTTGCTAGTATAAAAATACCAAATTTTAATAAATTTATGTACAACTTGGCGATGATATTTAATTTTTTTTAAAAACGCCAATGTTAAATTTTGCTAGATATATTTTTATTTCGATACAGCATCTGGTTGGGCTCGAAATAGCGCAACTTTTTTCCCATTTAATCAAAATTTGAACTATTACCGTTTCCAAAATCGCCATGTAGATACTTTTATTGGGGACACCCTGTATAGCCTAACAACCGAGACTAACTTTAATCATGACATTGGGTAAATCTGACCACCATTTTGTAGGTTATTTTCCAAATATACTTTAGTCTGTTATGCAAGTATCTTTTACAAGATTTGATATTAATTCTAAAGGCCGCTTGACATGGCTCTGGAACGAAATAGCGAGTATTAAAATAGCGGTATCGAAATAGCGACAATCAAATTAGCTATGTAATGAAAGGGCGACTATCAAAATAGCGATGTAACAAAATAGCGATGTAACAAAATAGCGATTGCAACGAAATGGCGATGTAACAAAATAGCGACTGTCAAAATAGCGATGTAACAAAATAGCTACTATCAAACTAGCGATGTAACAAAATAGCGACTATCACAATAGCGATGTAACAAAATAGCGACTATCAAAATAGCGATATTTCGGTTTCATCTTGGCATATAGTTCGATCAAAGGATTTCTTTCTAAGAAATTTTTTCAAAAAAAACTTTCCTGACTTCTTTCTCGGGATCCTAGAGGGTGTGAATCCAAACCGAACCGAACCAGCATAATTTTCCAAAAAAAAACTCTCCAGACTTCTTTTCCGGAATCCTAAAAGTGTGAATCCGAACCGAACCGAATTCGGTTCAGATCAGTTCGGTTTGGACTCACACCCTCTAGAATCCCGGAAAAGAATCAGGGAAGTTTTTTTTTGAAAAAATAAGCTGGTATAGTCAAAATACCGCAGGATGTAACAGCGCATTTCGGTTTGTTTGGATTTGGATTGGTTTGATTCGATTCGGTTTGGTTTGATTCGGTATTTTAATACATCGCTATTTTGATTGTCGCTATTTTGGTTGTCGCTATTTTGATATATCGCTATTTTGATTGTCGCTTCTTTGTTACAAACGCTATTTTGATACATCGCTATTTTGATACTCGCTCTTTCATTACATCGCTATTTTGATAGTCGCTATTTCATTACTCGCTATTTCGTAAGTCGCTATTCTATACATCGCTATTTTGTTCCGAAGCCGCTGGAGATTATGGTCCCTGACATGACATCTATTGTATACAAATATGTCTCATTGAATTAAATTGAATTTTGTTGTATCGCCAATAGTTAGTTAAATGAATCCACGAAAATAGTGGCATTAGAATGTACAGTCAGGGACTTTTTAAATTGCCGTTGTATTTTTTTCTGTCAAAATTAATCATTGAAAGAAGTAAAAAAATAATAATTTTTAAATATGTGAGTATACAGACAGAGGTAAGGTTTACAATTTTTTTGTTTTGGTTCAAAATACTTTTCCGAATTTCAAATAGGAATATTTTTTATTTTAGAGGGCGGCAATTTAAAAAGTCGCCGACTCTACAATAGGTTTTCCAGACCCCACGATTTAAGCGTGATTACCACGCTTTTCCACTTGCTACCAGACGGCCACGCGTCACGTCAAAGTACATAAGAACCAATTCAGAGGATAATGAGGAGAACGCAATAATAATAATTGTCAAAAAAACGTCAAATTTAGTGCTCGTAAATTAAAAATCAAACAAATTTTCGTGGCTAATCGGGTAAAAATAAGGGTTTTTTTTGTTTCTCTCGTATTTTTCCGTGGGTAGCTCTGGAGATTAACCTTAAGGGATGGGGTCAAAGAACTAATGGACACTAGAGACTCTGTTTGTATGATAGATTTTAAATAAAAAGAGACGCAACAAACCCATCAAAGTCAAATTTATTTAAGTCAAAATCAAAGGATGAAAATAACGGTCCTCGATTTTAACCTTTTAATCATGTTGCTTCCTTACAAACCTTTGGTGGAATATCGGGATGGTGTCTGAGAATATTTCACTGAAATTTTGCGGAAATATGTAGTGCCATTTTGAAAATATCATAAAAAAACGTCTGAACTCCCATAAGACCCAATGTAAAATTCAGCCCCGGAGAACAGCTGATTTTTTCAGGGTCGTGGCCTCTATTTTTGTGTTGGCCTTGCTGTACTCTAACGATGTTTAGAGAGAGACGCACCTTCTGTCCTTGTTAATTCATCAGCGTCGGAAAATAAAAATAAACGATTTTTAACAAGCCCTATACAGGGGGTCTGGACAAACGTGTTTGTTTAAATGTTGCATAATGATTGATGACACTCACCGCTGACAATTCAAATTATTTTAGTGAAACGCCAATGAACTTGGCAAAAAAATAACAACTAAAAAATGGTAATTTCAGTGACTTTGATGGGTTTGTCGCGTCTCTCTTTTGTAAAAATATGTCATACATACAGGGTCTCTTATGGACACCTAATAAGTGTTGACAGTTAACTGTTTCGTCCTTATGGAACTCTTCAGGACACTGCTTGATCAATGTGACACCATTGCCAAGTTAAAATACGGCTTTGTGTCTCACTTTATGTTTATAGTGAGAAAACAGAATCATGTACTCTGCAATGACCAAAAGACGAGAGTAAAACCTCTATATCATGGATCGATGGAAATATCGATTAAAATAGATAATCAATCACGTGACCTACGACACACATTGTCTTTCAGGTCAGATTAACGCTAATTGCGTTTATTCCGCCACTAGGACGTCGGCGTCGCGTCTGTCAGCAAAGTTTAAAGCCATATACTAAAAAACCTAAAATTTAGTACTCGTCAATCAATTAAGTATAGTTAGTTAGTATACTTAACTTAGCAAGGGTGTCATATTGACCAAGCAGTGTTCTGAAGAGTCCCGTAACACTTATTAGGTGTCCATTAGAACTTGGACCCCCGTGAGGTTAAACTTTCAAGCTATCGACGAAAACATACGAGAGAAACAGAAAAAAATCTTATTTTTACCCGCTTAGCCACGAAATATTGCGGATACAACGTACAGCAAGCCAACTTTCGGGTTTCGAGTTTTTTACTTCAAAGCTTTTAAACGCGCCTTGCAGCCTTGTTATAAGAACCTACATAATTTAATAAACATTTTTCTAAAGTTTTTCGAAAAAATTATTTTATCTATGTTGCCACGCTCTTCTTTCTCGCAAATCTGGCAATTCCACGTGTCCTTCGTTTGCCAAGCTTTTCCCTTTTGGAAATTTGGCAGCCCTACTATACAATAAAATTGGTGATATTCAATTTATGGTTTGGCTCGGTTTGTTTCTTAGCTAGTAAATCAAGTTGAACCAAAATTTTGTGAAGCGACCAATCGCTTGTCAATTAATTCAACCAACTTTAAGCTGTACACATGCGAATTGTTGGCAAAAAATCAGCAATATAATATCAGTAATTCTTTCATCTCATTTACTTGTCGCCTAACTATTTATTTGGCCAAAACAAAGCAAATAATTCAAGAGAAACTGCTAAAAATGCGAATCAACAAAATTATATTTTTTTAACTACTGATTAATTAAATTTCTTGTTTGTTGTATTTCGGTGGATGATGCTTACAGTAATGGGCAATGGCGTATGCAGGGGAAGGCAAGAGGAAACAGCGCCCCCCATTTTTACCAAATAACCCCTAGAAAGAGGTCCACCAACATTATTTTTTTTAGATAAGATTGCAATTTGTTGGAAAGCTAATCAAAAAAGAAAAATTATAGTCCAATTTTTTTTGCTATCTGTCAAATATAAAAAAAATTGTTAGTTTTTGAACAAGTCCACAAATGGAGTCTACCAGTTGCAAAAAAAAATTGGGTATTACTAGACCTCTTGTCGAAGGTCCATCTTGTCGGGGGTTCACGGCCTATTTTTTTTAAATAAAGGTATAGGTTTTACTCTAAATAAGACTTTTATTATCTAAAAATCTCAATAAAATTGAAATATGTTTTTAAAATTTTTTTAAAATATTTAACAGATATCAAAAAATAATAGACCATCATTCTTTTTCGATAAGATTTCGAACAAGGTGCCAAAAGTGATCTCATGTGAAAAAAAAAAGTTATATGTTGATTGACCCCTTCCGGGAATCCGTCCAAAAAAAATTCCATCAAAAATATTGCCCGCTAAAAATCTCAACTAAAATTTAATCCGGTAGCGAATTTATTCCAACCGGCTCGTTGTCACTGGATTTCCAGGAAAAATCCTCTTACGATTCAAATTTCAGGACATTTTATCCAGTGGCGCACCCAGGAATATGTCTTGGGGGGGGGGGGGGTCCGAAGCCTCATGATGGCGAATTTTAAGGTATTTTTTGTGTTTTTTCATGAAATATGTAGAAAATATGTAAAAAAAATCTAAGGCTTGGGCCTCGAGGCCCCCTCCCCTGGGTGCGCCCATGTTTTATCGTCCATAGAGGTAGGGCGGTCGCTAGACTACTGGCCGCCTGGAGCAAGACGGGGAATAGCCGCCTGGAGCAAGACGGGAAATATGCCGCCCTCCCTCAGCTTTTTTCCTCACCACTGCAAGTTTTTGCGTTATTTCCTTGCATAAATGGTGTCAGGCACTGAGCCCATAACAAAGTAATAATTGTAAAAAGAATCATGTCAGCATAATTAAGTCAACTATTTTTTTTAAATCCAGTTTTTAGAATACCTCATCCCTACTTTTTTATGGGATTCATAGTAAAAACAAAAACCAAATTTAGATCGGTTTGGTAGTTTCCGAGGTACATACCAGCGTATAGCCTTAAACATTTGTATGGGACTATCCCAGAAAGTTTTGAATTTTTGTTTTCGATTATCTACTTGACAGAGTCGCAGTCGGTTTGAACCAATTTTTTAAAAAGAAATCCGAAAATTATCATCCTCCGTCTTACCCAGATACTGCAAAGTCGAGAAATAGTCTATGGACAAATCAAGTTTCGTGTGCAAGTCATGCCAACTTTCTGCCGATAAGCTAACTTTGTTAAGGGCATCCCATATATCAGGTTTTGACCTGTTGTCATTCTGGTAAATGAGTTTTTTGAAAGATATGGCGGATTCAAAATGGCGGAAAGGCGTATCTATAAAAAAAATGTAACTTTTTTATTTCGTATCCGATTTTCATGGAACAAAGTTTAAAATACTTGCTTTGTAATTTATTTAAAAATGTATTGGTCAGAAAATATGTATTTTTTTGTATTTGTAAAAAAAATAAGAAAATTAAAAAAAAAAGGTAATTTTTTTTTATTTTTTTTTATTTTATTTATAAAACTATTGGAGCTAGAAAAAAAAGTTTTTATAGAAAAGATAGCTATTTTGATTCTTTATTTAAATCTGGTTCAAGTGTTCCAATGCGTTAATTAGTTTATAAGTTATTTCCAAATAAGTGGAAAAAAATAGGGGTCTTTGGGGTATATTTTAAAATAATGCTTTTAATGAAAACCATAAGAACTTTTTAAAAGTAACCTAAATTTGTTTAACATACCTAGCAGATCAGATTTTGACTTATTGTCATTGTGATAATCGCGCCTTTTTTTAAATATGGCGGATTCAATATGGCGGAAAAGCATATTTAAAAACAAATTGTATCTTTTTTATTTTTTATCCGATTTTAATACAACAAAGTTTAAATTACTTGGTTTGAAAAGTAATAAAAATGTGCTTTTTAAAAAATGTATTTTTTTTAATATTCGAAAAAAGAACGGGATTTTATTATTTTTATTTTTTAATTGACCCCCATATACGGACGTCGCTGAAGGGTTTGTCGTTAATTAAACCTCACTGACTTACACATAGTTAAAAAGAAAATTTTATTTCCTATAATAAAGTATAAAATACATTTTTGTCAATTGAGCTTAATTTCTGAGAAAATTGGGAAAAACTTGTAATAGAATTAATTTGTTTGGTGATTTGTAAAAATTGATTTAAGTTGCACAGCCCCGTGAAGTTAATCTGAAGATAAATCTTACACTACTGTAGACGTTTAAAATGAAATTTTATTGTCTCCAATCGAATATAGTTCACAATTTTTAATAGAGAGCTTGATTTTTAAGATAATCGGGTAAAATATTATTTCTTTCATTTTTTTATATTTTCCTAATAAACGGACGCCGCTGGAGAGTTTGTGATTAGCCGGACCCCACTGACTTATACATTGCTAAAAAGAAAATTTTATTTTCTACAATAAGCTGCAAAATAATTTTTGTTCCAAAAAGCCTAATCCGGATATTAGGATAAAATTTGAATAAAATTGATAAATTTTGTGATTTACGGACGTCCCTAAATTGTTATAGATAAAACTACTATTGTCTTGTTATACAATATTTAAAAGGCAATTTTATTGTCTATAACAAAGTGTGTATTATATTTTTTGATATAGAGCTCGGTTTTTGAGAAAATCGGATAAAGCCTTTAATAAACATGTTTTTTTTTTAAATTTATTTACACTACCTCAATAAACGGACGCCGCTGGAGAGTTTGTCATTAGTCGTACCCCACTGACTTATACATTGTTGAAAAGGAAATTTTATGGTCTACAATAAAGATTACTACATATTTTTCCGTAAGCTTATTTTTTAAGAAAATTTGAAAAATATCTAAAAGTTTCAGAATTTGAGGAGTCTGGGGGGTTCTGGGGGATTTTGCCGCACAAATTTAAAAAACTAAAATAATTTTATTTTTAAATTAGATTTTACACATTTTTGATCCATTTCTGTCATTGTGTCTTTAAGGCGTCAAGAGTTACAATTTTAGAAATTCGCACACGACTATATAAGGAGGGGGGATAAAAAAATTGGACCAAAAACTTGCCCGGCAACATCCAAATCGTTAGTCAATGACCTATTGTCAGCTAGGATTCATTGTCAAACTGCGGTCCTCATATTTTGCATACTCAACTACCTCTAGCAACTGCACTATATTGTAAAAACTTTCGTCGATTGATATTCACTTTTAAAAATAACAATAACAACGTTGTTTGATAATGTCCATCAAACAACGATAACAATAATAATAGAAATCACCTGTTTTACTAGACGACTCAGCTGCGTGAAGCCGCGCTGCCCCGCGCCGCCTTATAGGCGTCTGCGTACGGTAATACACCTTCGGTAGTCGTTTTGGTGACAACAAATAAATAAAATATACATCTACATAAGACTTATATACACTAAATTAGAGAAAAATGTTCATTCTATAACTTTTATTTAAACTTCTTTTAAAAATTTTGCTTTGGTGTTATTAAAAATATAGGTTAAATTTTACTAGCTATACAAAAAAAAAAATAAAAATTCAGTTATTTTATTTTTTCTAAAAAAACGAAGCAAAATTTTGAAAAGGTTAATGGAAAGTTATTTTATTGCGGGTGTTTACTGATTCATTTGCCATTTTTGCAACCCTCTACGACTATTTTTAAGAAAAATACATCGTTTTAAAAAGTATCGTGCAAAAAAAAGTGGTGGGGGACATATCTTTAAAAAAACGCATTTACCAGAATGACAACAAGTTAAAACCTGATCTATGGAGTGCCCTTAACAAACTTGGCTTATCGGCAAAAAGTTGGCACGACTTGCACACGAAACTCCCTAAAAACCGACCTTGTGTTTTTAAAAAAGGACACTTTTTAGATTTTCAATTTTTGATTTTTATATCGAAAAAGAGACATAAATTATATAAAACCTCATCAAGGGATCGATTCCAAAAGAAAAATAAAATTAAATCATTTTTTTTGTTTTTTAAGAAAAACCTCTGAAAAAATCAAGATGTGGCAAAAAGTGGTGCTAATTTAAAAAGTTACATTTTACTAAGTCGTTATGGTATTGATGAAGCGCTTGACACTTTGTGTCAAAACTTTTAGTCGCTTGTAAATTGCGTGTTTAAATTGTCAAAAACCTAGGGCATGTCAAATGCAACGCTTCAACAAATTTATGGTAAGAGTGCATTTCCATTTATTTTGGCAATGTCTATGCAAATTTGATGACTCGAAGCAATCGACTCGTTCGCATTCTTTATGTACAGTGCGATCATTTTATAACTGCAAACACACCTGGACCGCTTATCTTAAGCTTTAAAGTTTTTAAACAATCAAGCTATAAAATAAGATTACCTAAAGATTTTCTGGGCATGAAACTTTTTTCTCCATATCAAAAATTAAAAGAATTTTTGATGTCCTTCATTTTCTTAAATTCATTGCCCTTTTATTTTATTTTTTATTCTGCTCAAATTCTTTAAATAATATGAAAGAAATCACAAAATTCCTTTTATTAGTTTTCGAGATATCTCAAAATAAGTGTGACCTTAAAATACATATTTTAACTTTGAATTGAAAGTACGTGTGACGGCTAACGCATGGCGATCGCTTAACAATGATCTAAATTCAAAAGTAAAAGGCGGCTTGCGGCCGCCCCTAAAATCAGCCGCCTGGAGCGGGTACACCTCTGTTCCACCCATTACAACGGTCCTGAGAGCGGTAAAAATATCATATCGATTGCGGCCTATTTCGGTAAAAAAATCAATTTTTTCAAACCAATGTATATTTAAACTTAAAACAAGACTTTAATTGTTGTTCAGGTTTTTGCCTAAGGCGTTAGATGGTCGTATGTATTGCCGATGCCGAGGCCTTTTCGCTTATTTCCTGTATATTTTATTGAAAGTAACAGATTCAAAATGTCTGCCGATGCGGTCGAACTTGTGGTGGGATTTTTCATTACAATTGATGAATTTATGGGATTTAAACTCCAGTTAAATACAAATAAAGTTCTTTACAGAGGCAAGGATATTTAAACGTTGAATTTAATTAATTTTGCGTAAATACTTTACTTTACCCATATAACGACCTATAACTATAAACAATTGATTAATTACGAAATTGATTAAAATGGAAAACGAACAAGCAAGCACAGACATTTTTTTTTCAAAAACAGGACAGGAAGCTTAAGAGGCGAGGTATGATCAAAGGAAAGAATTATGACCGAACCGAACTACCCGTAAACCCTTGCTGCTCTCTTTTTTTTTGACTGTTCAACTGAAGCAAGCAAAAAAAAAAGATGCCAGAATTAAGAAATCAGTTTGTCTTCTAAGGCAGCTTAAGATAAATATAAAATTAGGCGCGTTTCTGAATAAATTATTAAGAATTAAGATTTTTATTTAAGTTTGAAAACGGACTGCCTCAGGGTAATAATTATTTTTGTACCAAGAGTTCATGCTTGCGAGGGCATCAAGGAGGCTTAGGGCAAAAATGTTCTTCACACAAGATTTTTGTACGAACAAAAAAAAATAAGGTGGCGCTAGAGTTCTGATTTCTCCGACCAGAAACGCAAAATAATATTTAAATATTAATGGCTACACAACCTACTGCCTTGTTTGAGACGTTTAATATGTTAGTAAGCACCTCACTCGCCATGGTCCGGTTATCCGGAAGTCCATCGAAAATATCGACATATTCTAAAACGGACAGCTGTCAAATTGTGTACGAGGGCTGTCTTTGATATTTTGCATGTAGGAACATAGATGGCGACACTGATCGAATGTCGTTACTAAAACAACCACAATCGGTACCTAACCTCAGTTCAAAACGCCGGTGCTGTTTTATAGCTACAGTGAATTTTTAAGTAAACAAATCAGTTAAAAAATTAAACCGAAAATATTTTCTGATTAAAACTTTTTCAAATTTCGACGGAGTTTATCTCAACAAGAATGCCTTGCCGAGTTGATTTTTGTTTTTGGTAATCAAGCACTAAATCAATCGGCAGTTTCTCAATGGTATGGAGAATTCAAGCGTGGGCAGATTAGCCTTAGCGACGATCCAAGGTCGGGTGCACCAAAAATGGCTGTCACCCAGGAAAACATAGATAAGAGATTCATTGGGGATTTCAAAGATTCAATTCAAAACATTTTGCATAAGGCATTAGGGGTAAGAAAATTAGTATCCCGCTGGATACCGCATTTGTTATCCGAACAACAGAAAGAAGCTATGGTAAATTGGTGTGAGAAACCTCTAGACCGCTTTAAGGTAAGAAACTCGAAAAACGTGTACAGCATTGTCAGTGGTGATAACTCGTGGATTAACTCATTTGAACACGAAAATCAACGTCAGTCATCTGTTTGGGTATTCCAAGATAAAGAAAAATCAACAAATGTCATCCGCTCTCAAAGTGTATCCAAAAAGATGACAGAGACAGCAGTTGTCTCAAAAGCAGGTCATGTAACAACAATTCCTCTCGAAGATCACTCCCGATTGGTACAACACCATTTGTTTGCCGAAAGTCATCGCTGAGCTTTAAAAAACGAACAAGACAATGGAAGTTTGCACAAAGCACAAAAAAGCCATTGAATTTTTAACTCAAAAAAACTTTTCCGAAAATCAAGGATGGACTGTGTGGTCAAATAGTTCAGTCACCAATCTTGGCAGTACCACAACAACAAGTTAACAACTAGTTTAAGCGCATGCAAATGTTGTTGTTTATTTTGTTTTGCCGGTCGTAAAGACTGACTGACTGTTATGCATACTTTTGCGTTGTCAGTCTTTTATGACCGACAGCACCAGTATATTCACGGCCGTGTCAGGCTTTTTAGACCGACTTTACAATGAATTGTATATGCGTACTGGGATTGCGGCGCTGAACGGTTCACGACAACTGGGCGCCGGGCCAACTGGGCGCCGCCAACTGGGCGCCGGCCAACTCGGCGCCGGACTAAACATTTTTTTTTTGATAAAATGTGTTGATGAAAAATAACATATATTATTTATATAAAAACATCTTTAAAAAATCCTTTACGCAATTTTTTTGAAATTTGTTTTTGTTAAGTAAAGTTAAATCCATTAAGGCGACTGTTGAATCTTGGAAGTTGTAGTGTTTGGTAATCTGGTAACACTACAATTTACGTTTTTGATTACAACAATGGCGGATCCAAAAATCAAAATGGCGGATCCAAAATGGCGGATTTTCTTATTTACTAACCGATTTGTCTCAAACTTAAAGTATTACATTGCTTGAGGTCATTTAACACAATTTTTACTCAAACTTAAAAAAGTCAAAATGGCGGATCCAAAATGGCGGATTCTCTTTGGCAATTAAGCAATCTAATATTTCAAGTTTGGGACAAATCGGTTAGTAAATAAGAAAATCCGCCATTTTGATTTTTGGATCCGCCATTGTTGTAATAAAAAACGTAAATTGTAGTATTACCAGGTTACCAAACACTAAAACTACCAGGATTCAACAGTCGACTTAATGGATCTGACGGCACGGCAGTGCCTCGCCAAGTTCGCGCGCCGTAACCATCTTTTCTAAAAATTTCAGCCGATATTTGACCTACCTAAAACTCTACTTCGGAATGAGCTACGAATCTCAAACTTTGCACAGTCGTAGATCTCCATGGAATTAACAACCGTTCCAAGTTTCATGGAATTCCATAAAGTACTAAAGTAGTTACGAAATTTCAAAAAACGTTGAAATTGCCACTCACTCACTGACTCACTCATGTATAGATCATCAATATTCTACTGTACTTCCAGACATGCTACAAAGCTAAAATTTGGCAGACTGATAGAAATTATGACCAAACCCCTGGAAAAAATAAAAAAACCCCAAAATTTTAATTTACTCCCCTCCCCTATACATTTACAGTTATGTAAAATTAGCATCGCCCACTTCCAGAAATGCTAGAGAGTTGAGCTTTGGCAGACTGATAGGAACTATGATAAAACTATAGGAAAAAATCAAAAAACCCCAAAATTTTAATTTACTTCCCTCCCCTATACATTTAAAGTTATGTAAAAGTAGCATTGCCCACTTCCAGAAATGCTAGAGAGTTATTTTATTAATTAAAACACCCCAAAATTCTAATTTACTTCCCTCCCCTATAAATGTAAAGTTAAGTAAAAATAACATTGCCTACTTCCAGACATACTAGAGAGCTGAGCTTTGGAAGACCAATAGTAACTATGATAAAGTTATAGAAAAAAATTAAAACACCACAAAATTCTAATTTACCTCCTTCCCCTATTAATGTAAATTTATGTAAAAGTAACACTGCCCACTTCCAGAAACGCTAGAGAGCTGAAATTTTTAAGACTGAAAGACAATATAAAAAAACTTAAAAACACCAACATTTTAATTTACTTCCCTCTCCTATAAATGTAAATTTATATAAAACTAACATTGCCCACTTCCAGAAATGCTACAGAGCTAAGCATTGGAATGCTGATAGAAAATATGATAAAACCATAGGAAAAAATTTAAAAAGTCCAATATTTTCATTTACTCTCCTCCCCTATAAATGTAAAGTTATGTAAAAGTAACATTACCCACTTCCAGAAACGGTAGAGAGCTGAGCATTGGAAGACTGATAGGAACTATGATAAAACTATAGGACAAAATTTAAAAGCACGACAATTTTAATTTATTTCCCTCCCCTATACATGTAAAGTTATGTAAAAGTAACATTGTGCACTTTCAAAAACGCTAGAGAGCTGAGCTTTGGAAGGCTGATAGGAACTACGATAAAACCATGGAAAAAATTAAAAAATCTCAAAAATTTAAGTAAGGCATTGCAAAATTTTGGAACAATATACCGCATATTTTACTACTTTAAAAATTAAGTATTATAAAATTCCTTTAAAAAAGAAGTGAAAAATCATAACAAAAACATTTCATGTAAAAAAAGCCAAGAACGCGAAAATGGCATTCCGTAAAAAGAATTGAGATAAAAGTAAAGCCAAGTTTTCCAATACAAATTTCAAAATGAAAGGTTCTTACTAGTTTGGAAATATTTTTCTAAACTTGGCTATTACGGCTGTAAATGGCTCTTAGGCACAGTGCTAAATTAAACATAAAGAACCTTTCATTTTGAAATTTGTATTGGAAAACTTGGCTTTACTTTTATCTCAATTCTTTTTACGGAATGTCATTTTCGCGTACTTGGCTTTTTTTACATGAAATGTTTTTGTTATGATTTAACTTTATTAACAAAAACAAATTTCAAAAAAATTGCGTAAAGGATTTTTTAAAGATGTTTTTATATAAATAATATATTTTATTTTTCATCTACACATTTTATCAAAAAAAAAAAAATTGTAGTCCGGCGTCGAGTTGGCCGGCGCCCGCGGTGCCGATTTGGCCCAGCGCCCAGTTGACCCGGCGCCCAGTTGGTGGCGCCATGTTGTCCCATTCCGAGCACGACCCGATGTACTACCACATTCCCACGAGTAAAATCAACGCGCGGCCTAGAGCGGCGCGAACACATAAAATGGCCAAGGCCAAGGCCACAGCGGAGAATTACTTGTCACTCGAAAACGACTGACATCGAGTAAGAGTGTTAAAGGTTTAAATACAGTCGAACCTCTATAACTCGAACTTAAAGGGACAACTAAAACAGTTCAAGTTATGGAGAGTTCGAGTTATAGAAATACGAGTTAAAGAGGTTAAAATACATAAAAAAAATGCAGTGACCACTTCGAGTAAGAGAGGTTCGACTGTAGTTATATACGGCTGTCATTTTTAAGCCAAATCATATATATATATATATATATATATATATATATATATATATATATATATATATATATATATATATATACCTTCCTAGCCCGCGCAGGAATGGCTATAGTCCAACTTATACCCATTTGTAATGACGTCATTTTTGTTTATCTTTGTTTAGTATATTATAAACAGCGGTGAAAATAAACTTTTTAAAAAAAGTAGTGTCTATGATTCAAATAGGTAGGTAATTGGTTCTGTGAAGTATCCGTCACTGTCAATCAAAAAACATTGATTGGCAAAAATATCTACGACACGTTTTTTTCTCAACTGGTGACGTCATTACAAATGCGTATATGTTAGACTAAAGAAGGTATTGTTTTCGAAGAAAAAAATACTCTGCCAATATATGGGCACCTAAGATCACACTAGGTACTATAGTTATAGTGTAAGTGTGAGGTAATATACCTAAAAACTCAAATATATTTTATTCAACTCCAGACTCAATTACCTTTCGTTTGCCATGTTTTGACTTAAACTTTAATTTTTGAAATCTACCCCCATCCTTTTTTTTAAACTAAAATGTATTTTGTTTAACTCCAGACTCAATTACCTTTCGTTTGATATCACACACGTCATATTTTCACTTAAACTTTAATTTTTGAAATCTACCCCACCCTTGAATTTGGCTTGTGTTCAGTAGATTTTGTTCATTTTTAAATGGGACCATCTCGACCCACGACTTAGCCTGGGTACCAAATATCATTAAAATCGGGCAAGCTGTTTTTGAGTTATGCACGTTGGACAGACATACAGACAGACAGACAGACAGACGGCGCGACAAAAAAGTTTCAAAATCATCTGAAACGCAAAGATATATAAACATTTTTGAAATCGGAGCAACTTTTATTTTCTCGAACAAATTAGGATCACCATAGCTCACACTATAGTATAATAGTCTGAGCTAAAATCGGGTGTATTCCTATCCCTCATCCTATCCTAGCAACAGCATCGTGACGTCTGTCCGTGTGTGTGTGTGTGCATGTTTGTCCGTAACACGATAGCTCCTAAACCGCTAAATCGACTTGCATAAAGCTTTCAGGTAAAATAGTGCAATACTGTTAAGAGCTGATTAGATTTTGGCCAAAATCCATTAATGCTAATGACAGATTTTCGACAGTTTAAAAACTGAAAATATGCTAACTTCTTGACAATAATTCATATTATTATTAAAAAGGAGCTTCCGTTTCTGAGATATTTACAAAAACTGTTTTCCAGGCTGACATAGCGTTGAGTTTACTTGGAGTGTGTTAATGGGCTAGGAAGGTATCAGATCCATCACGGATCTATTAATTTTAATTTATGGTTTGTGTGGATATAATTTTATTGTAACGAAAAAAGTTCGCCTATATTGCAATATACAATTATATAAATATTAAAAACTATTATATACAGGTCAAAAAAATTAGTTAAACATATGACCAAAATGTGGACCTAGTCTATAAATTTGGCACTTAGCATTATTTAGTAATACATTTGTTAGAAATGACGTCGAATCAATAACTGTTTAAATTAGCAGTTATTTTTAACATCCGCTAGAAGCTGGAAGCTTTTGAAGAAGAAGACTATTCAAGCTTTTCTTTGGGATGAAATGGTCCGCGCGCCGCGCCGGATAATAGATATATAAATATAAAAATCCAAAATGTATTTTTCTTTTTAGCTCACACATATACTATACTATAGTAGTGTGAGCTATGGTGATCCTAATTTTTTCGAGAAAAAATAAGTTGCTCCGATTTCAAAAATTTTTATATATCTTTGCGTTTCAGATGATTTTGAAACTTTTTTGTCGCGCCGTCTGTCTGTCTGTCTGTATGTATGTCTGTCTGCCTGTCTGTCTGTCTGTCTGTCTGTCTGTCTGACTGTATGTCTGTATGTCTGTATGTCTGTCTGTAACGACCAACGCGCATAACTCAAAAACCGCTAGGCCGATTTTAATGAAATTTCGTACCTAGACTGGGTCTTGGGTCGAGATGGTCCCATTTAAAAATGAACAAAATCTACCGAATACAAGCCAAGTAAAAGGGTGGGGGAAGATTTCAAAAATTAGAGTTTATGTGAAAATATGGCGTGTATGATATCAAACGAAAGGTAATTGAGTATGGAGTTAAACAAAATACATTTTAGTTTTTTTTTCAAAAAGGGTGGGGGTAGATTTCAAAAACTAGAGTTTACGTGAATATATGGCGTGTGTGGTATCAAACAAAAGGTAATTAAGTCCAGAGTTAAACAAAATACATTTTAGTTTTTGCTTTTTAAGGGTGGGGGTAGATTTCAAAAATTTGAGTTTAAGTCAAAACATGGGATGTGTGGTATCAAACAAAAGGTAATTTAGTCTGGAGTTGAATAAGATATATTTCAGGTTTTAGTTTTATTAGCTCGCACCAGTGGCGTATATAGAAAAAAGTTTCGGGGTGGGCCCGAGGCAGTTTTGGGGGGGGCCGAGACCTCATGAGCCTGTATTTTATGCTATTTTATGTTTGTATTCATTAAATATGTGGAAAATATCGAAAAAAATCTTAGCTTCGGGGGGGGGGGGGGGGGGCGGGCCCCCAGACCCCCCCATATATACGCCACTGGCTCGCACATACACTATAACTATAGTACCTAGTTTGAGCTTAGGGGCCCATATATTGGCAGAGTATTTTATAAGTGCACAAAGAAAATAATATTATAAACAATTATAAAAATAAAATAAATTAAAATTCAAACCAAAAAGCACAATCTCTTCTAGACCAGTATCCGCGAAATTACGAAGGGTTCCCAACACAAAAATGGCATTTCCTTTTTGGGTTGCCAAGCTGATCCATTGAATGAAGAAGGCTTTAAAGCTTTTGGATTTAACTCTCAGATATTGAATTTAAAGAAAAAAAACAATTTTGTTAGGCTCATCCAGACGAACTAGATACCTGTTGGGCCAATTTAATATTTTTTTGTTTCTTCGTTATCTATTTTACAGTTTTTGTTTAGAATTGACTTAATAGAGTTTCACTTTCAGAGGAAGCGAAGACGGGTCCTTTTTATAGGTACTGTAAACAGTGTGAACACATTCGTTTAATTGTTAATACCTATAACAATCTTCAAAGTTACTTAAAGGCATTCAAAGCCAATGCAAATTTAAAAAGTATGTCAGTGTTTAAACAAAAATATTATTAATCTATTAAGTTAAAGAGTATCGTAATGTCAAATATTTTTATTGTAGTGTAAGTACGTACTCATTTTTACGTGGTTTAATTAGGTACTTTATATTTTTATGTTAACACCTAATTTAATTTTTTTTTTTGTTACTTTGAATGAGGTATGTGATTATATAAATTTTTGAGACTAATAAAATAAATTGAATCCCTTTCCTGTATCCAAAACTAAAGATTTTTATTTACCTTATAAACTTCCTATTCATTCACCGTCTTCAAAAGAATATCTGGATCAAAAGTTTCAAATGTTGTTTAAACTGTCAATGTAATATCGAAACCATACGTTATAATCAAAATGTTTTTTTTTATATATATTTAGAACTTTAGCCGCGCATTAGTCTACCTCGTTATCCGAATTTAATTATTTTTTACACTAATAAATAAAAAATGTATTACTATATGTACTACTCACTATTGAAAAATGAACATTTTATTTTCTATTCACGCACAAAATTACGTGTTCTTTAAATTCACTGATTGATATTAGAAACTTTTCTAAAAATGTTCACCAAGTACTTTCTTAAAATTAAAAGTGTCTAACAAAGATAATCTGTCTAACTGATATCTTATCCTAAATATCCGTTAACACATTTACTTTTGTTATTATTTAAAAGTATTTTTCTGATGACTTTTATTCAAAACGCGAAACATATTACTTCATAAGAAATTTGGATTAAAGGGACTAAAAGCAATTTTACACAGACTGTCAAATGAATATGCGCACACGGATCCGCATGCTTCCTAATCGACCGGCTGTAGTCTACTGTTTTCCCAGTTTCGTTTGGAAGGGGCCCTGCGCGTTATGAAAATCAGTGGCGGGACAAGACATTCCGGGCCCTTATGCCGGCTCCAGACCAGGGCGCTACAACTGGAAAAAGACAAAATGAGTTTTTAATCACAAATTATGCAAACCAAATGCCAAGTTCAGGCCAAGGCGACAAAGCACAAGAAGAACTTGCGATAAATCAGCATCGAATTTTATACAGAGTAAATTGACGAGCCATTGCTATATAGGGGAACAAAGGGCAATATGAGGTACGTCGCTTAAAATTAAGTTGGCCAGACATGTAATCTTTATGTTTTCACTTTTAGTTTGGGCGACTTAAAACTCCACATATTTTTTTTTGAGATTGGACAAATATTCACCTACCCACTAAACACAAAAACATTTTAATAACGTAAAAACAATGTATAAGTTAAAAAAATAACGTTAGGTTGGATGTTAGTTTTAACGTCATATTCATAGTAAAAAAGAAGCTTGATAACCCGTGTTCTGACGTTACAAAAATAATCTTATGTTATTATAACGTTTTTTTAAAGTGTTTTTCGAAGGTTAAAAAAATTTTGATTTTTAACAGTGGAAAATAAAGGTTTTTCTAACATTGAAAAATAAATGTTTTTTTAACAATGAAAAAATATATTTTTTCCAAATATCTCTAAAGATAAGGTAACATAAATAACGTAAATAAAATTCTTCTATTTTAGAAACGCAGGGCAGCAACAGCCTGTTACAAGTTTTCGTGAACTCGACACTCAGTAAAAGAAATTCGGATCCGTAGCTTCTGAAAATAAAATTTAAAATTATATGTAAACAATAATTTTGTAGTAAGTGCCTCGCTCTCGTTCTCATTAATGCTCAAATGAATACAAGGCAAACAATATTCAACTGAATGCTCGTTTGAAATTCGCACTCTGATCGGATGGGGTCCTGTGCCGAGGCATTCGTTTGGTCCCGCTGCGAGGCTTGCGAATTCTGTCACAAATGAATACGCGGCTTAAGGTCCGGCGGCTAATTATTCGCGGTGAATTGTCGCATTCCCTGTCTGATTAACTGTAACCAATGTTTACAAGACCTTTAGTTATATAATCAAAGCTGTAACGTACGTATGCGATATTCCATACAAAACATTTTTTTTTTTACTTTTGTTTACTTTTCTAACCTAATTTTGTGATGCTTCATTTAAATCAATGCATATATATTTGTTATTCTTTAACTATACCATCTTTTCCACACAACTGGTGTATATTCCTATCAAAATATGTATTCACTATCATTATTAATAATTGTGCTTTTAATTTGTTATGTTTTTATTACAAAAGGTAAATATTTCAACCAAATTTGCACAAATTGTTTCTGCTACCGACTCGTATGAACTCGCAGCGAAATGCAACTAAAAATGGCGTTGGCCCGTTCTGGTAGTGGAACTCTGCGGCAGCACCCTCTATATTATATTTTTTTTAATGCTTAAAATCAAAACATTTATTAGCTTCATATATCTTAAATTCAACGTTAGAAATGAGATCTAGAAAAAAAATTATAAAAATAACCATATATTGATGGTATTATTTTTAATGTTAATAAAATTATGGTTTTTTAAATATTGGTTTCTTAACGTTATGAAGAAATATATTTTTGGTAATGCTTTTACATGATATTTTCGTTAAGATTTTCAACAAGTTTTATTAATGTCAAAAGTTGACTTAATTTAACACAAATTTGTGCTAGAAAAAATACATTTTTTTTCAACATTTATTTAACGTTTTTTACGATTCTGTGCTTAGTGTGTATTTTGCCCCGAACCTATGTGGGGAAAAATGGGATAGGGGCGGTTATGTTATTTAAAGCAATGTTTTAGTAGAAAATGTTTTGTTTATTAAAAAACTAATCAATATTAAAATATTTATCAAAAATACAAAAATTTATTATTAACAATTAAAATTATTATTTCAAAAACTAACAAAGGAATACAGCCCTCTGGTCAATGCTATTGACTCCTGCACACTAATTATGAGTATAACAGAGTACCCCGTTTGCCGAGAGTTAAATTAGTCATGGGGATAAACCTCTGATAATTATTAAGGTATTCATTCTTGCACAGTTTAGCTAAAACTGCGGTACCCCCTTTTACCCTCGTACCCCATTTTGCCCGCCTTTCCTCTATAGACAAGGCCAACTAAAATAAAAACCTAAATACTTGTACAGTCGAACCTCTATAACTCGAACCTGAAGGGACAACCAAAACAGTTCGAGTTATGGAGAGTTCGAGTTATAGAAACTCGAGTTACATAGGTTAAAATACATGTAAAAACTGCAGGGACCGCTTAAAAGGTTCGAGTTATAGAGGGGTTCGAGTTATAGAGGTTCGAGTTAGAGAGGTTCGACTGTATTTACTAAGATCTTCATACTTAGCACAAGACCAATGTCTAACTAATGGAGAAACCACTGATGGGTTAAAGTGTACGTTTTATGTCAGCAGGTCAAATCAAGGCCGACAAAAAAATACAGGCCACGACCCTAAAAAAATCAGCTGTTCTCCGGGGACTGACTTTTACATTGGGTCTTATGGGAGGTCAGACGTTTTTTTATGATATTTTCAAAATGGCACTACAGATTTCCGCGAAATTTCAGTCAAATATTCTCAAACACTATCCTCATATTCCACCAAACTTTTGTAAGGATGCAAGGTGATTAAAAGGTTAAAATCTTCAACATTTAGCATTTTTTATTTTGAATTCAAATTACCCGCCATGTACCGCATGCCAACTGTTATATTTGACAAGTATTTGACTTTGTCATTTGTGTTTGTCACAATGGCTTCTGTTTTATATTTAATTTTTGTGTAAGCTAATGAAGCGGCTCTGAGAAATTAAGGATTACTATACATTTAAACAAAATTGTTCTGCAAGAATATAGTAAAAACAATCTCAAAACCGGCTTTATTTAAAATATTTAAAAAAAAATCAAATATTCATAAACCGTCATTTCAACTTCAATATTTTAAAGACAATCAGCTGTGTCGTGACGTGACCATCAAAAAAAAATCAGCCCCGGATGTGACGTCAATAAAGTGGAGGATCGTGGCTTGTCCGTTTTGATAGCCCTGGTCAAATAAGCGTAAAGATTTGGGTCACGCTATCGTGTAAAAAATTTTGTTAAATGACCTCAAGCAATGTAATATTTCAAGTTTGAGACAAATCGGTTCGTAAATAAGAAATTTTTTAAGTTTGATGACTGTATTAAGTGTTCTCAGGCACTGCAAACTTTCAAGTTTGAAACAAATCGGTTTAAAAATAAAGAAATCCGCCATTTTGGATCCGCCATTGTTGTAATAAAAAACGTAAATTGTAGTGTTACCAGGTAACCAAACACTAAACCTACCAAATTTCAACACTTGACTTAATGGATTTAACTTTACTTAACAAAACCAAATTTCAAGAAAATTGCTCAAAAAATTTTTTAAAGATTTTTTTCTATAAATAATATAATATCTATTTTGTTATTCATCTGCACATTTTATTGAAATTTTTTTTTTAATCCGGCGCCGAGTTGGCACGGTGCCTAGTTGGCCCGGCGCCCAGTTGTCCTAGACCGGTTCAGTTGCAATTGTAAAAAGTTGTCCCTTAAAATTATAAAATGGACTATAGTTGTTATTTAATGCGGCCCTCAGACGATCGGTATTACTGACAGTATTAGCTCATACATATACTATACTATACTGCCGTCCTTAGTAAGACCCACCTATCTACGTTTTCACTTATTTTGAGAAAAGCGAGTTTAAAGTTTAAATGCTTGCCAAGAGTTACATAGTAATATATTTTTTTTTGTTGGTAAATATTTATGGGTTTCTAATAGCAATATCTAAGTAATAAAACAAAAAAAAAGTTAAAAATTATTACCTATTTAAAGCCATTTTCGGTCCTATTTCATTTTTAATTTTTTTGCAGATAGGTGGGTCTTACTTAGGACGGCAGTATAGTAGTGTGAGCTATGGTGATCCTAATTTTTTCGAGAAAAAAAAATTGCTCCGATTTCAAAAATCTTTGCGTTTTAGATGATTTTTAAACTTTTTTGTCTCGCCGTCTGTCTGTCTGTCTGTCTATCTGTCTGTCTGTACCTAGGCTGGGTCTTGGGTCGAGATGGTCCCATTAAAAATGAACAAAATCCACCGAAAACAAGCCAAATAAAAGGGTGGGGGTAGACTTCAAAAATTAGAGTTTACATAAAAATATGGCGTGTGTGATATCACACGAAAGATAAATGAGTCCGGAGTTAAACAAAATATATTTTAGTTTGTTTTTTTTAAGGGTGGGGGTAGATTTCAAAAGTTTAAGTTAAAACAAGGCTTGTGTGGTATCAAACGATAGGTAATTTTGTCTGTAGTTGCATGAAATATATTTCAGTTTTTAGTTATATTAGCTCACACGCACACTATAACTATAGCACCTAGTGTGAGCTTAGGGGCCCATATATTGGCAGAGTATTTTTATATATGTCTTTGTTAACAACTCTTGACAAACAAAGACATAATAGAGAATTATTGAAATACAGCCAGGCTATAATTGTGCCAGGCACTATTTTGACAAATTCACATTGAAAACTGACAGTTGATTCTTCGAAATTGACATACCAAACTCGAATTTAAAACTTTCGTCATTTATTTTCAATTAATAAAAGAAGGCACTATTTATTCCGTTTCATATAGGAAACAAAGGCCGTGCGTTCAAAGGTCACAGCTGATATTACAATGTGAAGGTGTCCAAATTGTGCCTGGCACTATTATAGCCTGGCTTTATTGCGTGTGAGGGTCGCTTAATATAAAAAGCACGATACACTAAGATACGGTATGTCAGGCATATAGTTGTTCAAAATTTGGTTTAAATCGATTGGCTAGTTTTAAAGTAATGACTTGGAACATTGTTGAAAAAGGGGCCCCACATTAGTTAAGAAAAGCCCCAAAATAAGGCACTTTCATTCTTATGAGCTGGCCGTACTTGTGTGCAAAATTTCAAGTTAATATGTTAATTCCTTGGACACTTATCGCCAATCGTGGAAACAAAATTAAACATTAGCTGCATGCAGAGTTGTCAGGTACTTGAAGTACAATACTTGAAATTGTAAATAAAGTACTTACAAGTACTTCAAGTAAATCTACAAACCAATAATTGTAGTTATTTGAAGTACATTTAACAATGTCCTTGATTTTATCCAGTAAATTACTTCAAGTACACTAAAATGTATTTCAAATATATTGGAAGTACTTCGAGTACATTATAAGTACTTCAAGTGCATTCAAAGTAGTTCAAGTACATTCGAAGTATTTCAAGTACATTCGAAGTACATTTAAGGTACTTCAAGCACATTAAAAGTACTTGAAGTACAATAAATTGTTCTTACTTGAAGTACAATGTAGACAGGTGAGATATAACTTAAATGCGCCGAAGACAAGTGGTAACCTCAGGGTTTTTATCAACTTGGCAGGGACGTCCGGTATTTTAGCAACCTTGATAGGTACGTCTTAATAAATCGCCCAAAAACGTAATATTAGGTACACACTTATCCAAAGAATAATGCATATAGGCTTTATTATTTGCACGCACCTTCATTACTTCGTGGAATGTGAAATTGAAATTAAGTGTCAGAAACCACTACTGCACAGTCATGCCATCTATTAAGGGGTGTAGGTAGTAAGACTTGCGGCTCGATTTTTGGGGATCCACCAACTCATAGAGTAGCAGACGGAATTTTTACGTTTGATTCAAACAAGTTTTTAAGCAGTTTTGTAAGAATGCATTAGGTGGACTATTTTCAAAATAGTATTTTCTATGAATGATTTAGAAATTGTCGGTAAGAGCAGTGCCCCAGTTGCACGATCAAAAAAGAAAAATGGCAAGGTTGGGTAAGTGGGTCCCGGTTTTAAAAGATTTTTTGGTTGGTCTCATTACAAAGTCAAATATAGTTGGATTTAAGCAAATGTGATCTATTTGGAACAATCGTATGCAATTTAAGTAAAAAGAACTTAATAAATATATTTTTATTTTAAAATTATTGCCTTTTGGGAGAGGCCCATTTACGCCGGATTTCGGTGTAACTGGAACCTATATTGCAAAACTGTAAAACATTAAAAACAATTCGATGCGACTGGGTCAATTTTGCAACTTTTAGCTTTTTGTTGAATATAATTTTATCTCTTTCTATTATTATGGCATTAGTATGTAAAATGATACAATATAATTTTTACATATTAACATACAATAATATTTCAAAAAATTAATCCTCTCAGGTTGAAAATTTTACAAACTTTTTTAATAATAACATTTTTGATGTTTTAATTTTTTTTACTTCTGTGACATTTTAGACATCTTAGATATTTTTTGACGTTTCTTGACATTTTTTAACATTTTGATATTTTTCCAATTTTTCTAATTTTTTGACATTTTGGTCATTTTTTATATTTTTTACTTTTTTATAGTACTTTAAGCCCTCAAATGTATTTGAAGTACAAACATTTCAAGTACAGGTACTTAAATACTTAAAGTACTTAAGTACTTCTATTGTAATTCAAGTACTTCCATTGTACTTCAAGTAAAAGACTTGGGGCAAATGAAGTACCTACTTTTATAATGTACTTGGTAATTAAAATACATTTGAAAATAAAATTTACTTAGGCCTTCAAATACTTTTACAAATCTTAATGTACTTGTTACTTGTACTTCAAGTATGTTCATAATGTACGTGTGACAGCTCTGGTTACATGTCGATTTCGCTATTCTGTCATCTACATGACGTAATGCACGGCGAAAACGCGTTTAAGTCCGTGTTGCTGACATACCGTGTCTTAGTACCCATATCTACATAAAAAGTATAATATTAAACAAAGAAAAATTGGTTTTAATAAAATATAGTTTATAACAATACAAAACGGTATTAAAGATATTACAGGAATCAGATAATAAAATATATGTCATTTAATATCAGTGACGTTTATCGTCACACTCCATGGTTTTCTGCAATGGCCACCCGCGGTCACGTTTCTAGGAGATGACATGATAAACCGTAATAAAGGTTGTCCAGCTAGAGGAGAGGATGAGCTTAGTGTGTATCGGATAATTGCCAGTTTGGTCGTTCAATCTAAACGGTACCAATCAAAGAGGGTTTTGACATAAGTCTCTGTCATTTCATCGAAACAAGCGTGTCGTAAACAGACAAGAACAAAACATTTCCTTATAAACGTGGGAATGGGTGTGAACAATGTCTCAACATAATGAATGGGAACAAATTTTATAATGTTACTTCGGCGCAGAAATATACACTTACAGCGGTATTTACTAACATGGTTTAAGGTTTAACTTTTAGGTTCATTTGTGAAACGTTTTAACTGAATTTCTTTTAATTTTAATAAAAGTTAATGGAATTTTTGACTAATTATAACTACATAGGTTATATCGCAATGGAAAAAAACCGGTTTAAATAAGAATCTGCAAGGATTTCGTAAAAAAAATGGAAAAAACGGAAAAGAAATGGTTTAAACTATAGGTTTAAGTTTGTAGGGAACGAGGTTTAAGTGAAAATGCAGCGATATTTAAGTGAATTACTTACATTTTTCAATTTACAGTTACTTCCCAAACTTGACTTTGTCGGAAAATGTGTTATAATTTCGTAATTTTTATTTTATAACTTGCACAAACATAACGAAACTGAGAAATAAATTTTTAAATTAAATAAAATGACGTAAAAGTGACTTGACTGACACTTGCTGTACTAAGTACTATGATTGTCATCTGCTGTCATCTTGGTGCACGTACATCTTAAATATATCTGTATTGCTAGAGCGTATTAAAACCATTATTAGAAAATGACTGCTACAAGCGTTCCGCCATATTGGATTCAATTGAACACAAAATGGATTAAGAAAGCCAGTGATGTATATAAGGGGGGGAACCCCCCACCCTCTTAAGCTAATAGTTTTTTTAGAAATTTTTCACATATTTCATGAATACAAATATAAAGTAACATAAAATATGGCCTTATGGGGTCTCCCCCCACCCTCAAAACTGTTTCGGCCCCCTAAAACCTTTTTCCAAATACGCCACTAAAAAAAGCAAACGCTTTCAATAAAATTTATATGTATATTCAGTTGATTTAGGGTGGAATTTATAGTCGAGCCTTAAGGTCGGACGTTTGCGGGGCGTCCTCAAAGATTTCTCAGCGTTTTCATTTTATAAAGTTTTCCTTAAGAAAGGTTGAGTCAAGGAAGCGAATGAGCTGGCTACATTGACATTTATATTAATTTTTTATATTTATGACAACTTTTAACAATTTCAGCTAATTTATCAACATTGGTTTAAATAACAGTTTTTAGCTGTGATAAAAGTTTCGTTAGAACGAAAAAGTTTGATTGTGAAGAATGGTTTAAAACTACAAAAAATCCTACAAAATAAAAAACACATGAATGGAATTACCTACTTGAGAAAACAGGGGACAACAAAGGCCTGAAAGAAAATGTATTTGATGATCAAGAAATTTATATAGAAAGCCTTTTCAGTATCATGAAAAAGCCAAATTAATGTTTTAATGCAGTTGAATATTTACTTCAAATATCATTTGTACGAAATCTGGTTAAGTTAAATGTTGTATTTTATGTTTATATGTATTAAATGTTTTATCAAAATTAAATACAATTTTTTGACTTCATATAAAATATTTCTTTATTTGTTAGATAATAACTTTTTTGAAACTTTTCCAAATAGGTATTTGGTGGTTAGTATACAATTCAACATTTTTTTTTTAGAAAAATAAATAAACTCGCGGATCCAAAATGGCGGATCTTCCCATTTATGAACCAATATGCACTTTGCGATCTTTTAGGTCGCAATTTTTTGACTTCATATAAAATATTTCTTTATTTATCAAATACCAAATTGCAAATAATGCAAGGACCTAAAACTATAAACAACAAGTGAAATTAAAGAAAGAAAAATAAGAAAAAAGCTTTCTGCTTCGGCCGGGGATCGAGTTACCTTTGACAGTGGGAAAGAAGAATTTAGAGATCAGTTGAATGACTTGGTCGGGTTAATACCCTAAGAGTCTCTCGTTCTTGTATTGAGACACCGCAGCCTGCATAGGTAGAAGTTTTCCGAAAAATGTATGTATGGCTTCGGTAGTTCAGTGGTGGAATGTTTGCCTAGATAGCAAGAGGTCCCGGGTTCGATCCCCGGCCGAAGCAGAAAACTTTTTTCTTATTTTTCTTTCTTTAATTTCACTTGTTTATAATTTCTTTATTTGTTAGATAATAACTTTTTTGAAACTTTTCCAAATAGGTATTTGGTGGTTAGTATAAAATTCAACATTTTTTTTGGCGGACTTTCACATTTCTGAACCAATATGCATCAAATTCGGAACTTTAGGGTGTTTCAGGTCACTTATTATGATTTCTAACCTCAGCTTAAAAAAAATCAAAATGGCGAATAAAAAATGGCAGATTGTCCCATTTATGAACCGATTTGAGTCAAAGTCGGAACTTTGCGATCATTTAGATCGCTGATTATTATTTTTAACTTAAACTAAAAAAATCAAAATGGCGGATCAAAAATGACGGACTCTCCCATTTATAAACAAATGTGCTTCAAATTCGGAACTTTAGGGTGTTCAGATCCCTGATTATGATTTCTACCTTAAACTTAAAAAAAATCAAAATGGCGGATCCACAATTGTGCCTTCCTATTTATAAATCGATTTGCCTCAAACTTGAAACGTCGTGGCGCTTAAGGTAACTCAGTACAATTTTTGACTCAAATTTAAAAACATGAAAATGGCGGGTTTAAATTGGCGGATTTTCCCATTTATGAACCGATATACTCGAAACTCGAAAATTTGGGGTGTTTTGGGTCGCTGATTATTATTTTGTTGTTCATTGTTACAAGTGATTTAGTAACACCGCGGTGGCACACCGGCCTTTAAACTTTTTAGTACAAAAAAAAACTGAAATTTAAAAAAAATTAAACTTTTTTACAAAAAAATCTGGACTTTTAAAGCAAAATATTTTGGTATATTGGTTCATAAGTGGAAAACTCCGCCATTTTTGATCCGCCATTTTGATTTATTTTTAGTATAAGTGAAAAATAATAATCAGCGACCTGAAAGATCTCAAAGTTCTGAGTTTGATGCAATTCGGTTTATAAATGGGAACAGTCACCATTTTGTATCCGCTATTTTGATTTATTTTAAGTTTAGGTTAGAAATCATAATCAGCGAACTCAAAATACCCTAAAGTTCCGAGTTTGATGCAAATCGGTTCCTAAATGGAAAAATCCACCATTTTGTATCCGCCATTTTGATTTATTTTAAGTTTAAGTTACAAATCATAATTAGGGACCTGAAACACCCCAAAGTTCCTAATTTGATGCATATTGATTAATAAATGGGAAAGCCCGCCATTTTTTATCCGCCATTTTGATTTTTTTTAGTTTTAGTTAAAAATAATAATCAGCGACCTGTAAGATCGTAAAGTTCCGAGTTTGATGCATATCAGATCATAAATGGGAAAATCCGCCATTTTGGATCCGCCATTTTATTTATTTTTCTAATAAAAAAAATGTTGAATTGTATACAAGTCACCAAATACCTATTTGGAAAAGTTTGAAAAAAGTTATGATCAAACAAATATATTAGATGACGTCAAGTTAAATAAAACTTTAAACAATTAATAGTAATATCGTAAAACAAAAAATCTCCGGCCAATTATCCGCGGCGAATTGTCCCCTACTCTACTTGAGACTTTAATAAAATTTCTGTCTAAATTTTCATTAATATTACAAAATATGTGAAATTTAGGTAGCTCCCTATTTATTAAACTGTCTTTATCTATAAGGTTTAAAAATTGATTTTTTCAACAGCCCGCTTTACTTTTTAATCTACCAATTAAAGGAAAAACCAAATTGTTGTCTTCCTCAACTAATTATTTAGTTGCAAAAAATCTCAAAAGTAACCGTCACAAATTTTTTAAACTAGTGCGCATAATCAGGAAGCGAACTAACAACAGAAATCGTTATTAATTTATATTTGTATTTTGTATTGAAATAAATAAATAAATAAATATTTTTTTTAAATTATATTAATTTAAAGATTATTTGCAAATAAACAAATCGCGTGTGAGTTTATTTGGATTTTAATCTGAAGATCGTTTTTTTTACTTTCCTCGTCAAGGCAAATATCGTTTAAAAGCTACATGCTTAAATATAAAAGAGATGAGAATTTAGTACTAAACGGTTTATCCAGCCTTGTGTACATTGCCCTAAAAAACTCGCTCTAATAGTTAATTGAAGCTAAAAATCGTATAAAATTTTGTCATATCGTTCCTAAATATGATCAAATTTTACATTTTTAACAAATAAATTAACAAAATCTTGATTAAAACTGTTTGGTTTTCACTTTCTCCAACGTCGATCACGAGGATAGGAGTGATCCCCGTCTGGAACACGTCCTGATAGTCAGGAACAAATGTTCCATGCCAATCCACGACCGGACCGGTTTCGACCTTTTGGGCCATCCTCAGGTGAATGTAGGCGATAGCTCCGTGTAGAGCATAAGTTGTGTGAAACCACCAGAAACAACCACTCCGAGGGAAAACACCCCTACCGGCATTGAACCATACTGATGGTTTGAGGCTTTCGTTGGGAACTTGTTAAAACTGTTTGGTTTTCACTTTCTCCAACGTCGATCACGAGGATACGGGTGATCCCCGTCTGGAACACATCCTGATAGTCAGGAACAAATGTTCAATGCCAATCCACGACCGGCCGGTTTCGACCTTTTGGGCCATCCTCAGGTGAATGTAGGCGATAGCTCCGTGTAGAGCATAAGTTGTGTGAAACCACCAGAAACAACTACTCCGAGGGAAAACACCCCTACCGGCATAGAACCATACTGGTGGTTTGAGGCTTTCGTTGGGAACTTGTTAAAACTGTTTGGTTTTCACTTTCTCCAACGTCGATCACGAGGATACGAGTGATCCCCGTCTGGAACACGTCCTGATAGTCAAGAACAAATGTTCCATAACAATCCACGACCGGACCGGTTTCGACCTTTTGGGCCATCCTCAGGTGAATGTAGGCGATAGCTCCGTCTAGAGCATAAGTTGTGTGAAACCACCTGAAACAACCACTCCGAGGGAAAACACTCCTACCGGCATTGAACTATACTGATGGTTTGAGGCTTTCGTTGGGAACTTGTTAAAACTGTTTGGTTTTCACTTTCTCCAACGTCGATCACGAGGATACGAGTGATCCCCGTCTGGAACACGTCCTGATAGTCAGGAACAAATGTTCCATGCCAATCCACCCTCTTTGTTGTTTTGTATGTGAGCAACAAGGAGTTAATCGCGATTAGACCCATAATCGCGCTTAAGTGCTTACGGTGCATATGAGGGTTAGTAAATACTGGTGTTAAAGTTTAACAGCTCAACCGAGTGCACACTACGTGCATTCTAAACGGCCAAGACCACAACCGGCCGGCGTTCGATTTGAACTCACTCCAAAGTAAATAGGAGAGCAGAAGCTTTTCTAGTATTTTGGAAATCCGGAATCTTCCTGGATCCTTTTACTTTTAGTTTTTTTCTCGTGACGAAATAAAATTAGTTTTTCATATAACTTGAATATTGGGAATATTATCTATTTAATATTTTACGGTTTTTGTTAGTTTAATTTCTACTTGCATGAATCTCGAAATAATTTCGTTGCTTACGTAATATGTGTTTTTCTCATATTTGATTGATTCATTGGAAGGTAACTTTTCTTAGAGGAATGTGCGTCTTTTAGAATAAATCATATAACAAGCATCATAGCTGACAAAAATGTTCTTAATCATAAACTATGTAAATATTACGAAAACTAATGTACTATTTAATTACCGCTTTGTAATATTTGACATTAATTCTAAAGTATAGGAATTTTTCCTAACTAATTTGGATGTTTCATCATATACATAATTTGTCCTCGTGTTTCTGCTTAGTCTGATATTAAGATCATTCCTGAATTTACCCGTTCTTCTTTGATTTATTACCTTCCCAGCCCTTGCATCAATAGGTATAGCTAAAGCCGAAAATGTGTTATTTGGGTGTATTTTGACCTACCTTAGCAATTCGACACTGTAACGAGTTAAATAGATTTTTGTCAAAATCCAGGTATGCTAATGAGTTCTATTTGAATTTTTTTTTAAATGCTAACTTTTTAGCGGGACCTTGCATCAATATTTTGGAATGTAGTAGAATGCATTCTTCTGTATTCTTTATGTACTAACCATAAACTTCGTAGAAGCGTTCGATTCTAAGATATTTACAAAAAACTGTTTTCAATGCTAATAGCCTGGAGTTCACTCAAAGTGTGCTAATGCGCTAGGAAGGTCCCTGTGTGGCAAGTGAGTTACGACACACTTTCCCTTCAATAGTAGGTATAAGTTAGAAAAAGTTTTTTTTTTGTATGTGTATCGATATGCATTCACTACCATAAGCTAAATGGATACACTTGTCTAAACAAATGGTACATGTGCCTGAAAAATGTATAGATAATCCGAACCGGTTGCTAATATGTAACTATGTAACTAAGTTTCTTATAATTGCAATTGATCTTGACCTTGATCATTTTCTGCAACTTCTTGCACTTTGTGATACTTCATGTCAATCGGTGGTGCAAGTGAGTTATTTGACAAAGAATAAAAAATATTTGCATTTGGTTAAGGTTAGGTTATTAGGCAAATAATTAAAGTTGTTCTTTCTCCAATAAGCGTAATTTTCATTAAAAAATTAAAAAAGCTATACACCATTAAACCCTGCCATACATACTTGCCCCATCCTTCCCTACTATATATTAAGAAAATGAGCATTGTAAAAATAATATGGCAAAATAATTGGCAAAATAATTGGGAAATAAAATTATGTTATGTTAAAAATACCATTTATATTTAAATCCCTTTTTGTTATATGTCCTGAAAATATGCCAAAAAACAAATAGCTGCGTTGCCATAAATTTTACTTTTTGTTAACCTATTCTTGCATGTAAACAATATTCAGAGCTGTCAGGTGCTTCAAGTACAGTACTTGATATTGTACTTCAAGTACTTACAATTACTTCAAGTACTGTACTTGAAGTACATCTACAATCCAGTAATTGTACTTGGTACTTGAAGTACTTTTAACAATGTACTTGGAAATGTACTTGATTTTGTCAAGTACAGTACTTCAAGTACATTATAAGTACTTCAAGTAAATTCAAAGTACTTCAAGTACCTTCAAAGTACTTCAAGTACAATAAATATTCTTGAAGTACAATGTAGATATAGGTGAGATATAACTTTAATGAGGCGAAGACAAGTGGTAACCCCAGGGTTGCCAACTATCCGGTTTTTTTATCAACTTGGCAGGGAAGTCCTGTATTTTAGCAACCTTGATAGGTACGTTTTAATTAATCGCCCAAGAAATCGTAATATTAGGTACACACTTATCAAAAGAATATTGCCTATATAGGCTTAATTATTTGCACGCACCTTCATTATTTCGTGGAAAGTGAAATTCAAATTCAGTGTGAAAACTACTACAGCAATCATGTTATCGATTGAGGGGCGTCGGTAGTACGGTAGTGCAGGTATATTGCACTTGCAGCTCGATTTTTGGGAATCAACCTTCTCGCCTTGCAGCAGACGTAATTTCTACGTTTGATGGAGGTTGATTTAAAGAACCCGAAAATTTATTTAGTCTGACTAGATACGCCTTAAAAAATTCATTAGATATTTAGGTTTGTTATGCTTATTTATTTACTTTGATTTAAATAAGTTTTTAAGCAGTTTTGTGGGCTATTATATAAAACTTTCTATTAGTGATTTAGAAATTATTGACGGTAAGAACAGTGCTATAAGTGCTCCACCAAAAAAGAAATAAGGCAAGGTAGGGTATGTGCATCCCGGTTTTACAAGAGTTTTTTGGAGGTCTCATTACAAAGTCAAATATATTTGGATTTACACAAATGTCGAACAACCGTATGCAGTTTGATAAAGAAAAACTTAATATATTTTAAGAATTTTGTCTTTTGGGGTAGGTCCCATTTACCCCGGGGTAACTGTGACACTCCTATTGCAAAACCATAAAACGTTAAAAACATTTTCATGCGACTGGGTCAATTTTGCAGCTTTTTGCGTAATAAAATTATCTCTTTCCATTACCTTTCTATGGCATTTGTATGTAAAATAATGAGTTCGAGAAAAAATTAATAAATGCACTTTAGGTATATAAGTAATACATATTTACATACTATTAAATCACAAAAAATAAAACCTTATACATATTTTACATTTTTTTACATCTGTGAAATTTTTTTACATTTTTGACGGTTTTTGATATTTTTTAAAATTTTTTAAAAAATTTTGTCATCTTAGATATTTTATGAAGTTTTTGACATTTTCTACTTTTTTGAAATTTTTTAACATTTTTGAAATTTTTTTGATATTTTTGGCATTTTGCTCATTTTTTGACATACTTAAAGTACTTGAAGTACTTTTATTGTGAAAGTAAAGGACTTGGGGAAAATCAAGAACTTTTATAATGTACTTGGTACTTGAAGTACATTTGAAAAGAAAATGTTCTTAGAAAACTTATAAATGGAAACATGCCATTTATATTCAAATCCAGTTTTGTTACAATAAGCATAAACCGTGGCAGGTGAACCCTCTAACTGCAACTGTTACAGCAACCAAATTCGCTAGTGTTGACGTGTTACAAAACTGGTTCGCGAGCACGTTCGAGTCGCTCGCAATGCAAATAGAGAAGATAGGTAAATGTTTGAGGGTGTACTTTGGATTCATAGTTGATTCGTAGACGCCATTTTTCGATCAAACAAATATAAATACGTGAGTTGACATTGCACTGCGAGCCCTCTTTGAATAAACTGTTCGGAACAATGGGATCGCGAGTTTGACAAGAAGCAAAACATGAAGAAATTGAAACAGTAACGATTGTTGTAACGATTGCAGTTATAGTTCTGTAATTTCAAAAAGCCACAAAAAAAAATAAAGCAAAAAACTGGCGCGTGCCACTCTAATCATAATAACCATTTTGGGATGATTTGCAGGAGTCTGTGCAAAAATTGAAGCACGGCTAGGTATACATTCTTTAAAGTTAAAGTTTGAACATTCTTATACCATTCTATAAGTACCTAATTTCTTCTCGAAATATAAGAAAGACTTTCGAAAGGTACCACCTGCATTCTTTAATACAGGCATTTTGGCGGCCATTTGAAACACCACAAACAAATTTGTGGACCATGGTGGAGAAGAAGTGGTGGTATCATTAGAGTCTGCGGTTTTACAGGATCCAAACCTTAAGCCTAAAAAATTAATTGATCCATGACGGAACTGACACCTTCCTAACTAGCCTATTATCACACTTCAAGTGAAGCCTTGAAAACAGTTTTTTGTAAATATCTCAGAAACTAAAGTTCCTACGAAGTTTTTGGTAATAACACGAATTATTGAAGAAAATATAGTCTACTATATTTCGAAAACAGTGTATTGAGACGATGCTCCGTTAAAAAGTTAGCATTTTTTAAAGTTTTTAATTGTCAAAAAACTGTCATTAGCATTAATGGATTTTGACCAAAATCTAATCAGCTCGTGAGAGTATCAAATAATATTTTGCCTGAAAATTTTATGAAAACCATTCAGCGGTTTAGGAGCTATCGTGTGACGGACAGAAATAATATACACACACACAGACAGACATCACGACGATATTGCTAGGATAGGTCAAAATATATCAAAAAAAAAATTTTGTGTGTGCCTAAGACCACAGGGCTGAAGTGTAAACTTCAACAAGGCGAAATTAATAATATTGGCCCATAACATATTCTGCAAAGCGGACCGAACCGAACTCTTCTTTGTACTGGCCTTCATCTGCATCATCGTATCGCTCGCTGAATGTTTCTCACAGTTAGTCGACTCGAGCTGACTTCACCCGAATGAGCGTTACATTGCCGAGCCTGACGGCTCAGTTCAATTCACTACCCACAAAAACTGCTAAACCCGCCTAAAGAAGTTTACACTTCAATAACACATTTTTGGCGTCATCTCAAATCGTCTAAAATAATACCCTCTTTCTTGCCATTGCTACGCGGGCTGGGAAGGTAAAAATATCCAAAGGGCAAGGCAAAACTTTTAAAAACACATTGTACGAGGAAAACTCAAGATATTATTCTTGATATGTACGCAATTCTCAGTAGAAAACTACGTAAATCGTTTCAGAATATACGAACGTATTACACAGATTACAGGGGCAAGCTACATAGTATATAGTACCTATCTATTAATTATTATTATACGCACTAAGCAGCAACTTTTAATAAACGTTTTATTTTACTTGACTTTACACTATAAACAGTTCCCAGTCCGGCCCATATTCTCTTTTATTTGTTTAGGATTCCTTAATGGGTTTCACACTTCAAATTTTATTATGGTTTTTTGGTGACTTTTTGAATTGAAAGAACTATACACGGTTCGCTCGGTAATGAATACGCGGCTTAACACCGAACCGAATCGGCCTCTATTTGCTATGATACCATTTGAAGTGAATTTACGTCACAAAAAACAATCTAGGCAAATTTAACTGTTTCGAAATAATAAAATTCAAAAATGTAAGATCAGACCGTATCAGATTTTACTTAGAAAACTTATTGCCATAATAACCAAAGAAGTAATAACCTTAAAAACATAAATGCTTTTTTTACGTTTTTTTAAAAAAACTTCAATGTAGACCTATTAACATTTATAATCGAAAAAAAAGCAATTTTTCAAAATTTTAGTGATTTACAAGAAATTCATAAAAATGCCTGGCATTAATTCCAATGATAATATGATGGCCCGCCACTGACTAAATTGAAATTAAGGAAAAATTTTACTCGTTCGACAACATTTTAGAAAAAATTAATTATTTCAATTTAAACGGACAACGGTCTATACGAATAATACAAATTATAATAATATGATTCAGTGGAGTAGTCAAGCGGGAGATCAAAGGTTCATATCCCTAGGTACCTGATATTATGGTTACCTACCTACAGCTCAACTGCCTTTTCTCAAAGGCTCTTTAGTTCTATAATTTGACTCTTTAATAGGTGAAGTGAAGTAAAGTTAAGTTAGGTTCGTTGGATTCGTTTTTACTTATTGGCATCTCCGCTTATTGCATACAATTTTCCAGCTGAATTCGGTGGACACCAAGATAATCTGACTGGAATTCACGCGGACGCGTCCGGGACAATCACAACTCATTTACTCTGGGTTTCTTTGTGAATGCTAAACTATAACTGTACATACACTGTAAGCGGCCTAAACACCAGGCAACTTACAGTGGCAATTTAGCGACCCTGTACGTATCAGATATCTTTAAGATGCAGGGACATGCACGCTAAAAATATTTCGTTTTAAACCAAATTCGGTACAATCTTTTTATCACATTTTAGCTTTTTAGTTCTGTAGCACCTTGAACAGCGGACAAATAAGAGGTATACGCACCATCCAATTGGCAGGGGCAATTTGACGTCCCTGCATCTTAAAGATATCTGATACGCACAGGGACGCTAAATTGCCACTGTAAGTTGCCTGGTGTTAAGGCCGCTTACAGTGTATGTACATTTATAGTTTAGCAGATTTTAGCGCAGGAAATATACACTGCGATTTTATTACTACGGAAGATAGGAAATTCATATGCCATGAAAAAGCTAGAGTTTTTGGAAATCGTTTATTCCCCTAAAAAATATATAATTATTTCAGTTCAAATTGTTTGTCATGTGTCATGTCGCTGCATTAAGTATAGAATAATTTTGACCAAAATGTCATAACAAATAATACTTGCTATGGACCATTCCCAAAAACTTTTTTTTCATTACATGTAAATTTCCTATGTTGCATAGTAAAAAATTTGCACTGAATACTGTAACCCATTTTGTATTACTTTTATTACATAATAAGTACAATAAGAAGGAAGAGCGAAAAAATATCGAAACACAAAATATTAAAACCACAAAATATCGAAACTACTTTTAATCAAACTATAAAATATTGAAACCACAAAATATCAAAACTACAAAATAACAAATCACAAAATATTGAAAATACAAAATATCGAAAATACAAGATATTGAAAACAAAAAATATCAAAAGCAAAAAATATTAAAAATAAATATTTTGAAAACTTTACGTAACCTGACCCTAACATAACCAGTCCTACCCTAACCTAATCTAACCAAACTAATCCTAATCTGAACCGAACCTAATCAAATCTAACCTAACCAATCCATAACTAACCAAACCACAACACTGCTTATAAAGTTTGGTTGGGTTTGGTTCACTTTTGTTCGGTTCAGTTCTGTTTTCAACATTTTGTAATTTGGATATTTTTTAGCTTCGATAATTTGTGTTTTTAATATTTTGTAATTTGATATTTTATGTTTTCGATATTTTGTGTTTTCAATATTTTGTATTTCCATATTTTCTATTTTCCATATATTGTAGTTGTAAATATTTTGATATTTAATATTTTGTATTTTTTTCAAAAATTATTCGCCCTTCTCAATAATAATCAATAATACATAAAGGATGATTGGTAAGCAAAAAGGGGTTATTATAATGTTTATTACATAAAAACATTTCAAGTATATAAATGATAGTGGCAGAACTACCATACAGCAAGAAATCGGGTTTCAAAGAGGCTCGTGCTATGTAGGGGGAAGGGCCATAGTGCTCCCATAGCATTAAACTGCGTCAACAATTTTTTTACATTTTGCTGGGTATGAATGATACTATGTAACGTGTCATTTTTACGTTTAAGGCAAACGGTACATATTTGTTTATTTAGGTAAATAATCAAGGCTCTTCGACTCGTCTTTCTGTACACAAATTAAGGGTATTTTATAGAGCTAGGTTTGGAGGTTATATAGTGTCCAGAAAGTTACCTTATAAAGGAGGCATTCCATCGAATTACTGTGGACACTGCGCACATCGTATTATTTGGGCATCGTAATTGGAACTTGAGATCACAGGTTTCGGGAAAAATCACATAAAAACTTTTGTTGTTTATCTGTAAAATTTCGTAATTTTCTTCGACGTTCATGAAAATAAACAGCTGTTCTGCTGGGGAATGGCGGCGTTGCCGCATCACAAATGGTTTCAGTAACAGGAAGAAAACATTTAGATGAACATTTCATTCGCTTATGTTTATTTTCGAGGATAGCCCGAAAACATATTTGGGTCCACGGTTCGACCAGGAACAACCGAGGCTCCGCCCACTTTGATATCTTTATTAATTTGATAAGGAGAAGATAAAATAAATACGAGTAATTAACTTTTGTAAATGGGAGATAAACGAGGGATAAAAACCAGGACTAAAAGAATAAACAAAATCGTATTTTTATATTATATAAATTTATATATAATCATAGTTAAATAAAGTTAATAGCTAACTCAGTCGGATTGAAGGGTTGTGTAGGGCTAGCTAGTGGTGAGTTAACATCTGAACACTCTTGTGCCGAGTTTAAGCAGTAGTTCAGTGTGTATTTTTAGGTTCAAGTTCAGAAACAACTTTATTAATGTAAAAATGTTTTACAAAAATGGCGTCAAACCATATGAATCTTAGAGAAAGGAAACTTTTGACTAAAACTGTAACTAAAATACAACTAAATTCTACACTTAGTATAGCTTTACTCATATGGGAATTGGTTGAGTGTTCGAATATTCCTGGGTTTGATGCATGCTCTGATCTCCAGTAATTGATTTTACAGTTGATGGTTTCAATGCTGAGCTTCTTATAGTCTGGCTGGTTATTTTCCTCCTACTTGCTATGCTGGCGGGGGTCCGGTAGGCAAATGTTCGGTCTATGTATGGAGGGTGTCTCGATGTCCTTGTTATAAAAATTTCAACCGTGGAAATAGATCCGACAACACCTCATGCGCAGGGTACGGAAGTATTAGTGTATTTCATCATTGGTTAGTTTGAAAACCGCGGGTTTTTTTCTTCAGGCTCGCAAACTGGAGTTAGGGATTTTTCGGCGAGAGCGTTTTTTTTATAAATAGGTTTGCATCCTTATTTGAATTTAACCGGGAAAATTAGGTTGTTACTGTCCCCACCAAATCTACGAACGATTTCCGGCAACTTAATTTTTTTGTGTTCTTGACAAAGTGTCTTTTCTCTTTCCTAAAGAATTTTGGCTGGGCTGGTGGCCGTCTATTGGTGTCGCCATTGTTTTTGTGGTTATTGGCACTTATTGGCACTGCAGTAGTTGCAGATTATACCAAAGACGGTATAACTGTGAGCCGTCGTTGTTTAGGCGAATCTTAAGTGACGCTCACATCCTCTGAGAGGGATTTAAGGCGGCCTACGCCATCTCTACGGAAAGAAGCGTAATAAGTTCGATTTTTCTTTTATTTTTATTTTTTTAATTCTTCAAGACAATACTTGCCTCCCAAATTGTAATTGTTTTTCGTGTGAAATGTAATTTTACTACAGCAGACGTGTGGAATTTTTGGAGTTTTTTTATATTTTTTTTAACCACTTTTTGGATAAAAACTATATATTGTTTTTTCCTTTGGTTACAGCCCGTCCATTCCATCGACGGGACAGTTTTGCTGGTGGAACGAGGTTCGAGCCAGTTGTAACCCTGGGAAAGGTACGTTAGGATTATTTTAGTTCATCTGTTTAAATCTACTTTATTTTATTGAGTCGACGTGGGGTTCTTGATTTAAGTTACTCGGTGTAGGGGAACTTCGTGCAAAACCGACGAATTCCAGGAAACTGAAACATTTCATTTTCCACAGGGTTTTTATGCTCGGGCAAGGATCCAGCAACAGATGGAAGACCCTGTGGTACCCAGCATGATGTGCTAAGCGAGCACTAGGGGAGGCGCGGCAGAACTGGGACCGGTGGAGTAGCGGAAGATGTCTGGTACAACAAATCCAGGTTCACAAAACAAAACACCCTCTTATTCACTCATAAAGTAACCAAGGACCAAGGTAGGAGCAAGCTTTACACTTAGTCCTTTTTTTAAATAATAATTTATTTTGTACAATTTCAACATTGCTTGTAAACGCAAGGTAGGGTATGACGTCATACCCAAAATTTTGCGGCATAATTATTAATTTATAATTTTTACTGTACAATTGGAGTGTCTTGCTATTTTGGCCCTGACTTGTTCCATTTCATTTCATTTTTTTTTCCTATTTCATGTTTTTGGTAATATTGTCCGGTTTACCATTAAAATATACAAGATAAACTAATTTTTGTGTTATTTGTACAATCCGATGAACCAACTTTGCGGAGACAAAAGAGAGATGAGGTTATATTTTTTTTGCGGTTTCCTTACATTGTTTTACTTTATGGGGAAGATCTCGGACTGGGTTGCTGTCTGTCTCATTCTACCCAACGTAGAATGATGGCAGCAGATACTTGGTCCAGATCTCCCCTATGACGGAATGATTTTGGAAGCATATTTTGTTTAACATTCATTTATATAAGTGAGTCTTACACTACTGACTCAAATGTAGGTACACTGTGACCTGTTGGAAATGTGCATCTACCTATAAGGAACTTTCTATTTGTGTCATTTTTGATTCATTTAGGAATCTTTTAGAATTTTATTTTGTCAATGAGTCAATTTCTTGTTGGTTTTTCTTAATTATACAAATACTCTGGAAGCCTCGGAAGTAGGTAGAGTTTCATTGTTTGGCTACAACGTTTGGGTTGAACTGTATTTCAATTAAGATCTTCTTTGTAAAACATTGATATTAAAACACTGTGGCGCTTAAAAATTTCTGAACTCTCCCCTTCTCCACAGTATAAAAGTTACCGGGCATATCAATGTTTTACCTAGCTGCAAAATACAGTTCTGCTTCTAGATATTTGTTTAATTACTCAGTAATTTGATTTTAGTGTCACAAATTGGCACAGCGTTATTGTTCTATTTACAGTGTCACAAAATGGCGGCAACGTCTTTTAGTTTGCCACAAATGTCACCCAACGCATTTTAATTGGCCACAACTATAAATAGTCTTTTTACTGTGAGAATGCTTTTTAAATACAACTTACTGTAATAATATTGAATCTTCAGTGTCAGAACTTCAAAACTTAAGTCCCCCAGTAATAAAAACTGAGTCCCGTAGTAAATGAGTGATAGCAAAATTTTTGATATTGATCAGCCCTGTACTAGAAGGTTTTGCTGTATAGTTGTTCCACCACTGCTCGTCTTGCATTTTAGTGCAGGGTCTGCCCTGGGAAGGGTTTTAATTTAGTGAACTGTCTGTCCTGAAAACTACTTTAGGTTTGAAAAGTGTTTATTCTGTAATGTGTTATAGTTCAGTGAGGTGTATTTATCTATCCCGGGGAAGTGTTTTAGTTTACTATTTTTCCTGATACTAATTGACAATATCACATTCTATATAAATGTATCTTTATTAGTAAAAAACTTGGTAAGTATTATAATTTGTTTATTATTTAATTTTCAAATATTTGTATTTTGCTGTTCTATGAAAATTAGCTGTTGATGGTAAAAAACTTTGTTTTTGTTTAAGTAATTTATTAAGAACCATTCCATATAAAATGTTGGTAGTTTTTATCAATCTTGTAAGAAAAAATATTGACAATAAAGATTTACTATTTGACGATATTTTTCTGCAAAATTTGAAGAAAAATTATACCAATATTTAGATGGGAAGGTCCTGAAAAAATTACATTTTAAACAAAAACATACTTTGTACCATCAGCTGATTTTGATTTATTTTTGACAGAAACAGCTGATTCATTTAGAGAGGGATCAGCTGATTTATTTTGACAGAAACAGCTGACTCCAGGGGAGATTGATCTAGACAGAGGAATAGCCTTCTCTCTTTGTGTTGCCAACGGTTTAACACGTAGTTTGCATTTCTTCCCTTTGGTGTTCTGTGGGAACAGATGGAAAAGTGTAAGCAAGCGGAGTGAAAGTTGTCTTTTTAAAAAAATATTTTTAGAAAATAAATAAATAAAAACTTAATAAAAACTGCTTCAGATTTAAAATAGATATTGGGGTGTATTTGGCCAGGATATGTAAACGTCAATTCGTTATGGTTGTGAGTAAGTAACTTTGTGTCGCGAGAAACACGCCTTTTGGACGCACCTCATTTTAACGTTAAGAAACTGACATTTCGGGGGCAATTCTTTACATTTCAAAAAATCTGGTGAAATTTGAAAGAATGTGAAAAAATCTGGCGGTAAAGATTTCTCGTTTAAATAGCAATTTTTAAACTTAAAACCTTACCTAAAAGGCAATTTCCCACGTTGTTAGTTGTAGCTTCACGATATAATATATGTTAAAAAAAGGCCTAATTCGTTCTAAATTTTTAATTTAAAAATTGCAAATAAATTTGGAGCAGAAAACCACTAACCACAGAAACTGAAAAAAACAAAGAATGTCAACAAAAAATTGAGAACTAACTAACCTGTATAATAATATACAAGGAGTATAGCGCAAAAATTAGTTCAAACAAACAGCTATGGGATGGAGCTGTTGAAATTTCATTAATTGTATTAGGACTTTAACATGGGGGTGTCCAATTTATTTCTGTGGTTAGTAATCTGTGCTATTTATATCAAACAAATTACGACGGAGCTTTTTACAAAACAAATTACTGTGTTTGCAACTAAATCAATATTTGCGCACATTTTAATATAATTATGGATCCTCTTTTATGTTTAGGATCTTTATTTATTAGGTAAGTACCTATTTGATCTCTTCTTTAAAAAGTCTTAGTGTTTCCTTCGAACATGAAACCCCGAGCGGCACACTGCATTTACAAAGTGAAACACTAATTTGTTAAGGCTTCTTTACTTAGATTTTGCCGCAAAATTTGGTTTACCATAGCTATGACACGGTGCCACTTTAATACAATATCAACTATAATTATTTATTATTCAAATATTACATTTTGAAAATTTTATAATTTAATTTTTCTTTGCCTCCTCGATTTCCACATATCTTTGTCTCGAATATAATTTTGGTTAGTAAAATATTAGTCCTCACATTTCTCACTGCAATTGCAGCTATCGTTAATCTGAGTCGATGCAGTAGCAATCTGCCACGCCGTTGTTATCTTTAGTAACCACAACAGATGTGATTATTGGCGAAGGTTTAGTGGTAATTTTTATAAGCTACTATACTTAATTGACCTAGTCATTTGCAACTAACTAAAACTTAAGTCCTGTTTCAAATGTACATTTTTGTTTTGTTTTAAACATTTGCGATTAATTTTGTAAAGATATTGGTAAGTTTTGCTTCTTAAAAATAAATTATTATTAAAATTAAAAATAATAACAGATGGCAGACTTCCTGTTTGCCCGCACTTAGAAAAACGATAACTGCAATGGACTGTAGATATTTTAATTAAGGAAAGCGTGAACAAACATAAATATATTGATATGAAATCATGAAATAATTAAGGTCCATAGGTTAATTGTTGGTACCACACAACGGAAATCAGAAACAAAGCACTCACCAGTTTGCAGCCAATTTCTCCACGTTCCAAGGGGCCCCTGTCTTGATCTAATGATGGCACCACGTAGCTGAAGGGCTGAAGTTTCTAGTTATATGCTTCAGTACACCAAAATCGAGCACTTTTAAGTGTAGAAATTTGAAATAGTTGGAGAAAGAAATTAACACGTCATTTTCTCGAGGCGGTCGAAAAAAGATCTCACTGATTCTTGGTGCGCATGTCCAAATGCGCGAAAAATGTACTCTGTCCGTCATCCAATTGTGTGGTTTTAAAATTTACAAACAACCGCGAAATTTAGCGGGAGCTAAAATAACTGCCCTCCAAAACACACAATTTTAGAATATCAGCCGGACAGATATAGATATAAGAAAAATGATCGACCGATAATTATAAATGAATGAAAAACAGATAAGTAGCGTAAGTTTATTTAGAGATAACGAAAACCCGAAAAAGTCAAAACAAACAAACAAAATTAAAAAAATAATAATAATAAAGAATTACCTATTGTAATAATTGACTTCAATAGGTAGAAAAAATTAAAATTACTTTTAATGCGGCAAGAGGCACAGTTTTACAACTGGCCGCTTGTAAACACCGGTAGCCGTTTGTACCTTCGCTACACGCACTTGACCGTCTCCGCCGGGATGCAATTCAAGAACCCGACCGACTGGCCATTTCAAAGGTGATTGGATGTGATCACTCGTTATGATAACCAAATCATTTAATTTGATATTTGGGGACGAATCAGCCCACTTGTGTCAATGTTGTAGCGTATGCAAATACTCTACAGAATACCTTTTCCAAAAATCATTATGTAGTTATAAGGGTGGACATTTCCATGATGGACAACTTCTGGTCGCCGACTACTCGAACAAAGTGAGTTTTAAAACTTTTGACGCCAGCTTCTGCCAGGCCATTGAAATGTGGACTGAGAGGAGGTCCCAGATGCCAACGAATAGAAAGTCTGGTGGACGCAGTTCTTGCGTAATCAAGTAATTGGTTACGAAACCCTACAAAATTACTGCCCTGATCTGACCAGCATTGCGTCACGCTTCCACGTCTGGAAATGAATCGATGGAATGCACCTACAAACCCTTCGGTGGATAGCTCCATGGTTAATTCCAAATGCACGCAATGTGTGGCCGTACAGACAAACACACAGACATACGATTTGAAAGCTTTACAACCACGGTAACGATGAGGAATCACAAGGAAAGGTCCACAAAAGTCGATAGCTACACTCGAAAAAGGTTTAAGTTGATTGATTCGATGAGCGGGAGTGAACTCATTATGGGCGGTCTATAGGGTTTAGGGTTGATTCTAAAACATTGCAAACACTTGGATATGGTTCTTTGAATTGCCCGTCTGGCAGGTAATATCCAAAATTGCTGTAAAAGCAGATTATGTAATGTTTTAAACCCAGGATGAAGGTATTGTCGATGAGTGGACTCGATAAGAAGAGTAGTTAAACGATGGTTACTCGAAAGTAAGACGGGGTGTTTTGCAGAATAAGGCAAAAGGTCAGATTTTTGTAATCTGCCACCGACTCTAATGATATTATTTTCATCAAGAAAAGGTGAAAGTTTTCGAAAAGGTTTCGGTATTGGTTTATCCCTATATAACGCGGAAAAAAGCTCAGAAAAGCAAGAACCTTGAACGCGTTTGATAAGAAGGTGTAACGCACTTTGCATCTCACCGGTGGTAGGAAAAACAATATTTTCTAAAATAATTTTTTGGTCCGGTGGCTTAGTGGGTTTTGATAGGAATGGTTTTGAAAAAGGTTAACTATTCGAAGAACATAACAAATGATACGTTGAATTTTTGATATAGATGAATATTTGATAAGAAGCTGATCTAAGAAGTTATCGTCAATTATCGCATTGCAACAGACCTTTGGCTTTTCCTCCAGATTAATATCTCCGAAATCAATCGGCATTTTTGATTTATGAAAATCGGGCCATTCGTTTTCGGGAGACCACAAAAACGACGGTGCGTTCCACCACATGTCATGTGAAATGAGCTGTGAAGGGGTGGCCCCTCGTGACGCAATATCGGCTGCATTTAAAGCAGAAGGAATGTAGCGCCATGAGTTTGAGGGAATGATTTCTTGGATTCTACTGACTTGATTTCCAACAAAGGTTTGCCAGCGATTAGGAGGGGATGAAAGCCAATGCAATACGACTTGCGAATCGCAGAAAGTAACGATATTTGTAAAAGTTATTTTTCCTTCATAGCTAGATAAAACGAAGTCAATTAATTCGCTTAAAAGAAATGCGCCTAGGAGTTCTAGCCTAGCCAAAGTTTGTGACTTTATAGGCGCGACCCTAGATTTTGCAGATATGAGAGAAACAGATATATTGTTTTCCTCTTCTACACGAAAATATACGACGCCGGCGTAGCCTCGAATTGAAGCGTCACAGAAGCCGATGATTTGACAGGTATTGATTTTTGACAGTTTGATTTGTCGGGGTAATTGAAAATTGGAAAGAAGCGGGAATTCAGAACGAAGTTTGTTCCAAGAGTCGATGATAGAAGAATCTAGTTCTTCGTCCCAGCCTATTTTCGCTATCCACAACTGTTGCAAAATAAATTTTGCTTGTAGCAACAAGGGACAAAGAAAACCTAAGGGATCGAAGATTGTTCCTATGATAGATAAAATAGAACGTTAGGTTGGGGGTTTGTCCTTCATTCGGCATTGATAAGAAAAAATGTCGTTTTTTGGATGCCATTGAAGTCTTAAAACTTTGATAAAGTGGGGTTCCTCCTTGTCAAAAGAGAGAGGGATTTGACGATCGGATTCTGGCAATGTTGCCAATAAATCAGGACAATAGCTTGCCCATTTTTTAAGTTCAAATCCTCCCGACTTCAACAAATCATTGAGTTCCGTTTGAAGGGAAAGAGCTTCAGAAAGCGAAGGGCTAGTTCCCAAGATATCGTCGATGTAAATTGACGTTTTTAGAACAGTACTAGTCATAGGAAAACGTTCCTTTTCTCTCTCTGCCAGCTCATTTAAGGTACGCATGGCTAGAAAAGGTGAGCATGTCATGCCAAAAGTGACAGTAGAAAGTTCCCACACTGAAAGTGGGTCCTGTGGAGAAAACCTCCACAATATCCTTTGATAAGGACGGTGATAAGGATTGATAAGGACTTGACGGAACATCTGTTTGATATCAGCAATGTAGGCAATAGGATTAAGACGAAACGTAAGGAGTAAAGAAGCAATATCCTTTTGAAGTTTCGGTCCAGATAACAACGTGTCATTGAGACTAATATTCTTTGGGGTGACTGCCGAACAATCCCAGACTACCCTTAATTTTATACTTAAGCTTTCCGGCTTTAGTACGCAATGATGTGCTAAAAAACATGATACGTCGACTTTTGGTTGACTAGATAAAACTAAACTCATATGATTAGAATCGATATAGTCTTGCATGAAACTTGAATAGGCAGTGTACAGATCAGGATTTTTGATTAATTTATTTTCTAGAAGTAAAAATCTACGATAAGCTTGCGGATAAGTATTTCCTAGGTCAGGGTTTATTTTATATTTAAACGGAAGATCTACCATGAATCTACCGCTCGGTTGCCGTACGACACTCGCAGTAAAAATTGATTCCGCTTGTTTTTCTTCCTTTGATAAGATTTGTTTTTTAGGCAAATGTTCGATTTCACAAAACCTAGGGATAATGACCTCTAACGGAAGTGAATGACTCGTTAAAAAACAACTGGTTCGTTCCGTAAGACTACCTACTTCGTCCACTTTTTCCATGACGACCCAGCCAAAGATGGTTTCAAGGGCTGAAGGTTGCCCTATTTGTCCGAGAACCCTGCCCTCCTTGAATATCTGTGCGAATAGCTCGCAACCAATAACTAAGTCCACAGGTCTAGATTTGAAATAAGATGGGTCGGCAAGTTTAAGGTTTTCCAAGTGTTTCCACTGATTATCGTTCAAAGTGAATGTAGGCATATTGGAACATAATTGTGGAACGACAATTGCTTCGAAATTAAGTAAAGGACTGGCTTAATGTGACATTGAACAAGCCCTTTGGAAGTAAGAGAAGACATTTGATTTAATCCGAATATTTCAGTGGTGTAACTTCGCCTAGGAAGATTAAGATGCTGAATACACTTTTCACTGATGAATCCTGTCTGTGATCCAGAATCAAGCAGTGCCCTTACAGGTTGAAAATTTCCGCAACTGTCCATAACATCTATTATGGCGGTGCATAAAAGAAAGGTACCTGAAGGTCGTGAGGTGTTTAATGACACATGAAGATTATTGACAGGTGGTGTGTGAATGACAGGACTAGTATCTTGGCTTCCAGACTCTTGATTAGTTTCTAAGATATGAGTTAAAGTGTGGTGCCTTTTACTATTGCAAGTCCTGCATGAATATTTTGATTTGCACGTATCTTCCCCATGCGAGGGATGAAAACACGCTAGACATAATTTTTTCTGCTTGACGAAAGATAGGTGATCGATAGGTGAGAGGTCAAGAAATGTTTGACATTTCGAAAGCACGTGACCTTGATTAAACCGGAGACATTTTATTCCCGTACTTGAATTAGTTGAGGTGCCAGCCAGTCCTATAAAAGGCGAATTGGATGATTTATAGGTAGGCTTTTGCCCAAACTGATTTTGCATAGAATTTGAATTTTGATAGGTAGGCTTTTGCCCAAACTGATTTTGCATAGAATTTGATTTTTGATAGGTAGGCACCTTTTTGGGTGCTGTTGATTGAGAAAGTGATTCCAAAACTTTACATCTAGAAATTGAAAAAGTTACTGAAAAGTGGGAATTTCGGTATTAGTATTGGCGTGACTCATTTCGAAATTTGAACGCGTCGGAATATCCAATTTTTCTAACAAAATGAAAAAAATAATAAAGTCCCAACTGTCAACGTCAAAGCTAAGTGATTTTAAATTACGCAATTCTTTAGCTGACTCGTTTTTTAAGGTAGAGTTCATATTTGTGCTTAAAGCATCATTTGCGAGGTCTCGCTTGTTTTGATATCTATTGACTAATTTGTCGTAAGCAATTTTATAATTTTGATCAGATAAGCTAATCCCTGATATCAATTTTAAAGGCTCATCCTCGAGATATGAAAATAAATATTGAAGTTTTCGAACGTTACTTAGACTTTGATTTTGATCTATAATGTTATTAAAAAGATCGAAAAAGCTTGGCCATAATTTTTTATCACCTCGAAATATGGGAATACTTAACTCTTTGAGTTTTGGAGTTTCGTTTTGTCGAACATATGATCCCGAAAAGGATGGGGCCTCAACCGGGAATATTTTAGAGTAAACCCCCTTACACGCATAAAAATATTTACGAGCTTCTGAAAGGATCGCATCCTGCGTTTTAAACTCCTCGTCGTCCGAGTCGTCTATCAACATAATGACGTCATTATGTGCCAGCATGCATTTATCGAAGGTTTCATCCAAATAGGAATACCTCACTTGAAACTCGTTTCTCGCTTTTTCGTCCGTTGCCGCGGTCTGTGAAAACACATAACACTCGGTGATCGCAGATAAAAAACCCTTGCGTTTTTGCACGGCTTTTTTGATAGACATAATTTTTTACCTTTGAAATGACGAAATTGTCGGTAAATATACAATTAACGCTAAATTAATGCTTCTGAAATTGAAAAATGACGAATTGTCGAAAATATGCACTAATTTATCGCAATTGATGAAAATTGTTTTAAATATCGAAATGATATGGAACACATCTAATCACAGAAATGTCGGTAAATATACAATTACCGCTAAATTAATGCTTCTGAAATAGAAAAATTACGAATTGTCGAAAATATGCACTAATTTATCGCAATTGATGAAAATTGTTTTAAATATCGGAATGATATTGAACACATCTATTCACTGAAATTGCTTGTTTGTTTTGATTGCTTCTCGATTTTTGTTTATGCTGAATGACCACGCGGTAGGCCCTGCGTTACCATAGCAGCGGACCGAAAACAGGTGAACTGCGCCGATACCGAAGGTCGAGCGAATATCTCTCTCGGTTCAATACGATTGGCAAAATTCAAGGCCTTGTGATCGCCGTGTGAAAATGGCCGACTTATTAATACCGTCGTATGGAGTAAAATTTCAATAATTCGGGTCGAAAGAACACTTATGTTTGCCCGCAGTTAGAAAAACGATAACTGCAATGGACTGTAGATATTTTAATTAAGGAAAGCGCGAACAAACATAAATATATTGATATGAAATCACGAAATAATTAAGGTCCATAGGTTAATTGTTGGTACCACACAACGGAAATCAGAAACAAAGCACTCACCAGTTCGCAGCCAATTTCTCCACGTTCCAAGGGGCCCCTGTCTTGATCTAATGATGGCACCACGTAGCTGAAGGGCTGAAGTTTCTAGTTCTATGCTTCAGTACACCAAAATCGAGCACTTTTAAGTGTAGAAATTTGAAATAGTTGGAGAAAGAAATTAACACGCCATTTTCTGGAGGCGGTCGAAAAAAGATCTCAGTGATTCTTGGTGCGCATGTCCAAATGCGCGAAAAATGTACTCTGTCCGTCATCCAATTGTGTGGTTTTAAAATTTACAAACAACCGCGAAATTTAGCGGGAGCTAACACTTGCATCCTCTTTTTTTAAATTTATACCGGGACTTTCCATCCAATGAGGGTCAATCGCCCAGTTTCGCAAAGTTCGAGCAAGGCTAAAGCATTTTTAAACAAACACAAACAACCAAGTACCTAGGATTCGAACCCGGACCGCCGGTGTGGGAAACAAACTGCTACCATTACACCATGACGGCGACGGCAGACTTCCATCCTCCAACCCGCAGTGATTTTTAGATGCAATTCTGATAAGGACTCTCTATTAATTTTCTGACACCATTCGTGGTAAAAAAGTCGATCTTGTTGGAATGTTTTTTATTTTTTCGCAACCGAATTTTTTTTTGGAATTTATCGTTGTTCTGAATGCAACCCATTGACCTCTAACCAATTACACAGTTTGAGGTCAATAACGCAGTAAAAGTTGATACTATAGATATTTTTTCATAAACAAACTTTGACTACGCCAGTGATAGGATTCGATTAACAAGGATGCAAATTATGTATATTTTTTCTAATACCGTTAAAAAAAATTACAGACCAAACATTTTACATATTAGGTGTTGTTTCTAGACATAATATTATGTATAAAATCAGTCATCTTAATAAAAAACACATTATCTTATCGGAAAAACAAACAAGCTTTTCGCCAACATAGCGCCTGGGTTTTATTTAAAACTTCCTTAGTCTTTAGCATTGAACTGTATACAAACAGGAACAGATGGAAAAGTGCAAGCAAGCGGAGTCTTTTACTTAGCTTTTTAAAAAAATATTTTTAGAAAAAAAATAAATAAAAACTTTTTAAAAAAAGCTGCTTCAGATTTAAAATAGATATTGTGGTGTATTTGGCCAGGACATGTAAACGTCAATTCGTTATGGTTGTGATTAAGTAACTTTGTGTCGCGAGAAACACGCCTTTTGGACGCACCTCATTTTAACGTTAAGAAACTGATATTTCGGGGGTAATTCTTTACATTACAAAAAATCTGGCGAAATTTGAAAGAATGTGAAAAAATCTGGCGGTAAAGATTTCTCGTTTAAAAGGCAATTTTTAAACTTAAAAACTTACCTAAAAAACCCACGTTTTGTTAGTTGTAGCTTCGTTCTAAATTTTTAATTTAAAAATTGCAAATAAATTTGGAGCAGAAAACCACTAACCACAGAAACTGAAATGTCAAATAACGTCAAATTCTTTCAGATTTATAATTCCTAATCGTTTTCTGTATGAGGTCAGCTAAGTTTACCTTCTTTCTTTGTTTTCCACGGCAAAATTAACAAAGAGGCTAACTTCAGGTCGTGGAAGGGTCGCTACAAAATTTGCTCCATGCTATTGCCACGGTTATATTTAAACGGATTTTTCCGGCAAAGTCAAAATATTTCCCTAAAATTCGCCAGAAAAATCTGACTAAGTAGTGATCCTGGTCAAATTATTGAAGTGGTGATTATTTTTATACTTTTGTTTCAAAGTTAGGCACGTTGCATATAGAAACTGCTGTTATTCATTGACAACCCATGAGGTTTTGGAAAGGGTAGTCAGAAATACTTGCTACAGTCGGTCTAGGACACCTGGGCGCCGCCAACTCGGCGCCGTCAACTAGGCGCCGCCAACTGGGCGCCGGGCCAACTCGGCGCCGCCAACCGGGCGCCGGACCAACTCGGCGCGGACGAAAAATTTTTTTTTTTATAAAATGTGCAGATGAAAAACAAAATACAGTGAAACCTCCCATAACCGGACACTCACGGTTCCGTCGATTTTGTCCGCTTATTGGAGGTGTCCGCTTATGAGAGTGAACTGCGAAATTTAAATATATATCTATTAACAATTTTCGCTGCTTGAGTTTTTCCGAGAATAAATTTTTCAGCGATCTTTCGTGCTGATAGATGTTTGTTCTCCAAAACGTTAACAACTTTCATTTTTTAACGTAAACTAAGAAGTTTTTTACTAGGCATCATTTCAAAGCCCCCGTCGAATAAAGTGTGTTGTAAATACGACAGAAGTATTTAGTCTTCGCATTAAAATGGAAGGGGGTAATTCCCCGGCTGCAGAGTGCGTTGTTGCTGCGCTCCATCCTGTTGTCAGAGGTTCGCGTCCGGTTAAGGGAGGTTTCAGAATAATTTAACCAAAAAAAATTGTCCGCGTCCGGTTAGAGTGTCCGTTTATAGGAGTGAATTTTACATGTAAAGAAATAGGGAAAAGCTTGGTTCCAAAAAATTTGTCCGCCTAAAGGGAGTGTCCGCAAGGAGAGGTTTCAGTGTAGATGTATTTTTATACAAAAACGTCTTTAAAAAATCCTTTACACAATTTTTTTGAATTTTGCTTTTGTTAAGTAAAGGTAAATCCATTAAGTCGAGTGTTGAAATTTGGTAGGGATAGTGTTTGGTAATCTGGTAGTACTACAATTTACGTTTTTTATTAGAACAATGGCGGATCCGAAATGGCGGATTTCTTTATTTTTAAATCGATTTGTCTGAAACTTGAAAGTTTGCAGGGCCTGAGATCACTTAATACAGTTTTATCCTCAAATTAAAGAAATTCAAAATGGCGAATCCAAAATGGTGTATTTTCTTATTTACTCACCGATTTGTCTCAAACTTGAAATATTTCATTGCTTAATGTGATTTAACACAATTTTTTACTCAAACTTAAAAAAATCTAAATGGCCGATCCAAAATGGCGGACTTTCTGTATTTTTAAACCGATTTGTCTGAAACATAACAGTTTGCAGTGCTTGAGCACACTTATATTTTTATTCTCAAACTTAAAAAATTCAAAATGGCGAATCCAAAACAAAATGGCGGACTTTCTTTATTATTAAACCGATTTGTCTCAAACTTGCAAGTTTGCAGTGTCTGAGAACACTTAATACAGTTTCAAAATGGCGGATTTTCTTATTTACCATTTAACAAAAATTTTTACTCAAACTTAAAAAAATCAAAAAGGCCGATCCAAAATGGCGGATTTTCTTTATTTTTAAACCGATTTGACTGAAACTTGAAAGTTTGCAGTGCCTGAGCACACTTAATACAGTTTTATCCTCAAACTTAAAAAAATCAAAATGGCGAATCCAAAATGGCGGATTTTCTTATTTACTAACCGATTTGTCTCAAACTTGAAATATTACATTGCTTAATGTGATTTAACACAATTTTTTACTCAAACTTAAAAAAATCTAAATGGCCGATCCAAAATGGCGAACTTTCTGTATTTTTAAACCGATTTGTCTGACACTTAACAGTTTGCAGTGCTTGAGCACACTTACATTTTTATTCTCAAACTTAAAAAATTCAAAATGGCGAATCCAAAACAAAATGGCGGCCTTTCTTTATTATTAAACCGATTTGTCTCAAACTTGAAAGTTTGCAGTGCCTGAGGACACTTAATACGTTGTATCCTCAAAAATGGCGAATCCAAAATGGCGGATTTTCTTATTTACCAACCGATTTGTCTCAAACTTGAAATATTACATTGCTTAAGGTTATTTAACAAAATTTTTTCCTCAAACCTAAAAAAATCAAAATGGTTGTTTCAAAATGGCGGACTTTCTTATTTACTAGCCGATTTGTCTCAAATTTGAAATATTACATTGCTTAGGGTCATTTAATACAATTTTTTACTAAAACTTAAAAAAATCAATATGGCCGATCCAAAATGGCGGACACTTCTATTAATGAATCGTTCAAACTTTAAAAAAATTCAAAATGGCAAATTCAAAATAACGCACTTTTTTATTGATTAACCGATTTGTCTCATACTTGAAAGCTTACAGTGCAATGTTATTTAAAACAATTTTTTACTTAAACTTAGAATAATCAATCAAGAAAAAATAAAACATTTCAACTAAGAATAACTATAACTTAGCAGAGAAAAAAGTAAAACTTGGCCAAAAAGGCATAGTTTTGGTAAATATTTTTAATTTAACAATCTTTTAAAATGAGTCAAAAATTATATTCAGCGACGATAAACACCGCAAAATTCTAAATTTAATATAAATCGATTCCTAAATAAAATACCATTTTCTTTTAAGTTTAAGTTAAAAGAGAACTGTAATCTGATCCGTCGACGGACTCGCCGTTCCGTGCCGTAACGAGCTGCGGTAGTCTATTCATTTGCTTGGTTTTAATCCTATCCGTATTCTGACGGGCTGGAACGGGACAGGACGTGACGGCCAAGTGGGCGACAACCTTAACAGTGCTTGATATAGAAGCCAAAAAATAAGGACTGAAAATAATTGAAAAACTAAATACATTAGGTACCTTTTCAAAAAGAACGAGGGGTGTACTTATAATTTTAAGTTTGATTATAGTTTTGAGTAAGTGAAAAAGTTTACATAAGTGGGAGCAAACATATACAAAAACAATTATATTACACAGGAAATAAACAAGAGAATAATCAACGGCAATACAGTGTTTTCTGCTCATCAAAAACTATTCAAGTCAAATATTCTAACGAGATCTATTTAAAAAAAAATCTACACGGTAAAAAAATTTGTCTACAATGAAAACACGTTATTTTCTTGAATAAATTGTTTTACCTTAAAACAATTTGTTTTGAATTAAAATATTTCTTTTTAGTTTAACGCAGCGTTTAATATTGAAATGAAACTTTATTTTTCTGACATCTTAAAATCTGGTTCTTCATCGGACATCACAGGACAGCACAATTAGGTAATAACGATTACGACGCAATAAACAGAAAGTCATTATTTTGCTAGTCAATTTTAAATAAAGAATAGTACTATAACTGTAAAATGTACCTGACAATTTTTAAATATTTTAAGTAGTTTCTAAGTTTTTTAAAATTATGCTGTCCTGTGATGTCCGATGAAGAACCAGATTTTAAGATTTTAACTAGCTTTAAGGCACTGATGATGATCGTATAGACCGAAAGCGCTTTGCCAAGTATTTTTCAATAAAATTTTGCACGAAGTACAAAAGCCTTGTTTGCACAAATTATTTTACTTCAAAGTAAATTGATTTGATTTTAGACAAATTATTTTACCGTGTACCCTAAAATAATAAGGCCGGTAGTGACATATGGGTGCGGATCATGAAACAACTAAAAATATTTGAATGAAAAAATGTTTGTTGGACGGATACAGATGAATTATAAATTAGAACAGCTAATAGATGACGCAAACTTCGTGATATTCTTTGTTTGAAACACTTAGACAATGATTGAGTAGAAATAAAATTTCGGACTTCCATTGTCTTTATTTATTTTAAACACGACGTTTGTCAAAAACTCGGAACATTTTGTCGAGGTTTTAAAAGGGATCGAATTAGATCCCGACGATAGATTTGTAAGTTTTGATGTAGAAAGTCTGCACACCAACGTGCCAATAAATGAGTCACTCAGTATCATTAAAAACAAATTACAAAATGATGATACACTTTACGAGAGAATAACGCTATCGGTAGAGTGATGGATCTCTTGGAGCTTGTCTCCGTAACTCTTACTTTCAAGTGAAAGGTAAGTTTTACGCGCAAAATGATGGACTTCCAATGGGTTCGTCTCTTTCACCAGTGGTAGCAAACATCTACATGGAGTGGTTCGAGGACCATGCGATCAACATAGCAAGAGTCAAACCAAAACTATGGCTACGATACATGGATGACACCTTTATTATATGACCGGGAAATGATGATGAACTACAGAATTTTCTACACCATCTGAACGGTATTCGACCAACAATCAAATGCACCATGGAAATTGAAGAAGATTCGGCCTTACCATTTTTGGATGTTCTTGTCAAATGATTAGATAGAAACATTCAAAACACTGTATATAGAAAACCTACTCATACGGGACAGTACCTAAATTTTAAGTCTAACCATTCTGTTGCTACAAAACAAGGAGTTATAAGAAGTTTGTATTTAAGAGCCGTAAATATTTGTAGTAATAATGAAGAATTAATAAACAAAATGGTTATTCCGAGAAAATAATTAACTCAGTGATCTCTAAAATTAAAAACAAACCAAATGTAGCAAATTCTTAAAGAAATAAATCGTTGGGTGTTATTAACATTCCATATGTTCAATAGCCAAGCACTATAGTATCAAAACAGTATTTTCATCGGGAAATACGATAAGAAGCTTTGTAACTAAAACAAAACCAGAAAATCCCTTAAATAAAAAAGAATGTATTTACCAAATCCCGTGTGAGAGTGGTAAATCATATGTAGGTGAAACGAAACGCTCTCTTCAGGTTAGAGTAAATGAACATCTAAAAAGTACCCAATTAGGGGATATTGAAAAATCCGGTTTAGCGGATCATGCATGGTCAAATGATCACATGATTCAGTGGTCAGAAGCTAAAGACATGTACAGAGAATGGGTGAGACAAGAAGACCAAGAAAAATAATGAACTGGAAACCGGCAAGAAGGAGAGTAAGAAGGAGGCCACGAAAAAGGTATTAAAGCCGAAATCAGATATGACATCAACAATATGGGAATAGGAAGGTGGCTAAAAAACGAACTCTAATTTTTAAAATCTACCCCCACTCTTGTTTTAAAAATTAAAATGTATTTTGTTTAACTCCAGACACAATTACCTTTCGTTTAATCATACACGCCATATTTTCACTTAAACTTTAATTTTTGAAATCTGCCCCACCCTTATATTTGACTTGCGTTCGGTGCATTTTGTTTATTTTTAAATGGGACCATCACGGCCCAAGACCCAGCCTAGGTACCAAATTTCATTTAAATCGGACAAGCGGTTTTTGAGTCAGTCAGTCAGTCAGTCAGCCAGTCAGTCAGTCAGTCAGTCAGTCAGTCAGTCAGTCAGTCAGTCAGTCAGTCAGTCAGTCAGTCAGTCAGTCAGTCAGTCAGTCAGTCAGTCAGTCAGTCAGTCAGTCAGTCAGTCAGTCAGTCAGTCAGTCAGTCAGTCAGTCAGTCAGTCAGTCAGTCAGTCAGTCAGTCAGTCAGTCAGTCAGTCAGTCAGTCAGTCAGTCAGTCAGTCAGTCAGTCAGTCAGTCAGTCAGTCAGTCAGTCAGTCAGTCAGTCAGTCAGTCAGTCAGTCAGTCAGTCAGTCAGTCAGTCAGTCAGTCAGTCAGTCAGTCAGTCAGTCAGTCAGTCAGTCAGTCAGTCAGTCAGTCAGTCAGTCAGTCAGTCAGTCAGTCAGTCAGTCAGTCAGTCAGTCAGTCAGTCAGTCAGTCAGTCAGTCAGTCAGTCAGTCAGTCAGTCAGTCAGTCAGTCAGTCAGTCAGTCAGTCAGTCAGTCAGTCAGTCAGTCAGTCAGTCAGTCAGTCAGTCAGTCAGTCAGTCAGTCAGTCAGTCAGTCAGTCAGTCAGTCAGTCAGTCAGTCAGTCAGTCAGTCAGTCAGTCAGTCAGTCAGTCAGTCAGTCAGTCAGTCAGTCAGTCAGTCAGTCAGTCAGTCAGTCAGTCAGTCAGTCAGTCAGTCAGTCAGTCAGTCAGTCAGTCAGTCAGTCAGTCAGTCAGTCAGTCAGTCAGTCAGTCAGTCAGTCAGTCAGTCAGTCAGTCAGTCAGTCAGTCAGTCAGTCAGTCAGTCAGTCAGTCAGTCAGTCAGTCAGTCAGTCAGTCAGTCAGTCAGTCAGTCAGTCAGTCAGTCAGTCAGTCAGTCAGTCAGTCAGTCAGTCAGTCAGTCAGTCAGTCAGTCAGTCAGTCAGTCAGTCAGTCAGTCAGTCAGTCAGTCAGTCAGTCAGTCAGTCAGTCAGTCAGTCAGTCAGTCAGTCAGTCAGTCAGTCAGTCAGTCAGTCAGTCAGTCAGTCAGTCAGTCAGTCAGTCAGTCAGTCAGTCAGTCAGTCAGTCAGTCAGTCAGTCAGTCAGTCAGTCAGTCAGTCAGTCAGTCAGTCAGTCAGTCAGTCAGTCAGTCAGTCAGTCAGTCAGTCAGTCAGTCAGTCAGTCAGTCAGTCAGTCAGTCAGTCAGTCAGTCAGTCAGTCAGTCAGTCAGTCAGTCAGTCAGTCAGTCAGTCAGTCAGTCAGTCAGTCAGTCAGTCAGTCAGTCAGTCAGTCAGTCAGTCAGTCAGTCAGTCAGTCAGTCAGTCAGTCAGTCAGTCAGTCAGTCAGTCAGTCAGTCAGTCAGTCAGTCAGTCAGTCAGTCAGTCAGTCAGTCAGTCAGTCAGTCAGTCAGTCAGTCAGTCAGTCAGTCAGTCAGTCAGTCAGTCAGTCAGTCAGTCAGTCAGTCAGTCAGTCAGTCAGTCAGTCAGTCAGTCAGTCAGTCAGTCAGTCAGTCAGTCAGTCAGTCAGTCAGTCAGTCAGTCAGTCAGTCAGTCAGTCAGTCAGTCAGTCAGTCAGTCAGTCAGTCAGTCAGTCAGTCAGTCAGTCAGTCAGTCAGTCAGTCAGTCAGTCAGTCAGTCAGTCAGTCAGTCAGTCAGTCAGTCAGTCAGTCAGTCAGTCAGTCAGTCAGTCAGTCAGTCAGTCAGTCAGTCAGTCAGTCAGTCAGTCAGTCAGTCAGTCAGTCAGTCAGTCAGTCAGTCAGTCAGTCAGTCAGTCAGTCAGTCAGTCAGTCAGTCAGTCAGTCAGTCAGTCAGTCAGTCAGTCAGTCAGTCAGTCAGTCAGTCAGTCAGTCAGTCAGTCAGTCAGTCAGTCAGTCAGTCAGTCAGTCAGTCAGTCAGTCAGTCAGTCAGTCAGTCAGTCAGTCAGTCAGTCAGTCAGTCAGTCAGTCAGTCAGTCAGTCAGTCAGTCAGTCAGTCAGTCAGTCAGTCAGTCAGTCAGTCAGTCAGTCAGTCAGTCAGTCAGTCAGTCAGTCAGTCAGTCAGTCAGTCAGTCAGTCAGTCAGTCAGTCAGTCAGTCAGTCAGTCAGTCAGTCAGTCAGTCAGTCAGTCAGTCAGTCAGTCAGTCAGTCAGTCAGTCAGTCAGTCAGTCAGTCAGTCAGTCAGTCAGTCAGTCAGTCAGTCAGTCAGTCAGTCAGTCAGTCAGTCAGTCAGTCAGTCAGTCAGTCAGTCAGTCAGTCAGTCAGTCAGTCAGTCAGTCAGTCAGTCAGTCAGTCAGTCAGTCAGTCAGTCAGTCAGTCAGTCAGTCAGTCAGTCAGTCAGTCAGTCAGTCAGTCAGTCAGTCAGTCAGTCAGTCAGTCAGTCAGTCAGTCAGTCAGTCAGTCAGTCAGTCAGTCAGTCAGTCAGTCAGTCAGTCAGTCAGTCAGTCAGTCAGTCAGTCAGTCAGTCAGTCAGTCAGTCAGTCAGTCAGTCAGTCAGTCAGTCAGTCAGTCAGTCAGTCAGTCAGTCAGTCAGTCAGTCAGTCAGTCAGTCAGTCAGTCAGTCAGTCAGTCAGTCAGTCAGTCAGTCAGTCAGTCAGTCAGTCAGTCAGTCAGTCAGTCAGTCAGTCAGTCAGTCAGTCAGTCAGTCAGTCAGTCAGTCAGTCAGTCAGTCAGTCAGTCAGTCAGTCAGTCAGTCAGTCAGTCAGTCAGTCAGTCAGTCAGTCAGTCAGTCAGTCAGTCAGTCAGTCAGTCAGTCAGTCAGTCAGTCAGTCAGTCAGTCAGTCAGTCAGTCAGTCAGTCAGTCAGTCAGTCAGTCAGTCAGTCAGTCAGTCAGTCAGTCAGTCAGTCAGTCAGTCAGTCAGTCAGTCAGTCAGTCAGTCAGTCAGTCAGTCAGTCAGTCAGTCAGTCAGTCAGTCAGTCAGTCAGTCAGTCAGTCAGTCAGTCAGTCAGTCAGTCAGTCAGTCAGTCAGTCAGTCAGTCAGTCAGTCAGTCAGTCAGTCAGTCAGTCAGTCAGTCAGTCAGTCAGTCAGTCAGTCAGTCAGTCAGTCAGTCAGTCAGTCAGTCAGTCAGTCAGTCAGTCAGTCAGTCAGTCAGTCAGTCAGTCAGTCAGTCAGTCAGTCAGTCAGTCAGTCAGTCAGTCAGTCAGTCAGTCAGTCAGTCAGTCAGTCAGTCAGTCAGTCAGTCAGTCAGTCAGTCAGTCAGTCAGTCAGTCAGTCAGTCAGTCAGTCAGTCAGTCAGTCAGTCAGTCAGTCAGTCAGTCAGTCAGTCAGTCAGTCAGTCAGTCAGTCAGTCAGTCAGTCAGTCAGTCAGTCAGTCAGTCAGTCAGTCAGTCAGTCAGTCAGTCAGTCAGTCAGTCAGTCAGTCAGTCAGTCAGTCAGTCAGTCAGTCAGTCAGTCAGTCAGTCAGTCAGTCAGTCAGTCAGTCAGTCAGTCAGTCAGTCAGTCAGTCAGTCAGTCAGTCAGTCAGTCAGTCAGTCAGTCAGTCAGTCAGTCAGTCAGTCAGTCAGTCAGTCAGTCAGTCAGTCAGTCAGTCAGTCAGTCAGTCAGTCAGTCAGTCAGTCAGTCAGTCAGTCAGTCAGTCAGTCAGTCAGTCAGTCAGTCAGTCAGTCAGTCAGTCAGTCAGTCAGTCAGTCAGTCAGTCAGTCAGTCAGTCAGTCAGTCAGTCAGTCAGTCAGTCAGTCAGTCAGTCAGTCAGTCAGTCAGTCAGTCAGTCAGTCAGTCAGTCAGTCAGTCAGTCAGTCAGTCAGTCAGTCAGTCAGTCAGTCAGTCAGTCAGTCAGTCAGTCAGTCAGTCAGTCAGTCAGTCAGTCAGTCAGTCAGTCAGTCAGTCAGTCAGTCAGTCAGTCAGTCAGTCAGTCAGTCAGTCAGTCAGTCAGTCAGTCAGTCAGTCAGTCAGTCAGTCAGTCAGTCAGTCAGTCAGTCAGTCAGTCAGTCAGTCAGTCAGTCAGTCAGTCAGTCAGTCAGTCAGTCAGTCAGTCAGTCAGTCAGTCAGTCAGTCAGTCAGTCAGTCAGTCAGTCAGTCAGTCAGTCAGTCAGTCAGTCAGTCAGTCAGTCAGTCAGTCAGTCAGTCAGTCAGTCAGTCAGTCAGTCAGTCAGTCAGTCAGTCAGTCAGTCAGTCAGTCAGTCAGTCAGTCAGTCAGTCAGTCAGTCAGTCAGTCAGTCAGTCAGTCAGTCAGTCAGTCAGTCAGTCAGTCAGTCAGTCAGTCAGTCAGTCAGTCAGTCAGTCAGTCAGTCAGTCAGTCAGTCAGTCAGTCAGTCAGTCAGTCAGTCAGTCAGTCAGTCAGTCAGTCAGTCAGTCAGTCAGTCAGTCAGTCAGTCAGTCAGTCAGTCAGTCAGTCAGTCAGTCAGTCAGTCAGTCAGTCAGTCAGTCAGTCAGTCAGTCAGTCAGTCAGTCAGTCAGTCAGTCAGTCAGTCAGTCAGTCAGTCAGTCAGTCAGTCAGTCAGTCAGTCAGTCAGTCAGTCAGTCAGTCAGTCAGTCAGTCAGTCAGTCAGTCAGTCAGTCAGTCAGTCAGTCAGTCAGTCAGTCAGTCAGTCAGTCAGTCAGTCAGTCAGTCAGTCAGTCAGTCAGTCAGTCAGTCAGTCAGTCAGTCAGTCAGTCAGTCAGTCAGTCAGTCAGTCAGTCAGTCAGTCAGTCAGTCAGTCAGTCAGTCAGTCAGTCAGTCAGTCAGTCAGTCAGTCAGTCAGTCAGTCAGTCAGTCAGTCAGTCAGTCAGTCAGTCAGTCAGTCAGTCAGTCAGTCAGTCAGTCAGTCAGTCAGTCAGTCAGTCAGTCAGTCAGTCAGTCAGTCAGTCAGTCAGTCAGTCAGTCAGTCAGTCAGTCAGTCAGTCAGTCAGTCAGTCAGTCAGTCAGTCAGTCAGTCAGTCAGTCAGTCAGTCAGTCAGTCAGTCAGTCAGTCAGTCAGTCAGTCAGTCAGTCAGTCAGTCAGTCAGTCAGTCAGTCAGTCAGTCAGTCAGTCAGTCAGTCAGTCAGTCAGTCAGTCAGTCAGTCAGTCAGTCAGTCAGTCAGTCAGTCAGTCAGTCAGTCAGTCAGTCAGTCAGTCAGTCAGTCAGTCAGTCAGTCAGTCAGTCAGTCAGTCAGTCAGTCAGTCAGTCAGTCAGTCAGTCAGTCAGTCAGTCAGTCAGTCAGTCAGTCAGTCAGTCAGTCAGTCAGTCAGTCAGTCAGTCAGTCAGTCAGTCAGTCAGTCAGTCAGTCAGTCAGTCAGTCAGTCAGTCAGTCAGTCAGTCAGTCAGTCAGTCAGTCAGTCAGTCAGTCAGTCAGTCAGTCAGTCAGTCAGTCAGTCAGTCAGTCAGTCAGTCAGTCAGTCAGTCAGTCAGTCAGTCAGTCAGTCAGTCAGTCAGTCAGTCAGTCAGTCAGTCAGTCAGTCAGTCAGTCAGTCAGTCAGTCAGTCAGTCAGTCAGTCAGTCAGTCAGTCAGTCAGTCAGTCAGTCAGTCAGTCAGTCAGTCAGTCAGTCAGTCAGTCAGTCAGTCAGTCAGTCAGTCAGTCAGTCAGTCAGTCAGTCAGTCAGTCAGTCAGTCAGTCAGTCAGTCAGTCAGTCAGTCAGTCAGTCAGTCAGTCAGTCAGTCAGTCAGTCAGTCAGTCAGTCAGTCAGTCAGTCAGTCAGTCAGTCAGTCAGTCAGTCAGTCAGTCAGTCAGTCAGTCAGTCAGTCAGTCAGTCAGTCAGTCAGTCAGTCAGTCAGTCAGTCAGTCAGTCAGTCAGTCAGTCAGTCAGTCAGTCAGTCAGTCAGTCAGTCAGTCAGTCAGTCAGTCAGTCAGTCAGTCAGTCAGTCAGTCAGTCAGTCAGTCAGTCAGTCAGTCAGTCAGTCAGTCAGTCAGTCAGTCAGTCAGTCAGTCAGTCAGTCAGTCAGTCAGTCAGTCAGTCAGTCAGTCAGTCAGTCAGTCAGTCAGTCAGTCAGTCAGTCAGTCAGTCAGTCAGTCAGTCAGTCAGTCAGTCAGTCAGTCAGTCAGTCAGTCAGTCAGTCAGTCAGTCAGTCAGTCAGTCAGTCAGTCAGTCAGTCAGTCAGTCAGTCAGTCAGTCAGTCAGTCAGTCAGTCAGTCAGTCAGTCAGTCAGTCAGTCAGTCAGTCAGTCAGTCAGTCAGTCAGTCAGTCAGTCAGTCAGTCAGTCAGTCAGTCAGTCAGTCAGTCAGTCAGTCAGTCAGTCAGTCAGTCAGTCAGTCAGTCAGTCAGTCAGTCAGTCAGTCAGTCAGTCAGTCAGTCAGTCAGTCAGTCAGTCAGTCAGTCAGTCAGTCAGTCAGTCAGTCAGTCAGTCAGTCAGTCAGTCAGTCAGTCAGTCAGTCAGTCAGTCAGTCAGTCAGTCAGTCAGTCAGTCAGTCAGTCAGTCAGTCAGTCAGTCAGTCAGTCAGTCAGTCAGTCAGTCAGTCAGTCAGTCAGTCAGTCAGTCAGTCAGTCAGTCAGTCAGTCAGTCAGTCAGTCAGTCAGTCAGTCAGTCAGTCAGTCAGTCAGTCAGTCAGTCAGTCAGTCAGTCAGTCAGTCAGTCAGTCAGTCAGTCAGTCAGTCAGTCAGTCAGTCAGTCAGTCAGTCAGTCAGTCAGTCAGTCAGTCAGTCAGTCAGTCAGTCAGTCAGTCAGTCAGTCAGTCAGTCAGTCAGTCAGTCAGTCAGTCAGTCAGTCAGTCAGTCAGTCAGTCAGTCAGTCAGTCAGTCAGTCAGTCAGTCAGTCAGTCAGTCAGTCAGTCAGTCAGTCAGTCAGTCAGTCAGTCAGTCAGTCAGTCAGTCAGTCAGTCAGTCAGTCAGTCAGTCAGTCAGTCAGTCAGTCAGTCAGTCAGTCAGTCAGTCAGTCAGTCAGTCAGTCAGTCAGTCAGTCAGTCAGTCAGTCAGTCAGTCAGTCAGTCAGTCAGTCAGTCAGTCAGTCAGTCAGTCAGTCAGTCAGTCAGTCAGTCAGTCAGTCAGTCAGTCAGTCAGTCAGTCAGTCAGTCAGTCAGTCAGTCAGTCAGTCAGTCAGTCAGTCAGTCAGTCAGTCAGTCAGTCAGTCAGTCAGTCAGTCAGTCAGTCAGTCAGTCAGTCAGTCAGTCAGTCAGTCAGTCAGTCAGTCAGTCAGTCAGTCAGTCAGTCAGTCAGTCAGTCAGTCAGTCAGTCAGTCAGTCAGTCAGTCAGTCAGTCAGTCAGTCAGTCAGTCAGTCAGTCAGTCAGTCAGTCAGTCAGTCAGTCAGTCAGTCAGTCAGTCAGTCAGTCAGTCAGTCAGTCAGTCAGTCAGTCAGTCAGTCAGTCAGTCAGTCAGTCAGTCAGTCAGTCAGTCAGTCAGTCAGTCAGTCAGTCAGTCAGTCAGTCAGTCAGTCAGTCAGTCAGTCAGTCAGTCAGTCAGTCAGTCAGTCAGTCAGTCAGTCAGTCAGTCAGTCAGTCAGTCAGTCAGTCAGTCAGTCAGTCAGTCAGTCAGTCAGTCAGTCAGTCAGTCAGTCAGTCAGTCAGTCAGTCAGTCAGTCAGTCAGTCAGTCAGTCAGTCAGTCAGTCAGTCAGTCAGTCAGTCAGTCAGTCAGTCAGTCAGTCAGTCAGTCAGTCAGTCAGTCAGTCAGTCAGTCAGTCAGTCAGTCAGTCAGTCAGTCAGTCAGTCAGTCAGTCAGTCAGTCAGTCAGTCAGTCAGTCAGTCAGTCAGTCAGTCAGTCAGTCAGTCAGTCAGTCAGTCAGTCAGTCAGTCAGTCAGTCAGTCAGTCAGTCAGTCAGTCAGTCAGTCAGTCAGTCAGTCAGTCAGTCAGTCAGTCAGTCAGTCAGTCAGTCAGTCAGTCAGTCAGTCAGTCAGTCAGTCAGTCAGTCAGTCAGTCAGTCAGTCAGTCAGTCAGTCAGTCAGTCAGTCAGTCAGTCAGTCAGTCAGTCAGTCAGTCAGTCAGTCAGTCAGTCAGTCAGTCAGTCAGTCAGTCAGTCAGTCAGTCAGTCAGTCAGTCAGTCAGTCAGTCAGTCAGTCAGTCAGTCAGTCAGTCAGTCAGTCAGTCAGTCAGTCAGTCAGTCAGTCAGTCAGTCAGTCAGTCAGTCAGTCAGTCAGTCAGTCAGTCAGTCAGTCAGTCAGTCAGTCAGTCAGTCAGT